>CM037875.1:38484699-38554699 GCA_021292105.1 Anadara kagoshimensis | reverse complement strand
AAAGTGTTTCAGAAGAGATATTTTGAAAGATCTAAAATGTCACTCGATTTTGAAACAACGTCCAAGGCAGACATAGAAGATAGAATGGAAAATATTTAACTAGAGATAAAAAAATCAAAACTGGAAATTGTTGAAAAGACAACAATTGTATTTGAAACATTTTATTTTTATTCAGTTCAATTGCTATCTCAACTGAAAGAAAAAAAATCTAAGATTGGTATTTGAAAAAAATAATTTTGGATTGGTATGTTTGTTTTTGATTTGACCCATGTAAAAAATGAATTTTGATAATTCTTTGGCTGCTTTAGAGTATTTGCAGCATGATGATTCGATTAATGTTTAATAGACTGAAGGACATGCATATCAATATATAAGGGTTTTTAGTCGATAAAACACAACTCGGTCTCAACACCATGCTAAATTATATACGCACATATGTTAAATCTGTAGGAATAAAACAATATTTTAGCTGAAAACAAAAGGCACACAAAAACCATCCTTAATTTAAACATTTGGTCTATGAGAAGCAATTCGGCTATGCAGTGATGTGTTATTATGGTATTCAGTATCAATTTACAAGCGTTCATCACATAAGCATACAATGAAACTATTGTAATGCAATAATACTGAATAACACATCAGAATAAGATATATAACGCTATGACATCATACAATGTGCTATTTTTGGTAAGCGAAATATATAATGTACTGATTGAGTGTAATATCAGTATCACAGATAATCCAACACCACAACTCAGTGTATCATACATACAAAGAATTTAAGAATGACATTCAAAGCAAATATAATATAAAATCATCTTATATTCATATTTACGCATACTGCAAGTTTTTGTCCGGTATCCGGGTTTGCAACCAGAAATAGTGCAAGTACCGTTGATTGAGTTACAAGTTCCGTTTAAACAGTGTCAAGTAGTGTCTTTACAGCCCGATCCAAATGTGCATTCTTTTTTAAGAAGGAAAATAAAAACTTTGCAAAATGATACCCATTCCACTATTCGTAAAAAAGATATTATCGATGTGTAGATTATCCGTTTATCGTTTATGTGGGGCGTTAATCTATTAACTAGCTAGAAGTAAATAAGGCCTTTTAACCTATGTTATGTTTTCAAATATCGAATTTAACATTAAATGAATCACCATTATTTTCACTTAAATGTATCAAATATAGTACAAAACTATAAATCAAAATCCATGTCATTAATTATCTGTCAAGTGCAAATAATTTAACAACGCTATTAGAAAGCTTGTTACAAAAAATTGTTGATGCAAAGATATTGCAATCATAGACCTATCAAATCTTCAAAAGGTTTTGAAGGCCGTAATGACAATATTGTATGATGTATATGTATGCAAAATTACCCTGGATATATTCGACGTCCAATAGTTATTTGATTCCCAATTTTGATTACACATGTGGTGGATGTAGCTAACAGGAATTGCTTATCTTTCCGGATCACCCGGCTTTACTTTCCCAGTGAAAGTTAACGTGTTTTAATCAATATGTCAGTTTCAAATTTTTTCTTTGCTTTAGAGTTGTAGTTTGGGCATGGATCCGTATGTTTGTTTTTGATTTATATATTACATAAGTGTACATCAGAATAAGCCTTACAAATGTTAAAAAGAATAAACGAGTTTTAGGATTGTGTAAAGTGCTAGGTTCAAATTTTGTTCCAAATTCCAACATGTTCACTTCAACAAATGTTTTGTTTTAAACCGATCATCTTTAAATCATAGTTTAAAATTTCTTTTATCCAATATGCTATATCTATTACTGAAACGTATGGCATTTCGAAATAAGCAATATATATTATCCCGCGTAATCTGTATCTAAAGTACAAACTGTGACATGGATAGATAGACTGATAATTAATTTGCTTTCAATATGCATACTTAATCGAAATACTACACACATTCTTTTAAGGAGATTGTATAAAAACAATCTTATTTTCATTATCAATGTGATATATTTCTGAAAGATTAAATTTATTTTTACAAATTATAAAACATGTGTTTTGTTTTAAGTGATTACGCTTGATCGGTTCTATTTGTTCAAGTAAATACATCGATGTACTCACTTTTTTGTTTAACAGAAAAACCAAACTTACGCATACTACAGTTATTTCCTTTCCATCCTGGTTTACATCCAGGTTTGAAACATTGACCATCTGTATTTTCACAACTACCCTGTTTACAGTGGCATGTGTTATTGCAGTCGACGCAAAATGTGTTATTTATACAGGCTTAAAATAAATTATATGTGCAATTTGAAGCTAGATTGTGCTTATAAAAACAAGTATATTATGAACAATATGTCCTCTCTTCAGAACAATCATTACAATATTGTAAATGCAAATATTTTAGTAATGTATGTATCACACACACACACACACACACACACACACACACACACACACACACACACTGTCCTTAGTGCAGGTGGTTACATTAAAACTAAACTAAATATGGATTAAATATTGCTTAAAGTGTTAAGCAAGGAGATTAGCTGATGTATTATTTTATCCGCAAAGTTCAGCAAAAACGAAAGTACCAATAAAATAAAGTTTTTCAATAACTACATGTGCGAACTAAAATTCAGAAATATGAAATGAATTATTTTGTTTAATATTAACATACGTGCACTGCATGTATCTCCTTTACATCCAGCTTTACATCCGGGTGTATTACAAACTCCTGTTGTCACATTACACGACTCAACACTACAGTGACATTTAGAATTACAGTCGAATCCAAATTCGTTCTTATTCTTATCGCATGCTATTAAATAAATCAACAATAATTACAAAATGTTGATTCCAGATACTGTAACCATTCTTAAAAATTCTTCAAATCCGATATTATATAATAATACTGAAACTTATGCAATTTGCAAATACTCAATGAGAATATAAGAATCCATTATGGATAAACTCATAATTATTTTTCTTCCATTTAAGTGCCAATATTTAGCTTCAAGTATGATTAACATAGTCATCGACGCCATGTCTGTAACATTTAATTTTGTAATTCGACATTTTATTTTGAAATAAATATGACCATTGGGAAAATTGTACCGGATTTTGTTGATAAAAATATATTAACTACAAAACAGGGCCATATTCATTCAAAAATGCAATAATTAACTTTTGAAACTCACTCAAAATTTCTAAATTTTGAAGAATTGGATGTCATTTTTCCGCAAGATGACGTCATGTTCCTGACATGATGACGTCATGTAGTTGTGTATCGATTGTAACGTCAGTAAAAGGTCACGTGATCATGCGACATACGCATATCTCACAGAAAAAAAACTATCTTAAATGAGCAGATATGGAAGGAAAATACCATTATGCACAGTATGTATCAATAGTCCAAACGTGATATTGACAGTTTTGGAATTAGTCAGGGGGCAGATCCCAAAAATGTGACACCCCCTAAACTCTTTTGATAAAAGCAGGAAACATGGTGGATCTTATTGCCCTATATGTACTTAGTCAGGCTAGGTATGTTTCCACCTTGACTTTTTCCGTTTAATGAAAATATGGCTGCAAATCCAAGATGGCCGCCGAAAAAGATAATTAAGTATAAAAATTCAATATCAAATCAACCTCTTAACCTGCATAGTTGAAATTTGGTATTTGATCAATTAAATATTTATAATAATTTTCGATGAATAAAGATTGGTTGTAAAATTCAATATGGCCGCCATTTTTAAAATGGCCGTCTTATAATCATCGTGATGCATTTTAAACGAAATACAACAAAGGATGTCATTTTTTATGATATAATACCAATGTTTTATATTTAATATATATGTACTTGTATGTTTTCATCTTGACCTTCTCCGTTTAATGAAAAATGGCTGCCAAATCCAAGATGTCCACCAAAAAATAATTTTAAAATTGAAATACAATAACAAATTAACCGCTTAACCTTTTGAGTTGAAATTTGGTATTTGATCAATTAAATATTTATACTAATTTTTCATGAACAAACTATGGTTGTAAAATTAAATATGGCAGCCATTTTCAAGATGGCCGATTTATTATCATCTCGCTGCATATTAATTCAAATACTACAAAAGATGTCATTATTTTATGACATAAAATAAATGTGTGTATGTTACACATTATGTGAAAATATTATCAGTACTGCTCTTTAATTTAATAGGTATTACTTTTGACGTCTGCAATAAAAAATAGTTCTCTCGCTCATTCAACATTCAAAGAGGTTTTTAACAGCAACATAATTAACATCCACAAGCACCTTGCAGCAATATATTCTATACGTATAGCCCATATATTTATTATATAAGTATGGTCAGAATATAACATATTTCCCCGGTTCAACAATTTAACAGCTAAAGATATAGGATTGAATAACAATTTTTTATTTCCAAAAAATTAATTGTAAAACAAAAACCAAGACCTTAACAAAAACATCTGCATCGCTACAAAGGATTAACGTCTGACCATTATCTGTTTATTTGGTTTCTTTGGCACAAAGAACAATTCTTTTGTCTGCCTCTTTATGATTTGCTCAAAGACCTGATTTACCTTGCCCTGTACCATCAACTGCTTGCCATACACCCTTTTTGTTTATCTCATTTGATAGAAAACTAAACAAATCAGATTCATACTTTATTTTCGTCCATATGTATATTAAATTATTCCAATTTTCAACTTTCCATCTCTTTTCTTCAATACATGTATTATTCTTTAATCGAATTATTATTCTTACCTTACCAGTTCTCACTGGTTTAATACTCTATGATCGTTATTTGTGGATGGATTATTGTTTGTTTTTGATTTTTTTCTTGTCAGACTTTATAGAATGCTCAAAATATCAATCAAACAAAAGATCACTAAACCTACTCTATCACTATTCATGAAATGACATTTAGTGCTATCTGCAAATCTACAAAGTTGTCAAAGGTATTTGCGTCGGTGTTTTCCAAATGCTGTTAACCAATGTCATATTTTCTATTATGGTACAAATCATTATACTTTTTTCTGAACATTTCTGGATGACATCATCAACATGTGGCTACATCAGATGTTTATTGATTGGTCGTCAACTACCTGATGATGTTACTTAGACTACAGTTACTTCTTTTTATCCAGTATATCACTATCCCCATTACCTCTTCCTGCTTTCACTGGCACAATGATATTATTTACCTATTATTGTTTTGATTTTTGAAACCCGATAATGCTACCGAAAAATATAAAGACCTGTACGATAATATATGGTACGGCATTGGTTAACAGCATTGGAAAACTACAATATGCACTTTGAAGATTGTCTCGCAGCAACCCCAAAGTATCGTTTTAGAATATAGTGTTAGAGTAAACTTTTTGCTTTTATAAAGGCTTGAACCAGACAAACAGAATGAATTCAAAACAAACATATCAATCCATGTCAAAATCACAATTATGAAGCTGAGTAAAAAATCTTGAAACTTTCAAATAAAGTTCAACACAGGAACATCCACCAGGGAAGTGAGAACAAGTGACCTTCAAAAGGTTATTGAGCACACCACACTTTTTAGAATAAAAGGAACATTGAACTTTGGGACACCACATATCCATGGTATTTTCGGATACAGAGTAACCATACTATATTGTGATGACAGCCATAAAACTTTATGAGGGCCTCGATAAGCCAAGGCTTGCACTATCCCTGCATCAACAATTCATTTGTTAGCAGTTTGCACCGTTGTATAAACATTTAAAGAATGCAGAAAAGAGATTGCATTCCATGTTGCCTGAAAATTTGAACAATTTTATAAATATGGGAGAGAATAAGGCTTAACTGACTAGTTTTATATCAAATGAGTTGAGCAAGGAAGAACTAGGCACGAGTCAGTGGTAATTGGAGGGTTGTGGATCCAAATACTACCTTTTCGAGTACATGACGAGATACATCAGGTCTTTGTGCAAACCATAAATAGGCAGATTCGAGACTTGTTTCTTATGCCGAGTGAGATGGATAGAATAACAGAAAATGATCAGATGTTTTGTAAAAAAGAAGAAAAACATTTAGATCTGTTGGCATTTGATCAACAAACAGTGATTGAGCTTCCAGCATTGGAAATGTTCAAACAAATTAAAGAGCTTGAAAACTCTGAACTGAAAGCTTATGAATATACGATAAAGTCGGCAATGCTGTAATCAAGTGTCGATTCCTTTGTTTGTAATCTATTTCAAACTACAAAACCTCAACAAAAACCTTCATGAACTTCACTGTCATATGTTCTGTCATTGTCATGTTACATGATACGTTACGGTCATGCACATAAAACACATTAATCATCAGGAAATGGTATGGAATCTGTTTATTTCTTCAGTAAAAACTACCATTGTGAGCAGTTGGGAAATTGACCTACAATATTTATGAATGTGGAATTGTTGAATCTTTTGTGATGTTTGTGCAGTTTAAATATTGTGAAAAACACACAGCACTACTGCACAGTTGTTTCTGGATGTGAATCATGCTGGTGTTAAAAGCTTTTGAAAGGGTCAGTTAACTAGTATATACATGTATATTAACCAATTCAATATTATAATATTGGTTTATTGTATTAATACAATGCAGCGTGGTAATTATATCTTAAAAATGGCGACCATATTGAATTTTGCAACCACAATATGATCATAAAAAATTTGTGTAAATATTTAATTGATCAAATATCAAATTTCAACTCATAAGATTAAGCGATTGATTCGTTTTTGAATTTCAATTTTAAAATTATCTTTTTTGGTGGCCATTTTGGATTAGGCAGCCATATTTTTATTAAACGGAAAAAAGTCAAAATGGAAACATACTTAGCCTAATTAAATACATATACATTGGTTTATGTCATAAAACAATGACATCCTTTGTTGTATTTAGTTTAAAATGCAGCGAGATGATTATAAGTCGGCCATCTTGAAAATGGCGGCCATATTGAATTTTACAACCAAAAATTATTCACAGAAAATTAGCATAAATATTTAATTGACCAAATACCAAATTTCAACTTAAATGGTAAACTGGTTGATTTGATATTGAATTTTTTATACTTAAATTATCTTTTTCGGCAGCCATCTTGGATTGGCAGCCATATTCTCATTAAACGGAAAAACATCAAGGTGGAAACATACCTAGCTTGACTACGTACATATAGGGCAATAAGATCCACTATGTTTTCCTGCTTTTAAACAAAAAGTTTAGGGGGTCAATAAAGAGGCTAATTTTTGAGATCTGCCCCCTGACTAAATACGTATGATTTATTTGCTATCAATATATTTACTTAATCAACATATTACATTCATTTTTGTTATGGAGATTTTTTAAAATTAATATTTTTTTTACTACTACAGATGATTAAGTACTAATTTTTTACAAATGATATAAAACCATTGTATTTTTAATTTTTAGTTCAAGTAAATACATTGTTGTACAACATTTTGTTTAACAGAAAAACCACACTTACGTATACTACAGTTATTTCCTTTCCATCCTGGTTTACATCCGGGTTTGAAACATTGCCATTGGTATTTTCACAACTACCCTCTTTACAGTGGCATGTGTTATTGCATTCGACTCCAAATGTGTTATTCATACACGCTTAAAATACAATATGTTCAATTTGAAGCTAGATGGTGCTTATAAAAAGGAAACCAAGTATATTATGAACAATATATCCTCTCTTCAGCAATCTGGTAAATGCAAATATGCCAGTAATATATGTATCACACACACACACACACACACACACACACAGACACACACACACACACACACACACACACACACACACTGTCCTTAGTGCAGATAGATATAATAAATCTTAACCAAATATATGGCTTACATATCACTTAGCACTTTAAGCAAGGAGGTTTGTTAATGTATAATTTTATCCACAGTTCAGCAAAAACGAAAGTTCAAAATAACTTTTGTTAATATTTACATGCGTATACTAAAAATTCAGAACAATGTTGGATGTTGCTTAACGTCGCGTCAGCATTTTATCAGGTATTCGCTAAGAAAAGTACTTTATTTTGCTTTTCGTGTATGTATATAAAGTGTTAGTGTATCTTATTTTATACTATCGCGCACCCACGGTGCTATCTCTCCGAGTCGTGCAACTCTGCAGTCACATTATACTGACACCGGGTGAACTTATAAAAGCAACGGCAAGAAAAATCACTTTCTTACATGCGGTGTGAAGGGGACTCGAATTCACAGCGGTGACAGACCCTGGATTTGGAGACTGACTTCTTATCAATAAGGCCACTGCGGCCTCCAATGTTCAGAAGATTAGAATCACAAAAACAAATTTTATGTTCAATATTAACATACGTGTACTGCATGAATTCCCTATTCATCCAGTTTTACATCCGGGTGCATTGCAAACTCCGATTGTCAGATTACACGAACCAACATTACAGTGACATGTAGAGTTACAGTTGAATCCAAATTCATTTTGAGCCTTTTCACATTCTAAAAAAATAAAGCAACAATATATGGACAATTACTGAACTTTTGTTTAAACTTTACTATTTCATACAAAGTATCCCTGCACATTATATTTTCAAAATGCTGCAATTACTGACTGCTATGGTGTATATGTATAAAAACTAAGGTCTCAAACTGGTATAAGTGATACACTGCCCTGATAAGACTAATAGAATCGTAATCTATATTTTAAACTGTATAAACATTTCCGTTCATTATACTTTTTTAATAACTTACTATTTAGATACTTTTCGTAAGCCTTAGGCTTTTAATGCTATTGTCAGTCAGATCACACTAGGCAACCTATTCTCACTTGCAGTGTTTTCGTTTTCTTTATACTAGCGCATCGGGCGAGTGTTAAGTTCTATGTCACTATAAGACAGGAGTGCAGAGGGTGGTGCTCCGCCGATCCACCATTTTGACACTATGTAATTAAGTAACAATGTTAATTGAATTAAATTGCTTAAAATTACACCACGCTCCCATTGAGATTCGAACAACCTTAGATCTGGAGTCCAACGCTCTACCAACTGAGCTAAATGCTTCAAACCGTAAAATTAATTATTTAACCACTTAAATGTAACAATCATATTATAATATTAACATACGTGCACTGCATGTATCTCCTTTCCAACCAGCGTTACATCCGGGTGTATTACAAACTCCAGTTGTCACATTACACGAACCAACATTACAGTGACATGTAGAGTTACAGTCAAACCCGAATTCGTGTTGATTCGAAATACATTCTAGACAAATAAATAAATAAATAAATAAATAAAAAATAAATAAATAAATAATTAAATAAATAAATAAATAATAAATAAATAAATAAATAAATAAATAAATAAATAAATAAACGCTTATCTATGTTCATTGACCGACAACTGCAAAATACAGAAACCATAAAACATCTGTGGTAAAAAACCAGCGATAAATTTATAATTTTTGAAAAATAAAGATAAATTTAATTTACATGGCCTAAGCGAAAAATACTTTGCTACTATATTATGTTTCCTTCAAAAGTCATTTGCTCTTCATCAGTATACATCCTTAATGACTGTTATAATCATAAATCATCCTTTCCATTGCATTTTCAAATCAACCCAAGAGTTATCTGCAGGCAATGGCATCGAAAATGTTAAATTTATTGCGAATAAAAGATGAATATATTCAGTACTCATTTTTGTTGTGAAATGTTGGTTGAATGTTTTGGCAGCGTTACAATGTTTATTAGTTTTCTAAAGAATGTTGGATACAGGGACATTTTACCTATTAACAATATTGTGATGACCTCAATCTGTACTTATTCTTGATTGTGCCATCAATGCAAAATGATAACAAAAGGTTTTGGTTTCGTTTTAATAGATTGTTGTTGTCAAAATTATTGAGTGATTGACATAATCAAGCCAATATCCACAATAAAGTGTTACAAAATACTAAATAAATGTACTAATCCTTGGAATAATGCGAGAGAAATAAAAACAAACTTTCAAGTTATAAATTGTGTGGTATCAAAAGAAAAAACTATATAAAATGTTTAAATTGTAATATTTACGTGTACTGCAATTATCCCCCTTCCATCCAGCTTCACAACCAAGTTCACCACAACCTCCTGTACTCCGATTACAGGTACCCGTGAGGCAGTGACATGTAAAGTTACAATCAGGACCAAATTTATTTGCGTCACAACCTAAATTAGAATGATAATCGTGGCAAGTTTGAGTACAAAGGTCTTCCAATACAAAACATCTGTACCCCAGATATACTAGTAAATAATTCTTCTTAAAATAAAACTTATGTTTTTAGGGAATAGCACACCATTAAGATTGATAGTTAATAACCTAAGGGTTTAAAACAATTATACCTATGATCAAATTTTGAACTGGTCTGTTTGAATGTGATTGATTTAAGATCCTATATGCTTGCCTCGAGACTAAAGAAATGGGTATGGCATCTGCTTTAAAAATAGTGGTTATTGACATTATAAAATTCGTCAGACATAACTCTATGGTTATTTTTGATAAAACTCTATTACACTTTACACACAGGAAATATAAAATCTAGGGTTAGGAAGATACGTGTGGTATAGCCAAAATAAATGGCGTTTACTGTTTTTCGGCAAGTTACATGAAGCGCGATATATTCACGTTAAAATCACTAACCCGTCCGACTCGCGGTAGTTTACCCTATACTTGTTTATAATTGAAATACAGGTCGAACAAACACAGGGATATATAATATTTTTTTTATACGTTTTGTGAAAAGTAGCCTATTTTGTCCAATTTAAATGTTAAAACTACCTAATTTTAATAGCGTCTAATAAAAAAGAAACATATGGTTATTTTTGATATTACTCTATTACACTTACACACAGGAAATATAAAATCTAGGGTTAGGAATCTTAAAAGTTTTAAATCTAGTTTCCAGCCTCCGCCCGTCCCCACCTTGAAAAACTCTATGGCTCCAACTTTTGTTTCACTTTATTCAACTTTTCGCTAATAACTAAGGAATAAATAAAATTCCTAAAAATGTTTTATTTCCACAATTTAGAGAATACGTATGAGAAATTTAATTCGGAAACGACCTTCTAGCGCTGCAAAATTTAAACAGATTAAGTTCTTATGCAATCAAACCAAAACGTGTTCAACAGAAAGGATATCCATGTTCTGTGTTTTTATGAAACGGAATGATGTTTCTATTGTTGGGAACTAAATTAAAAATAATTTAAGGTTTTGTAAATGTAAACATATATAACAAAACTATGGTTTTGTTTCACTTTCAAGGTGTTATTGTATTTGTAGTTTTAATAATAAATAGTTGAGACTTTGCTCAGGAACTAACCAACTCGTTTATTATTTATTTCACGACCTCGGTTACATTAAATATACTACAACGTATACATCGGTATAAAAGTAAATATAAGTCAGGTAAAATAACTTATAAATTACTTTTATTGCAGCTTTTCCCATGCCATCCAGCTTCACATCCTGGCACAAAACACGTTCCATTTTCAAAGAAACAACCTTTTTGTTTGCAGTTACAGTCCAATTTACAGTCCATGCCGTATTTGTTTTGGGCGCAACCTATATAGTTTGAAAAAATAAGTTTAATTAACAATTATATTAATGATGTGTGTTTGACAACACAAAGCCCTTTTGTGTTTTGACCCATAATCATGTTTTGCGACAAATGTTATTATAATGATGTATTAAAAATTGTTCCTGATTACACTTTCAGGTTAATGGCATATACACGTCTCTATAAATAAACTTCATCAGTTATATTTGCTATGTTTAATTTTAGATATTAATATAAACATAAAAACATAACGGTTCAGGTCCAAGACACAATATCAAAAGGAAAACTAGCCCGTTATTAATGTTTAATACATGAATTCCCACCGGGGAAATAGAAAATTAGATTAAAAGAAAATGGAACCATGGGGTAGCGAATATTTAGATAAATTATCATACTTAAGATTCATTAAAGTTACAGTAGGAACGCCAAAGCCGCTGGCGTAAGGATTCATTAAAACTTGTGAACTTGCAAAAATGGAATAAAATCGGTCAAAAAATGGCGAACCTTTGGACGAGGCAAAATCGGGAATTGTGTTCAATATATTACCGGATGTTATGACCAGGGTTATAACATAAAAAAAATCAGAATATATGAAACTCGTTCACAACTACTTTTAACAATTCCGGTTACATTTTAATATCTTAATTCAGAGATAAAAACGAGTCACTGACTAAAATTAAAAAAAATGTTTTCACGTGATTCATTCCCATTTATTACAAAGCGCGTGCACCAGAATTATTTTTATATCATAAGAAAGATTTTCGTGCAATGTACAATTTCATATATAATTCATCAAATAATTTTCTTTACATAAAAAGTGTCCAAGTTTTAAAGGCGAAAAAAATCGCCGTCAGTCCGGATTCTTGGGTACGTGTCGGGTCCATTTTCCATCTAATTTGACCTAGAAATTTTGTAAGTACTGCTTCCTAGCTGTGTTCTATATTTAGTCTGAACACACAGAAGACGCAGAATGGTATTTACGATTGAAATAAAGTAAGTTTATGTTACAATTATCATCTTTTTCGTCAGACTTCTCATAGAATTTGCCGGGCCTACTTTCAGTCTCCATGTTAAAACTCGGCAATATGCCGCTTCGATTGTTCATTTCACAAATTTAAAGTCCATACGACAACCACATGTACAAATTCTATGTTGATTGACCACGTGCGGTGTATTATAAGTGTTAGTTGACTTGTGGAATTAATAACAATAGATAAACCCGTTTATTTAGGGTATGTGATTTGGGGCTCAGGGGCTGTTGAAGGCCTGTCACTTCTAAACTGTTGCAATTTTTGCATTGTGGTTTTCAGTCATTACAAGCTGATATTAATCACCTGGTCACCAAATCAGTAAAGTTGATAGTGAGCTTCAAGTAAAATATTCTTCCAAAGACAAAAACAGAGTGTATTTTAATTTGAAAATATGTCCTGTACATACACTAAGTAGCCTAACAAGTACATGATATTTATAAACTTTGACTTGACCTTTGTCACAGGCCTATACTTTTTCAGTTTGTACTCCAGATTGACAACAACTACAGATAAATGCTAAAAGCACTGATAATGTTACTAAACAATAACGTTAACATAACCATTAAGGTTTTGCTGGATAAGCTTTTGTCAATTAAACCAGGACTTGAAAGTGAAGATACAATATTCCAAAATTTTATGTCTGAAAAAAATTATATTGTCCCTAATTTAGTTATTTGATTAAAAATTTAAATTCTGATTTGCCGAATAATAAATTCGTTAAAATTATTTAGCTAAAATATCCAATGAAATGTGTTAAGCTAGACTGAAATAAGCTGCCTTTCATGGCCTAAAATGATTTCCTTTTAGCTCAAATATTAAACCTCATTTCCAGGTGTGATTTCTGTGTTTTTAAAGCAGTTACAGCACTCAATACAATACTCAGATATTGGCTAAATATTTCAAGGCAATAGCCATTTGAGTCATGCAAGTTGATTTAATACATCAATCTTGTAACATACACATGTTTTTACTTGAGGTCTCAATACATGATGGGATACATGCAGCTGAAAAGCTTACACTTGCAACATTCAAGTTGAATTAACCAGCAACAAACCATAAAAACCATTGAAAAGGGAAAAACAAAAGATAATGTCGCTTAAATAGCCAGTTTGAGACCACTGATTATAAAATTCCCAAAATTATAAGGTTAGTTTTTGCACTCCTAACAGAGACATATATTTCTGCTCCTAAGAAACTAAGAAGTCAACAAACACCTATTCAACTTGTCACTTTACACATTGCCTAATTCTCTTTGTTTTCACTATGCAAGTAAAAACTATACTGAATAAATTCAAAGTAACAAATGAGAAAAATAATTTCTAAATCCAAAACTGAATAGTACAAGACTGGCTAGTTAAGTCTCAAATTTAAAATGTAACCAGTATTAACCGATTTAAATTAAATCTGTATACTAAAAAGTTACTTATGGGTATATAGCCAGTTTTTAAAAACCCATATTTTCAAATGGCATTGACTTACAGCATAGTCTATCATTGCCTCAAGACTGAAAGGGAGAGACATCAAATGTTTACCACATATCATAAAAATAATTTAATTTAATATATTTTTACTGAATAAATAGCCACACACCCA
The DNA here is from genome assembly GCA_021292105.1 of Anadara kagoshimensis. NCBI lineage: Eukaryota > Metazoa > Mollusca > Bivalvia > Arcoida > Arcidae > Anadara > Anadara kagoshimensis. The sequence continues at coordinate 38,540,474 of CM037875.1, read as the reverse complement.
AACATACACACATGGGTAGTCAATAACACTACAGATACTAGTACACTTGTTTCATTTTTTTTTTGTATTGTGAGGCTTGTTATATATAACACAGCACGAAAACATGTCTTTATGCATGCATAAAGATTGTGTAAAGATGGCATAATGGTGGCATAAAGATGTCCTTTATGCAGTCTTTATGCCTTCTTTATGCATTCTTTATGCCATCTTTATGCATATGCGTAACGATGCATAATGTCCAAAGTCCTTTATGCCATCTTTACGCCATCTTTATGTTAAATTCAGTTTTAGTTCGCTTTTTATATACGATTTAATATAATTCAGTTTTAAATTTCAATTTGTTTATTTAATTTTAAATTATATAAATATGAAGCTAAAAATAATTTTTAATTTATTTCAAAACTATTATTGCACTGTTTCACTTAAATAATTTTGTTTTTATCTTTAAATTTTTTATTTAGTCAGTGTTTTTTTTTTAATTTTTATTTTATTTTTTATTTATTTCATTTTAGTTTATTAATATTTTTATTTATTATTATTATTATTTTATTTGCTTTTCCTTTAATTCATTTTTAACTTACTTACTTATCTGTCCTCTGCAGGACTGGAACTCACGACCCTTTGGTTCCCAGAATATACAATCTTATCTGACTCTGCATCCTTATCCATTAGGCCACGGAGGAGATGATCTAATACTTCATAATTTATATACAAGTAAATTTAGGCCATGTGATCACGTGACCAGCTCTAAAACTTTCAGATATTAAATAATTATATAAAAAATATATACCTATATGTCATTTTACTCCTTATGTAAAATATTTTAATTTAAATAATGATAATAATAAATTATTATTATTTTGTCTTTCATTCTGAAGTGGAATAATTTATAGGTTAACTGACCCAAGATGTCAAAGGAATTTAAAACCTCACCTGTAATACACTTATTTATCTGACCAGCAAACATCAATATCAATCAGTTATTCATATCCCTTGGTAGAAACCACCCAAGTTTTGACATTTTTTGTGGGTAGGTTTTTGTTAGTTTGCTGGAAAAAACAATTTTATTCTTGCATTTTTCCATGTGCACTGAATTTGTGTGAATTCAGTTATTGTAGTTTATTCCAATAATATCCAAAATATTGTCCATCTTATAACAGTAAAAAAAAAAGCTGAACAGCATTGTAAATTTTTAACAACCATGTTAAGCATGATTATATTGTAGATTTCATTTTTATAAATTTTTCGTTGAATTTGAAATGTTTATCTATTAAAAACAGTGAAATTTTCTTTTCTAATTATTTTTAAGAAAAACTTCAACAAATTTTACATTTTACAGTGAAATATTCATGGAAAATGACCGAAAAATAAATTTTTGAGAATTATTAAAAAATATATAGGATTCTTCAGTGTCAGAATATATATTGTACCACTCTATATACATTTTACAGCAAAAAAAGTGTGTGTGTGTGTGTGTGTGTGTGTGTGTGTGTGTGTGTGTTAAAAATAAAAGTGATAAATTAAAAAAAAATGACAAAAATAATAAATTGTTAAAAATGATAAAATAATAAAACAATTAAATTTTAATTCGACATTTTATATACAATAAATTACAATTATTCTTAAAACTGTACTTTTAAATAATTTTTTTTAAATTGTCCATAATAACTATTTTTCTTATTATTGAAATACCGCAAACTACTTTGTTTATTAATGCATGAATAATTTTCAAAAGAAAATACATTCGTATTGTACAAATTAAAGATAGAGGAACAGTTACAATGATATTTTGTAATCCTTGTAACATTGAAAGTGAAAAATGAATGAATGACACAGATCCACTTGATGTTATGGTTTTACATTTCACGTTTAAAACTGCCACTATGGTATCTCTATACGATGCTTTGTTTTTTGGAAGTCGTGGGTCCAAAACGCGATCGGGTCTTACCAAGACTTAAAAATAGCCTGTGGGTAGTGACGTCTTTCACCAAGCACTCGGCATTCAGGATTGAAAGCCATGGGTCGTTTGAAAAGATCTTAAAACAAATGTCCCGTGTCAGGCGTACCCTCCCTGTCAGGTCAAAATTTCTACTATTTCACCTTAGCTGGTGATATCTCGATAAAAGTGAAATATTCTTAACAGAGATGTAAAACCTCATTTAATCAATCACATCATTTAACTGTTTTATGAGAGAAAGAGTAAGTGAAGTAATGATTTTTAAACAACAGAAGAGTAATGATTTCATTCTGCAAAATTAAATAAATCTCAATAGAGAGTTTAAACATCATAATGTTGACACTTTAATCTGATATTAACACAATAGAACTATTTCAAAATCTGAATATTTGTTACTGTTGCCATATACTATTTCTTGAATACATTTGATAATAATTTCAAAAAGTTTACGGCACTGTTAACCCAAATCTATCTCTCTCTCTCCTTGCCCCTAGACCTGGCGATATTCTAAGCCGCGAGTTGATAATTTGATAATATTTTTTTTTTGTTAAAAAAAAAAACGGCACTGTAAAGTTGTTAACCCAAATCTCTCTCTCTCTCTCTCTCTCTCTCTCTCTCTCTCTCTCTCTCTCAGACCTAGTGATATTCTAAGCTAACTTTTTTGTTTGACGAACACAAATTAATATGTTTTTGGGGATTAAAACTTTTTATCAACATTATCTGGATAGCTTTTTTTAACATTATCAGGATAGCGGAGTAATAGTTTCCTCTATATTATTTCACTTATAAATGTGAAAACGAAGCGAACTGAGAAATTGTCTTTCACTAGAACCTGTCCCATCTAGTTTGATGCAAACCTTAGCAGAGACACTATAATCGCTGGACAGAAAATGAGGATGTCAAGATTTTCACGGTCAGTTATGTTGAGAGGACCTGACGGTTCTAGGATAGTTCACAGTCGACAAGCAAACATTTTCACATCTTGAAGGATTAGTCTGGTTTGGCTTTAAATCTAAGCGGTAAAAGGTGCTGTGCTCTCTCTCTCTCAATTGACATAAAGACTACAGAGGTAACGAGGACCATTGTCTCATCCAGGATTTTGAGACGTATGTAAAGTCAAGTGCCACAGAATCTGTAAGTCTTCCACTAAACTATGTTGTACGATGTATGTCGACATACGGTCCGGGACTAAAAAGTGTGCCTATTAAATTCAGCTATAGCCGAACTCTACTGTATATATTTTGCTAATGTGGAGTAAGGAACACAGTTAATTAAAGAATTGAATTGAATAATGCGTTTGAATGTCTTCAATGTATTTTTGACTTGCCTAGGCCACACATTATCTCAAGTTATACTCTCTCTCTCTCTCTCTCTCCCGTCTCTCTCAGGGAGTTCTGGGATAATGGAGGAAACTGAGTAACTAGAGAATTATAATAACAAAAACCAACATTATTTTATTTATTTATTTATTTATTTTTTTTTTATTATTATTTATAATGATGCTTTTAAGAAGCAGCACAAGACAGTTCTGGTTTTGAAATTTTCATATTGCACTTTTCTACTATAACATAACTTGCATTAGTTTAATTTACAATTGTAAACATTAAAATATAAATTACAAAATACTGTATGTTTTTAATACTGAATGTTTTAGTTGACACAAATAAATAAAAATATCCACACATGTAAATACGGTGGTTAATATTTTTCCGTTTTAAATTTATTTTTGTTCAAATGCAACTAGTCCAGCAGTTTTAAAAATAGCAGCCAGTACATTACCCTATCTCTGATTTGTTATCTCTGCTACATCAATACTGGTACAGAATTAACAAATGTCTTAACTACAAAATAAGTTATTTACCTGTACTGTTACCCGTTAAGAACCGGTGAATACTTTTGGATTTTTATTCAGATTTTGATTTGATTTTTATTTACATAGATAGACTATTGCCAAATACATAAAAAATTGCCGGAAACGACTCAATAAAATTTAATACAGTATAGGAATTATTAAAATAAATAAATAAATAAATATAAATAAATAAATAAAAAAATATAAATAAATATAAATAAATAAATAAATAAATAAATAAGAGTAGTGAAATGAACAGTTACAGTTTTTCACCGGGGTTGGCCAATCCATGCTATTTCACTGGTTGACAAACCACTACACAAATTCTTTGTTCAATGTGTTTCTGACGTGTAAATAAATAAATAAATAAATAAATAAATAAATAAATAAATAGCTATGTTTAATATCTTACAAAGTGGAATGGTTTTTTGTTGACTACACTGTAAACATTTTATATTCTCTCTCTCTCTCTTTCTCTCTTACTAAATAAATAAATAAATAGCTATGTTTAATATCTTACAAAGTGGAATGGTTTTTTGTTGACTACACTGTAAACATTTTATTTTCTCTCTCTCTCTCTCTCTCTCTCTCTCTCTCTCTCTCTTACTAAATACGAAATGATCAGGATATCATGTATTTAAACCATCCCCGACACATGTGATGAAAATATATCTCTTGCTCACAGGTAAAATCACCTGTAATGGTAATTATAGTAATTATACAGCTACCCCGTAAACATTTCCCGTAAGACTTCATATGCATAATATCGACCTGATAAGAGAGAGAGAGAGAGATTTTATGTAATTGATGAAATTGTATTACAAAATTCTAGTTTTCACTTGTTACCTGGTCACATATTTAATCCAAGATACATTTATAAATACCTATTACCAGATAAATAAATAAATAAATAAATAAATAAATAAATAAATAAATAAATAAATAAATAAATAAATGAATAAATAATAAATGAATGAATAAATAATAAATGAATGAATAAATGAATAAATAAATAAATAAATAAATAAATAAATGAAGAAATAAATAAATAAATGAAGAAATAAATAAATTAATGAAGAAATAAATAGATAAATTAATTAATTAATTAATTAAAAAAATAATAAATAAATAAATTTATTTAAAAAACATAATTTTTATTTTCAATTTATATATTTTTATTTATAATTTATGAATTATAATTGTAATTTATAATATTTTCATGCATAAAGATGGTTTAAAGATGCATAAAGGACTTTGGACATTATGCATCTTTACGCTATGCTTAAAGATGGCATAAAGACCATCTTTATGCCATCTTCATGCAATGCATAAAGATGTGATTTCATCCTGTGTAATGTACTTGATTTTGTATTAACATGATATCCATCAAGCCAGAAATCTGGTATTTTACCATTCACTTGCTAATTACTCTGGTAATCTAGCTGCTCATTATAGATAAATAACTGAGGCTTTTACTCCTTGGAGAATATACTGGTTGCAAAATTGGTTTGCATGATTTTGCTCTCTCTCTCTCTCTCTCTCTCTCTCTCTCTCTCTCACACACACACACACACACACACACACACACACACACACACACACACAGAAAATGCAATTAAAGAGAGACAACTCTTGATAGTGTATGCATGCAGGTTGTGCCATTCAGGCAACCGATCAGGGTTTGGATTATATTACTTTACCAAATGATTTTAATTGAAAACTTGTGAAACATGGTGATTTAAACATGCGACTTATTGATTCTCCGAACCGGTATCGCGTGAATATGAATTCAACATGTTGTCATGTCATTTCCAACTTGACATTGGTACATCGATCATCGCGGGGGCAGCAATATTTGTTTACATTGACAACTAAATGAACCATCCAGATTTTCGCTTTATTAAGGTATTTACACCTGATGCACCAGAAAGATTTTAGGTTAAATTTAATTTGGGATGTGTTATTGTATGTTGTACAAAATATCGAGCGATAAGTTTCTTTACACAAAAAGTGTCCAAGTTTTGAACATTGACAAAAAATTCCTGGTGTTTCTGCCGTTACATCATTTGGCGTCAAGAAATTATATATTTTTTGCAGATAATAATATTGTATCTCAAATTTAAACTCAGATGTCAAAATATTGGTAATTCCGACATATAATTTATTGGTACACAATGCTTAACAATGTTTAATAATGTTATATCGTTAGTTTAAAGACTGGGTACTTTTTCGGCCATGACACACTTGTCAAAATGTAATCCCAATTTTCAAATCGGCGGAAGGATAAAAAATTGTAAAACCGAAACACAATTCTCGGAAAAAGCCGGGTTGGCGTTCCTACTGTTACACACATACTGAAGACAATTCATCAAGTAATGGTGCGGTGTGATGTACTAAGATATTATTATGCTTAGACTGGCCCAAATTTATCAGAATCTTTTTAAAATACCTTTCGAAGCATTTATTAAACAATGTTTTAAGATTATGATTATGTATCGTTAGGAAAGGAATAACATTTTAAAGTTATGTGACTGTTTGTGATATGAAACTCATTGATGATGACGTAACATATTTAAAATATACAACTGTATGGATTAAACAGGTTTAGCAATAATTGATAAATGTTGAGATCTTTAAATAGCGCCATAATCAAAAGGAAATACTAAAATAATATTCTTACCAAATACTTGAACCTCACAAAGCTCCAATATAGGTCCATGTTGATCCCCACTTTTTTCGTTATATATTCTGACATATCGAGCTGGTCCCTTGCATGACACTACAGTCACTATACTTGGTTGAGCTCCATTGTTTGTGTCGTTGTAACATGGTTGTGCATTCTGCCATTCATTATATGTATTTATGGTAATTTGAAATCCGTTTAATCTATAACCTAAAGATTATTATTATTATTTTAATACTACTAATACTAGTTGCGTTTGTAGAACGAGTAATTTTGAATGGCGTACCCGGATAAAACCACAGAGCTACGACAAGTCAACTGACAAACTTTCTCACTAACTTCTTTCCCGACCCGACGAGATTCGAAGTTAGTCGATGACAAGTACAGTGATCCATAAGCACGTGTATGGAACACTCAAACAACGAGGCCATCATTCAGTAGATATAGTAGTTGTAAAAGTTGTAGTAGTAGTAGTAGCTGTCAATTGTAAAACATCTAAACCAGAAACAAAATAAAATTGTAATTAATAAGTACATGTATAATACTTAACCAACTTTACAACAATAAAATTGTCTGTTACAAAAACGGCAAGTAAGCTAAGATACAAATATCTAGTGCTGAACAGGGATTTCGGTTATTTTGTCAGGTATCATATGAAGTCCAAACAAAAATATAATGAAAACACGATCAACAAAATGTTTAAGTTCTTGACAGACAATAAACATATTTGTTGCGTTTACTTATATAATCTTTTTCTAGCAAAAAATTAGTATACCAATAGACACAAACTGTGCACTACTGCTTGTCGATTTGTTTTTTATTCGTATGAAACAGAATTTATACAAAACTACGTTAAATTTATAGAAAAGATTCTCGTCAAATTATTCAACTCAAATTACAAATCTATAGATGCAGTTCAATCTCTTAACACTGTTCAATTTCGGAGGCTATGTAAATATCATCTTTCGTACTAGGCTTGGAATGAAAGATACGACTGATTGTTCAAGTTTTGTTGCATATGTAGACGTTATCTCAATTAATATGCCCACTGAAAGCTACATTTTAAGCCGTATGACAAACGTGATGACTTCAAGTTTTTTTTTATTGTCAACTGTCCTTATATATGCAGCAGTACACATGCATTCAAAATATCCGTATCCAAAGGATATTAATTTCCCTAAAATCAATTGAGTACATTTTGACGTGTTTACCAAGAATTAAACAATTTTATGATGTGTCTGTATCTAAAATTTGCCTGGATACATTTGACGTCCCATTGTTTCATGTTCCTTAGGTTCCCAATTTTGATTACACACATGGCGGATGGAGCTAGTTAACAGGAGGTTTTTATCCTTCTTGAGCAACCAGCCTCATTTCCAAGTTGAAAATCACGAGTTTCACTTGATTTCCTAGTTTCAAAGATGTTACTTTGATTTGAAACTATGGTTTGGACATGCATTGGTAAGGTTGTTTTTCATTTAGAACCCCTACAGCTATATCCTTTTTTTAAGTGGGAATTTTTTTTTGAGTGGAGTGTTTAATTAAAGCCAAGATTTGCTTGATCTAACTTCGATAAATGAAGGTAAGATGTCAAATGTTTATAATGACTAAATCCTTCAAAAATTGTTATGTAATTCTGTCTGGATTTTGTTTCTGATTTTACATGTATAAGTATTATTAATGTTTAAATAGGAAATAAGTACTATTTCTTTTGTAATATTATTTAAATGCAAGGATTACAAATTGCAATTGAATTGTCATATTGTTTCTAAATAATCAAGGTAGACCTTGCGAATATGGGCGATAAAATTTGACGTTAAATTAAAAAATGATTGGTTACCATCTAATTTGTTGAGATGGTAATCAACACCTCAGTTGATATACGCCATTTAGCAGTATAAAGGATATGCAACACTGATTTGTACAGGAGCATGTCACGGGCTATCCCACTAGGACCTGATCTAGTGTCACCTATTTCCATTTTTCATTCGCTTGAAACGTTTCGTTATTTTACGTTTTGATGGTGTTTTTGGTAAACTACACGAAGATGCTAGCGATATAGCCAAAATAAATGGCGTTTACTGTTTTTGGCAAGTTACACGAAGCGTGATATATTTACGTGTAAATCACTAACCCGTCCAACTCGCGGTAGTTTACCCTACGATTGTTTATAATTGAAATACCGGTCGTACAGCACAAACGCATTTATATAATATAAAAAAATATACGTTTTTGTGAAAAGTAGCCTATTTTGTTCAATTTATATGGTAAAACTACTGAATCTTAATAGCATCTAGTTAAAAACAAACATCCTTATCCATGTCCGAATCACAATCCAGAAGCAAAGTAAAAACTTTGGGACTGACAAGTTAGTTAAGGCAAGACAATCGTTGTTCGTGCTATTTCTGCTTTTTCTTTTGCTTAAATTATTGAAGATCTACTATGGGTTTATCCAGTTCGGGCAGCATTGTATTTACTAATGACAAGTCAACGATATTCGTCGTTTTTTGTTTTTAAGTTCTTATTGCTTTCAAAAAATGCTTTTGGAAAATAAAATCAGTCTCGGGTGTTGTTGGAATCGGATCGGAGGTGGTTGACTTGCTCTGCTTTCTCAAACTAAGGTGCAAATGTACATTTTCTAGTTTTCATGTGATAAACTGGTCGAAAATTGAAATTAATGTCTTAACGCTCTAAATGATCAAGGCGAACTGATAATGATCAATAAAAGACATGTACTACAAATGTAGTTTGTTGTTCGAAGTTTACGTCTATATTGGTTCTGGCCAATGTGTAAACCATAATTGAAATATTGCTGACATGTATACAGTGTATACTGAATGCGTACAAAAATTACTTAGAATGAACTTTTCGATAATTACCAGTTTAAATGCCATTTTACAGATAAGATTTATTTTATATTGAACTTACAGCGGAAAGAAACAAAGTAGAATAATTCAAGTTTTCATAAAAAACCTACTGAAGATGACGTTTTTAATTGGAACAACTTTAAGACTAATTAGTGCAGTTACAGATTTCGACAGTATCACCGACGGTATTCCTAGGTCTGCTGTAGTGGATGAGTATTTGGCTGATGAAGTTGTTGCAGAAACATATATGCAGATACAATCAACAAATTCAGATGATCCAAAGGAATATCTTAATCCTCAAAAACAAATCTATGATTCTTCAAAAATGGTATTTCATTTGTTTTTTTCCTGAAATAATTGGACAGAGCACAACTGATGGGGATTTTGTTGTATTACCGTCTAGTGATGCAGAAATCATTACTGGTATAGTATGGATTTATGTTTATTTATTGACACGCAAAATGGTTCTTATTTATTTATTTTGCGCCGATTTTGATGAAATTTTCATTATTAAATCAACAACAAAATGCTTATTCATGTCCAAATCAGAATTTCAAAGCAAAATATAAACTTCTTTGACAAATCAGGTTAACGAATTTAAAACGCTTTCTCCTAGATTCGTGTTTACATTTTGTTCAAAACAGTTGATGTTGGAAGGTTAAATGCGTTATAATAACCTTAGAAACATAAATGCACATTTTATTTTCCGGACCTTTTGTTGCTTCATTTTTTGAAATCATGAAACATAATTAATGCAGTAAACTGACAGGTCAGGTCTAAGAATTCAGAATGCTTTCTCCTAGATCAGTGTTTACATATTTATTTCAAAGCAGTTTATGACTGTTGGTTAAATGTGTTACAATAGCCATGAAAACGTAATTACTCCTTTTATTTGGCGGGCATTTTGTTGCATCATTTTTGGAACCATTAAAAATAATTTATGCAGTTACTTTATGATAACTTTACTTATTTTATTTTTATATCTATATAACATATTTATAATCGTGTAAGTAGAAAGTATAAGGACTGAAGCTAGTATCAGCCCTAGAGGTGAATGGCTACAAACGTTGTTACTATGGTTGAATAGGCTCAAGGACACGGTGACTGTATATGATAAAAACTTTAAAGCAACGTCTTCTCATAACTCGGATGGTATGCAATCACTAAACATGGTATGTATCATCCAGAGATCAAAGGCTACAAATGTTCTTACTATATTTTATATTGCGTTTTGTTTTAAGTCACAGTGACCTTTATATGAGAAGTGCATTTAAATTGCTTCTTCTCATGGACTGAATGGTGCACAGCCAAAAAACTTGTTAAACTGTAAGCACCATAAGCCATCTAGTCAGGTGGGCGATTTAAGGCCTCATAGGCATCTTGTTTAGTGTATTACCCTCATAACACCAAACAAGTACCACTGGTAATCCTTACATATCAACACAATTATAGTATTTATCTCACAATAATTGCTGTAAATTAAAATTAAAAATTTATGCAGATTTTAGAGGAATTAAAGGGTGTACTTAGATATCTATTTCAGAATTTTGTGTTAAAAATGCGAATTTGTTTCTATAGCAACCAAAATTTTAATAATATTAATATGTTAAATGAGATAAAGCACCATTTTAATATTAGGTATTGCTATTCTATGTTCTTTGGACTATGAATTTGCACAGATAAATAAATTACATTGCATTTAATGTTAATAAATGCCATAAAAAGCTATTTTTGTTATCTGTATTATTGTTGCCATAGCAACCGTAAATCCGGACTTTTAAGAAAAATAATGTTTGATTTCAAGATACCTTATTATAGGTGTTCTATACCAGAAATTTCAAAGAAATATTCAACGGCATTTTTTTGGCATTTAGTGAACCTGCATAATTTTGTTTCTTTAAAATTGTGTTGGTTATTTCAAAGTTCTTGGTTGAATGTGCAAGACCAACAGTAACAAATAAAATGTTGAGTAATTTTTGACATGTTTGATTTTTGCGATCGTTATTTTGGCATTTCTTTCTTCATGGTTAATTATTCAAATGTTTATTGTGTTATTGGTATTTTCATATTGGGAATATTTGTTTACTAAACATTCATTGCTATAACTTTTTATTATAAATGTAATTACTATCTGTAATCTAATGATTTTACATCAATGAAACTTGTATACATTATCATTGTTCTTTCTTTCTATGAAATTAAAACATTCAGTTTTGTTACCATGACGACATATTTAATTCATAAATCTGATATTTTTCATGTAAAAGTGTCTTAATACCTGTAAATAAAAAGTTTTTATGGTAATAGTATCAAGTTACTTAAAATAAAAGTGATGCATGGTTTAATGCATACTGAAAAAGAAGCTTGTTTTGTAATTTTTCGTTGTAAATGTCATTTTTGGTACATGTAGTAATGTTGTCATAGCAACTAAACCAGTGTATTACATATAATTTTTTTGTTATTTTGAAGAGTATTCATTATTAGTATTTTGTAGCACAAGTATCAAAAATATCTGAAACAGGGTCAATTGTGGCAGTAAGTGAACCTAGCTCTTTCCCTATCCAACATGGATAACTCATAATCGATTCTTTTCTTTTGCATTTCATTTTAAATTGTTCACTTTCATTATGATTCACATAGATATCGACGCCATGTTTGTAAAATAACTTTGTTACTTAACTTTCTATAATAAAATTAATATAATATGGCCATCGGAAAAATATACCTAATTTTGGTTAATACAGAATGTATAAACGTGAAAATTTTAACTACCAGATTTAACATTTGAAGCGCATCGATAATTTCTAATTCCTAAAGGACGACGCCGGTCCTTCAACTAATGACGTCATTTGATTTTTTGATTTCGCACGCGTAGGTGAAGATAAACAGTGGTAGATAAACAAACGTTGGGGTAAAGATAAAAAATTCTACCATCGTTTTTTTCAACTGGAAATTTTTATCTCAAACATAGAAAGATGGGTAAAGAACTGATCTAAACAAAATTATGTGTCGACACATACAAAATGATGATATTCTTTGATGTACTTGAACTGTTAGTGACCTACATCAAATATATTGAAAACGAAATTGCGTTTAAAATACCTGTGTTGCTGTTTTCATTTTGTTCCTCCAAATGAAATGGAATAAAATGTAAACTAAAGACATAATTAGGAAGATAAAAAGTAATGAAACTTTTCAAAGGAATTTGTTTTTGTTTATAAGTTGCTTTCTCGACTTTTAATTGAATACATGTAAATGATTTGGTACATTAATCTTAACAAAAAGAAACGTTCTTATTATACTTACTGGTCATATTCCTGTGGTATATTGTGATAGACTGTATTCCATATGTCTTGCTTAAATCAACTTGCCACCACGCAAAGTTGTTAGGCCAGAGTGTATGGGAGCAAGCGCCTGGTATTTGTGCGATGTTACCATCCACCGACATGTTAGCAATATAAACCCCATTAGTACTGCTTTGCATTGCTGCCTTGTGCAAAGCCAAATTTTCTAGAACAAATTTTAAAAAACTCGTATTAGACCGGTGGATTTATCAATCAAAACAACAACAACAACAACAACAAACAAACGGCAACACAGTGGCGGAAACAAGTAATTGTGTTTCAAAATTACAGGGTTTTGTTTAACATTGTGTATTGATGTTAGCTTACATAAAAATGATTTGTCAATTTCCAGTCAGATCATTGTCAGAGCATTGTAGATCATTGACGTGAGTATTTTAATTTGAAATTGTTTTAAAATGTTTGATCACACACACACACACACACACACACACACACACACACACACACACGTTTATCCTCATTGATTTTCTTATAGTCTGGATCTTTCCACATAGGGTCTTTTGTCTTTTAAGTGGATTTTCTAACTTGTTTTGTGGACACCAAGACTTCATATGGTGTTGAAATTCTGACAGATCTGCCAAAACGTTTTCACAATCTTTATTACAACGACATATAGCTAATTAAGGACTCGATTTTACTTCAGACTGGGACAAATAGTCTAGTCAATCTACAGTTTGACCTCAAACTAATTGCAACAGAATACATTTTGTTACTAATATGCTATCAAATACATGAAGTTATTATAGCAAAAACTCCACCAAAATCTGATAAGTGGAAAACAGTTTTTGAGGAGTTTAAATTTGTTATAGAAGTATAGAAAACTAATGTTTTTAAACCTGTGATATACTTATTTTATCATTTGTATGCATAATAAAATATATCTGAGGTTAATAATTTTTTTATCACTTCAAGATGCACTTTTTCGGCGTTATGCATAAAGTCGTTCAAAAAAAATATAAAAATAATAAATAAATAAATAAATAATAATATTTGTTAAATTCCATATTACATTCAAAATTGTCTTAAATGGTTTATTTAAGTCTATATATAAATTCCATCTGATTCCTTCTGTTCATCATATAGTAGCAGCTAATACTTGAAAGATTTTGAAAATTTCTGTGTAAAATTTAGAATCACAATACAGCGTTATCTCCCTTTTCTATAGACAATGTTATTGGTTACGTTAAATGTAAAAAAAACATATTCAACTGGAAAGAAATTGGTAGATGTTGTATGGTGAATAAAAACACTATTTCTAAAAACAATCGCATAAAAAATTATATTGCAATTACTTTGAGTTTTTACTCTATTTTTCATAGATTGACTAGACTAAAAATATTGTATCCAGTATTCGATTCTGATCTAAAAGAAGTTTTGTACTTGTTATTTCTTTTGCTTCTTTCTGATAAATAGCTTTTAGTTCTTTCTCCTTTATACCAGCTGGAGTGTAAGATTTTTTATTTGTACGCGGCAATGATTGGGTAATAAGTAGATAAACTGATTTGAGTTTGTTTATTTTGTTTGTTATTATTCATATTTCAAGAAAGGACATGCATCGGTTCTCTGTGTTGATATAATAAATAAGCCAGTTTTCTTAACTCGGTCTGTGCTAAGAAAGACTCTATTTCCATTTGCCCTAAAAGTCCCAATTTCTTAAAATCTACGAAATACGTTTCGGTGAAAAAAAACATATAGGAGGTCTAATGTGTAAGCTAAAAGAAAAAAAACGGGTATCATCAAGTTCTCGTTTACTAGATATTGAATTAATTATCTCCCCTAGCACTTACTTTCCAAATTGCGTTTAAAAATTAAGAATCAAAATGACCTATTATAATATATATTTCAAGTACTAAAGCTTTTAAAACTTTATATATACCATTCTTTGGTATTTTTGAAAAAACAATGTTGGTAAAAACATTTTAAAATTTTTCTTTTTTCATCCTTAAAGGGTAAACTTTTTTTCTTCAAAATTGTCAAATTTAAATGCTTAATTCATTTCCGTCAACATATTCTATTCTAAGAACATATATTTGACAATCACCGTACTTCCAAAACAGTAATTTAAAATATTATGACAAATGTGGTGAATTTTATGTGACGAAATATTATGACAAATGTGGTGAATTTTATGTGACAAAGTATACTAAAATGTCTCATTTGATTTTGCAATAGCAATTTTCGGAACTTGTGTCTTAACCGATTTCCGATTTTGAGATCCAATTATTTGGCACACGCTATTCTTTCTAGAAGGTCGCTGATTCAATTATTTAAGACACTTTACATGAATGAAATAGCGACATTTAACAAGATTATTGTGTTATCCTTATACCCAGATCATCGGTACATGCTGCTTTCATCGGTCAATAGTGAATGGAATGTCTATTCATTCCTTTTTTCCGTATTAATGACCTGGCTGCCCTGACGCTGATAAATTTTTCCTGTCATTATTCTTGCGATTTTCTTTTTCCAGTCACTGAATTATTTTTCCAAAAGCTGTAAACAGTAGATTTATGTATCCCCAAAGATTTTGTAACGTTTACAAAACTTTTACCCTCCCTCTCGAATTAATTTTACAATGATATCTTTACACCCTATGCTCATTCACCCGATTCTCGTCCCATTTTTGATTTCCAGTAATTGTTGACAATCTAAATATACCAGAGGATAACAGTGTTGATATTGACCTATTTTAGATCTTGACCTTGTATGTCAACATATTAATACGGTGTAGGGGAAACCCTATGTATCATTATTTATACACCATTTAAACATTTGCGAGTTTAAATAACGTTACGTGCGAATACTTTTTCCCAACGTCTGTAAATCATACTTGCATAATGTTTGTTTATTTTTGCACGAAAGCTATTAAACTTCGTGAAGGTATTATCAGAAATATATGCGGATGTTTAATAAAAGACCTCAAATCTCTTGAAACCATCAACATTATCAAATTGTTGTGTGTATGAGGCCCTTAAAATCAAACCAAGGTCGCATTATTACAATCGTGTTTACAAAACTAAAAGATATATTTGAAATATAATGTTAAACAAGAATAAATTAACACATAACTGCCAATGTACATAGTATAATGTATATATTGTCATATCGATTGCAGATATAAGGGAAATGTTATTTGTTCTGTCGATTATATTGACTGATCGGCCTGCGAACTTATGTATTCAATACACAGAAAACGCATATTGTCTATCCAATGTACAACATGATATGTCAAGTTTTAAGACAGATTGCATAGAATTTAGGCAATAAAGTTCTTCAATATTGCAAACGCCATGGCATTTGTAAAGTTGTATTTATATGTACCTACCAATTTCATTATTATTTATCAAGTATTAATGCTTAGTAACGTTTCGAGAGGGCATTAAAACCTGATAATATAGCCCTTGTTACCATCTTGAAAAAAAGCAATAGAAAATTCAATAGCACTGACTCCTTATCATTAACATAAAGTTTCGAAAATCATACCTGGGTTGAATAGGAAAAAGACAAAGACGGAATAGACGTAACGTAGCAAAACTGATATGGCTTCGCTTCGATTGGGTGCATAATCAAATAATGCAAATTGTATACATGTATATGATATATTAAACTATTAATGGGTAGTGTATTATATTATATAAGTAACCAATGCATTTCTTTATGGTGATATGTGACAATTCCCAAGTCTATCAAATAATATTTTTCAATAACTTACGTAATTGTGCCTGCATATGATGGATTTGTGCAGCAAATGCAGAAAATAGTATATAATATTTATACTGAAACATGTCTACATTTTACTTCAATCTCCGCTCAAATCCGTCCTGTAAAGCAACCCGGAAGAGAATATCTACAAAACTTAATGTATTTTTGGGGTACCCAAGCAGAACCAATGCACTACATATTTTAAAAGAATTTCATACCCTAATCTGCAAGTATTTAAGTACAAAAACCTATCATGTTTATAAAAAAATCAATTCATACAAAACGTTAACGAATGTTTTATAACGAAATTTAAAACACGTGATAAAGTAAAAGAAAAGTTTTAGAACGCGAGCTGAAAAACTAAAAGCATAACAACGGAAACTGAAAGACGTTATAACGCAAGATGACCCTCTGATGGCGATTTTTGAATGCAATATATGTGATAACCCTATAATAAAGTGTTCTATTGCAAAACATGGCCACACTATATTTACAATGTCACTCTGTCTACATAATGAAGGAATAAACTTACAATTCCCTTGAAATGCAGTTCGTGTCATAACCTTTGAAGCGTATGAATAAAAACAATTTTATTTGTTTAATAAAGACCCTTAGATCACATGTCAAAACACATGGATTTATTTTAAATTTAACATAATATATATTGTTATATAGTTCCTTTATACCCTATTTAAATGTAATTATCATTTTTTCAGTTTATATTTTTTCTTTGAGAATTGTCGCAAATCGGAGGTTAAATCAATCTGTCAAGTAACGTTACATATCAGCATCGATTTTACAGGAAAAGTGTTTTTAAAAGTTAAAAAAAAATATTAGTATAAAACACTTTTTTGAGAAAAATTGTAATGTGAGCACCGGGTGTGCTATGTACAAGATTGAAAACGTTATAATACAAAATAACATTCTTGGTTATCGAAAAAATCCTTATATATTGGTGGTTTGATTTTCCGTTCCATTCCGTACAGTGTGTGTGTTGTGTGTGTGTGTCATTGTCAGAAACTATTTCTGAATTTATAGAAGTAATATCTTTTTAAGAAATGCAGCTATTTCTTATGCGTTGTTTTTAAATGTATTATTCCAACCACAATTTAGAAAAAAACAGATTATATGATAAAATGAAAATCTCTCGTCTTGTGAGAAAATGTAGCAGTAAATTCAGGTATTATTTACGCGTATATTAATTATTTTGTTCAACATACTGCTGTTTTGACAATTACTTTCCATGTTATACATTGCACCCATCTGTAATGTTGATGTAATGGTACTTGACGCGAAAAAATTGTTTCATATTAATATTCTACATTTTTTTTCTGTCCATCAACTGGTCATCAGGATAATAATACTGAAATATCATTGATAGAGGAAGGGTTTACCCTTCCGGAGAACCCGATCTCTCTTTGAAGGCCAACGTATTTGATGTGTTTGACTTAATTCCTTGTTGTTCAAAAGTTTTACTTTGCTTTTTAGATTGTGATTTAGGCATGGATCAACGCCACTACAATGATCTTCTGTTTAACATGTGTAAGCAATGTGCACACAGAATAAATTCCAAATATACACTGATGACTTCTTTTAATCAGTTTATATTATATTTACATAAGAATGTTGAATGTTAAGACCAGTTTAAAAGTTATACTAATTTACTAATTTTACCCGAGATTATGCCAGTTATTTTACATAGTTATATAACAACAAGATCAAATTTTAATAAAACCTCACAAAATCATGTATCTTCCGTAATATAACTCTGATATTGATACAGTTCAGTAACCGTTTAGAAATTTGATATTGATCATACTTGCAATTATACAATAAAGACGCTACAATTTAAGTATGTTTGTATCCAATGATTTTATATGAAGTAATTAAACACAAATTTGCCTGATGAAAGCAACTTTATAAACCCAGACCAGGAAGTTAAGTTCAATTAACATACATAGCTTGTTATATTTATGTTTTAGATTTTTTATAGATAAAGTTATCTCTCTCTCTCTCTCTCTCTTTCTCTCTCTCTCTCTCTCTCTCTCTCTCTCTCTCTCTCTCTCTTCTAGTTATAATAATGGTTTAATGAAATAAAGTGTTTCAAATCAGCGCATGGCCATTTTTTGGATATGTTTATTTCACAACAAATAAAGCATAACCACGTGACACTAACAATATTTAACCTTAGAGTTTCCGTCTAAGTTACAATTAATACGACAAACGTCTTTAACTACATTGTATAACAGCGGGACAAAGTCTGTGAAAATATCTTTACCCTTTTTTGAAAGAAAAATATTTTAAAAAATACAAAAAATTTGCACTTTTGCAGCAAGTAGTTCTTATCAATATACTGGTTGCGATGGCAGCAAATACATCATATTGATTACGGAGACATGTATTAAATTTGCATAATTTAGTGCTTTTATATAATTTTCTATTTGATAGACAACATATTTGTTATGTTTGGTAATATAATTTCCAACAAAAAATCGATATAGTAATGGGCACAATCTATGCACCATTGCTTGCAGATTTGATTGTGTATTCCTATGAAATAGAATTAATGTAGAACCTTGTAACATCAGAAAGGAAGACTGTCGCAAAATCATTCAACTCAACATATAGCTATATAGTTGAAGTTCTATTTAAATTATCTAAAATTTGCAAATTATGTGGATGTCATCTATCCAAAAAAGTTTCAAGTAAAGGTACGACTGATTTTTCAACTTTAATGGCATGGCGAGGCGTGCGTGCGTGAGTAAACTTTAATCTTCTCCTTTGAAACTATTAGGCCAATTGAAACTAAATTGTGGAAGGTCCTTGACAGAGCTAAACTATAGTTAGTCAAATCATGGCGATCGAATATCTAAAATTGCCACTGGTACTATAAGGAGACAAAACCTTAAAAAAATCTTCTTCTCTTAAACCACTCATTTGAGGCAAAAACTGATGTGATATTTGGAGTTTACATAGTCTTAACACTAAAGTTTGTTCATTTCGTAAAATTTGGTTTAAAAATAATGTACGCGTTTTTGCCTTTAATTTTGCTAAAACCGTTAAACACTTTCAAATTGTTATATCTTGCCTTTTTGATTAGATAATGACATGGGATTTTCAGTTTTGACATATTCTTGTAATTATTTTCAAAACAGAGTTAAGGTCAATTGATTTTATTATCTGGAAAACTAAAAACTTTTTCTATAGGTAATTATATTTCATGGTGGTTTTAATTTTAATGATCATTTTGATATATATATATTAAGGTCATTGGTTCAAAGGTCAAGGTCGCAGATGCGAAAGAATACGGAATTGGTTCATCATCTTGAAAACTATTAACTTTTTGTATAGGCATGTATATTAGAATGTTGTAGGTATTGATACATCGATCATTTTGATGTATAGAAAAAGGTAATGAGCCCAAAGGTCAAGGTCACGGTAGCAAAAAATATCAAAATTGTTAATTATCTCGAAAAAACGTTTTTATAAGCATGCATATTGGAATATTGGTGGTATTGATATAATGATCATTTTGATATCTAAATTTAGGTCATGGATTCAAAGGTCAAGGTCACAGATGCGAAAAATACTGAAATGGTTCATTATCTTGAAAATTATTAACATTTTGTATAAGCATGCATATAGAATGTTGTAGGTATTGATAATCGACATTTTGATGTATAGAAAAAGGTAATGAGTCCAAAGGTCACGATCACAATAGCAAAACAATACAAAAAATGTTAATTATCTTGATAACTATAAACTGTTTTTATAGGCATGTATATTAGAATACTGCTGGTATTGATGCAACGATCATTTTGATATATAGATTAAGCCATGGGTTCAAAGGTCAAAGTCACAGATGTGAAAGAATACTAATATGGTTCATTATCTTGAAAACCAATAATGTTTACTATAGGCATGTATACATGATTGTTTTAGCTATTAATTCAACGATCATGTTGATATATAGATTAATTTCATGGATTAAGATAAGGGTTTAGATTAAGGTCATCTAAATATCCACATCAGAGTTATTGCTCCTGTGCTGTTTATGGCCCAGGTGAGCGGTACAGACCCTATTGGGCTCTTGTTACTTCATATTTGAACTTGCACTTTAGTTATGACCCCACGAAACTCAGTTTTGTTGATGGTATTTTAGTATATTTTTTAAGCTGTTAAAAAGATTCGTAATCCTGTTAATAAACTGACAACACACACAATTATCAAATTAATTATGTATTCTATTATGTATACATAGTACTTAAACAAACATTCCAATCCATGACCAAAGCATAGCCCAAAATAAAAATTGGCAAATTAACTTTAACACGTAAACCTTTACCAGGAAATGTATTTTGTCTGGTTTTCTTTCTTCCTTTGTGTCGTAAAAGGTTTAAAAGAATGAGTCAAACACATAAGTAAATCCTGACGCCTAATTTATAATTGTTTACTTATTTTTAACATACCAGGTTTAGCAAACAAACAACAAGTTTAATTTATGTTTTAAATACACAAAATACACAACGCATCTAGGTTATACATGTAGTTATAGGAGTCTCATTGATTTTGTCAGAAACATTTAAGTTCCTATGGATCAATAGGATGTTTCTTTTTATCAGCCGATATTACTGCAGTAACTTTCTCGGTGTCTCGGTAGGGAAATGTTTCCTCTAAAGTAGGAGACCTAGGGTCCGATTTTTAACAGTGGCATTACAGAGGGCTTTACTATTTTAGATCCTGCTTCTCGCATGGCACTTGGCCGTCTATCCTTGTAGCTAAACATATAAATACGACTATCTTCAAGTTCTACATATATAGGCATATACCTCCTTAATGACGCCAAAGAAGGATTCATTTGGGATGTATTGCAGGCCCCATGCCTTCATTTGTGCTGTTGTTAGGATTTCGTTTATATACAGCTGCCGGCTTCTCCTGTTTTTGTTATTTTCTTACAGTTGATGTGCTGTGGTAGAGCTTGTTACGCTACGGAAAATATGTACAACGGGTAAAGCTGCTAACAGGTGGATTGTCGACACAGGGATATTGCAGGCTCGTGATTATCGGGCCATTAAATCAACGAAAACACGCTACAATTAACCTAGTAACACATATAAAATCAATTAAGTGAAGTAAATCAATATGAGATGAACACAGCATATGTTTTATTTGTGTTATTCCTCAAACAAAATAAGATAAAATCAAGTGGAAGGATAATATTTCTATATAAAACTGTAGATATTACAAATACGTTGTAAAATAAAGATTATAACAATTCGAGGTCCAGATTCGGTTTTAGAAGTTATATTTTTATCTATTCATCATGCGGTCAAAATATACAAATGAATATCATTGTATTTATTTCCCTTTAAATGTATTATTGGATACATATCTTGAAATATTTCAAGCTTTAACTGCATATGTAAAATATTTCTCTTAAGACTACACATAACATTGTTTATAAGCAATAAAAAATATATTGTTGATGAATTTCAATTTGATTTTAATTAATTTTAGAAAAATCAACTTGTATAAAAATCATAAAGAGAACAGCAGAGATATTAAATTGTGTCTTCTTGTTTTTTATGCGAGAAATATATTTTACGGCTATAAATTTAATATACAACGATGAAAGACTAATAAAATACCAAATAAATACATAGTCGACGTATTCCTAGATGCCCGAGCTATTCTAGGAACTAACAAGACATTTATAATCTCTGGCATTGTCTGTATTTGTGTGTGTTTCTATTTTATATTTTCCATTGTTTTCTGTTATAAATATTTGCACCATTCAATGTACCGTAATTCACAAGACCATGAAAAATGTTAAGGTTCAGGGATATTGCAAGGCTAACATGGACCTGGAAAAGATTTATGGCCGTCATCACAATATTGTTGAAAAGTATAATGTCTCTGTGTCAAAACTTACCCTGGATATAATTGGCGCCTCATAGTTCTATGTTCATTTCATTTGATTTTTCATTTTAACACATTTCGGATATAGCTATTTCAACAGATGATTTTTACGCTTCAGAAACACCCTGTTTCACTTTACTGTTTTATTTTTTATTGCAAATATTAACGTCGGTATTTGATTTGAAACATACATCTGGACATTCCTTGGAATAAAAGTATATAGACACAAACAGTTATATGTAAAAGTAAATATTCTGTACTGAAAACCACTTTCTATAAAATGCACCTTTGTTTCGTGTTGATTTCATGAATATATATTTGGAAAAAATAACTGACCCTTAATATGTGTTAATGTTTTTAAACAGCTATTTAATTTGCTATTTTGATTAATATGATTATGCAAAATTATACTATAAATGTAAGACTCTTGAATGTCTTACGTTAAATTTATTTTCTTGATTGATAAAACGAAATATCACTCTATGTAGAGCTCTTAAATATTGCTCTATTTGCAACTTTGTTAAATTTTTAGATTGGAAATTAACATTAAACAATTACACATCGAATTTACTCCATAATATGTATTATCCGCGGCGTTATTCTCTAAGCTTCTTTATTACATAGTATAGCAGTATTACTTTTACAGCACCATACGGTCGTTTCGAAATACAATTTCTTTGGCAGTAGTGCTTAGTTCAAAATTGTGAAACCAAAATTTCTTCAAGGAGTTAAAAATTGTATGTTTGAACAAAAGCTTGAACGTAAAGATCATAGTTGGAATAGTCTACAGAAATACATAATAAGGCGTCTGACCCCCAATAGATTTCGAAATGATTAAACAATTCTTAAAGTTAGTCATCGGAATTGCATTTGATTTATCAGTGAAATTGAAAACTTGAATAGTTAATGGTTAATTTATTATACTGTTATTATTGCAAAATAAGATGTATTGACATTTGTTTGAGAAAGTTCTTATACTGTTTGAGGTTAATTGAGATGCCTGTCGTAAATTCAACACAAAACTTCATTTATTACAATTTCTCTAGAACTGTTTTAATGCTAGATGTGGTAGTGCTAAATAAATAATATTCAAAGTGCTAAAGAAAAACGTGTACATCAATCAAAAACAAACATGCCAATCCAGTTCCAAACCACAATCCAAAAGTAAAAAAAATATCTTCGAAACTGACAGTGCGGGGAGTGAGGCAAGGTGCCCCGGAAGAATAAGCACTTCCTGTTAAGCCACAACCGTCACGGTGTAATAATAATAAATACTTCTAACACTCAACATGAGTGTATCTGTATAAATCCAAAATTGCCGAATAGTAAAGAATTAACTTCTTATACCTCAAAACAATAATAATATTGATACTTAGTTAATTAATTAATCAGGTGTTGAGAATATTTTATATATTACACTATAAAGCAATGAAATGATTTCAGTTACAAATACCCCCGTGTTAGTATAAAAAGTCGCTTTCGAAGCTTCACTATACAAACAACCTTTTCATAATGAACATATGCATTTAAATATATTAAATGAAAAGAACATTCACATAACGTATTGACTATACAATGTTTTCCTTTTGTTTTGAATATGTATTAAAATTTCAGGAATTGTACAAGTCTTTATTCAATGTCGTTATACAGTTGAACCTTTTCCAAATATTCTTGAACAATGTTGTAACAGAAGTGGTACTGCTCCTGAAAAGAAATATCAATATCAAAATAAACACATCAATCCATGTACAAATAACAACCCCAAAGCAAAATAAAAAAAATGAAACAAACTAACAAATTAGGTGAAACAATTGAACGTCACCAGTGAAGTGAGATTAGGTGTTCGGTAAGGTGTAAGCACCTCGTGTTTAGCTAGTTACACCAGACACGTGTGTAATCAAAAATTAGAATAAAAGGAAGAAAGAACTATTAAAAGTCATATGTATCCATGGTATTTTTTGAAAACAGAGACATCATACTTTTCAATATTGCGATGACAAATTAAACTGAATATGCAAACTTTCACCAGGAAAGTAAGAGGGTACTCTGGAACTCTTATATGAAAAATGATACAGAATTAAAACGCAATGGTACATGAAATTGTTGGTCAAAACCGATATCCTATCTGGTTTGATTGGAGAAAAACAACCAGTCAAACATGAGGAATTCTTCCATTTTTCACAGTGTCTTTTGGAATACGTTATACGTGCCCATGGTGGTGCAAGTATACGTATTGTTTATCACAAACCACTGAATCACAAAATCCTGGTAACACAAGGAACCTTTACAGGAGACATTTTGTGACTGATGCTTAAATATAGGGGATTAAATTACCCCCGATAAAATACGATGCATTATTAACGAAGTCTTTTATAACATGGTATATGTTAGGCAGATATAATCATATATCTTTGGCAAATGCATGCTTGCTGACCAACTAACCATCAATATGACCAATAAACATATGGCATTTAGTTAAAACTATCAGCAATTACAATGGCAGTCAATCTTGTCTTCAAATGCCATCTTAGTGAACCAGATTAAGTTATCTTCCTGTGCAGTTCGCCTTTATATACAGGTTAAAAAATATCAACACAGAACAATTGAGATACAATTCTACTGGCTTGTATAATCAGGTGGTCCTTATAAAGAAGTGGTCTCTAAGGCAGGTTAGATTGTATATGTTTCTCAGAAAACGTTTTCAAAATTACATTTTTGTTTTTAATTTTGTGACTTTAATACATATATAGTAAAGAGATGATATACTTTTTCATTGAAACTATTCTTTTAACACGTCAGATATATATCGAAAAAAAACCCATTAATTTTCGAAACCTAAAATATAATAACTTACCACAGAGAAAAATTGCGGTCGTCTAATTTGTTGCAGTCTTGCAATTTTGAAAATGTCAATATCATCACTGTAGCTTAGATTTTCTAGAACACTATACACTAAACAAAATAATCCACAACATTTTGCTCCGTCCCTAAAATATATATTGAAAAGAATGAGTAAATGGGACATTGTGTCTGTCAAGTTACTATCTATTCCAAGTGTAACTAATATGATGTCCTTATGATAATGTGAATTCGTTTTCATGGAAATTATTATGCTATGTAAAGTCACAAGATTTAAGCAATTTAAAATCGAAGTTGAACATGTTTATTCTTTAATGTATTAGCATATGATTTAAAAAAAATTTAAAGTTCGAGAACATGTTTGACAAATGAAGAAAATGGTTTGGGACAGACCTAGTGCTTGTTGATAAAAGTACAAAAAGATTATGCGCTGTCTGATTGAATAGAAATGCTATTCGCGTATTAAACAATACTTCTATATAGCTCAAAGAGCTGGCGTCGTATACATACACATTACACATTATAAACTTACGAGCATATCACTGTTACTGGAGCATTATTGATTGACTTATTCCAAGTAAGTACCAAATGTATGAAGTCAAGAAAGGAAGTCTGTGGTGTTGGAGTTACACTCCCGGGCCTCCAATTCAAATATTGGAATAACTTCACGAATTTTTCTTCTTTGTTTTCCTTAATTCACATACAAAAAAGAACAAAAGCAATAAATTATTTGCCACGTAGTTTTAAACAACACTACCAGCATAATTAAAAACAAACACACCAACCTATGCCCAAACCACATTGCAAAAGCTGATGAGTCAGGTTGAACACGTACACTTCAACCAGATAAGGGTTTCCGGGCGCTTCTGACTAAACTACTACTACTCAATCAGCTACGCCAAGGGAGACCTGAGAGTCAAAACTGAGAGTGAAAGCAAGATTGAACTATTGGATGTCAATTATATCGAGGGCAGTCCTAGACACAGAGACATGATACCAATGAGACTATATTGTGATGACGGCAATAAAGCATTTATTAGCCTAGGCTTACCATATGCCTGGGTCAACTTTTTATTGATAGCAACTTGCTTCGTTGTATTCTACCCCGTAAGCTCTAACTAAGTGATTAATTGTGAAACAAATATACCATAACCAATATAAATTGCTGCCTTGAAAAGAAAGTTGACAATAAAAAAAATTGAAGTCATCAAGTTTGTCATACAGCTTCAAATGTAAGCTTTCGTGGGCATCATAAGTGAGGTATAAGTCTTAATATGAAGCAGAACGTGATTGATCCGTCTTAATTTTTAATTCAAGCTTACTAGGATAGATCTCAGGTTATGATTGATTTATTTGAACAGTACAAGAACAAAATAGTGTAAACATTTAACTATTCCCAGCATGATTGATCAGTAGTTTACTTTAATCATATAATGGGCTTATAAAGAAATGCTACATGAATATTTATTTAGATTTAACATGTCTAAAACTGATATAAGTAGCAATAAAACATTAATCAGGGATAAATTATCTAGAGTTGTATATGTAGGGTCCATGAACATGGTATATTCTATTTTGTGTGGAAATACTTATCATTCTTAAAAAACCCCAAAAGGTTATATATGGTAAAATCGATAATACTTTATTAACGTTTCATTCTTTGAAATTAAACAGAAATTAACATAAAAACCAAACAATACCTTATCAAATACTTTAATACTGGTTTCTCTGGTCCCATTAGTCATCGACTCGGATGTTTTTGTCAGCAACAAATTACTAAGCATCAGTTTGTTTTCATCTGTAGGATGCCAAATCAAATCCTGTGTGTGAATATAAAAATAAAATATTGAAACATATCTTCTTTTCTCGTATAGGAAAAAGTTTGAATGCCAATAAAAGTAACTGTGAAAAAAATTGCCAGAATAGTGTATTTGTTGTTACTAGCGAATGTTTTCTAAATTACTCTGAAAAGGTACATAATATAAAGTTTCTACCTGTGAATCTCTCGTATAAAAGTATAAAGTCGTTAAAATTATGTTTTAAATCAATATCTCACATTCTGTTCTCTAATATGTATACATATTTAAATAATCAACCTAATAGACGCTGGATGGTCTATATTCATCAAATTTTTTTTGAGCCTATGATATTATATAAGTCAAAATGCATCGGTTGTTATGAATATAAACGTGTTTTCTTTGATATTATTCAATCAAATACAAATACAAATCTTTTACCTCTTCAAAACTTGGTGCATCTTCTAAATTCACGACTGTACCACAGTTGTATTCAAATACCATTCTCCATAAATCAACCTTTGTGTTCGTAAAAGGTATTTGTGTGACCAAAAATTGTTTTGACATTCTGCAAGACTATAGAAAAATAAAATAAAATCAATAGAATACAGTCACTTTAAATCCACTAGAGGGAGGCAACAAGATTGATCCTGGTTATGGTGTATTTGTTTCACAAAAAATACGTTACATGTACCGTATACCTCGAAGGAAGTTCCTTACAAATAAATGGTTGGCACAGGGATACTGCAAGACTAGTGTTCTCAATCCCTTTAAAATAGTATGGCTTCTATCATATTTGTTGATAAATATGTCTTTCTAGAAATACTCTGGATATATTTGACGTCCCATAGTTCAATTGTATTTTAACTCAATTGTGATTACACACATGGCGGCTGTAGCTAGCTAGACAGGAGATGCTTACACTTCTTACAATTTCAATGCACCAAAACTCACTTCCCTGGTTTAAGTTTACGTGTTTTACCTTTGTCAAATTTTATATTGCTTTCGGATTATGATTTGAACGAGGATTAATATATTTATTTCTTATTAGTACATATCTACAAAACTAAATTAAATGATATGTTTATTGCTTTGCTCTGTTATTAAAGTATATACGTACAAAATATGTGATCATTTGTGTTGTAAGTATAATATTAATAATAATAAGTAATCTAGATTAAGGTGACAGAAATAGAAAAACAATTCCATGCAGATTGGTAAACTCCTTACCGGTACTTCCACAGCATTGATGTAGTTAGCTGCCCCTGCTTTGTTGAGAATTATTCTGTATGTTTCAACTTAAATATAGAAAATAGAGTTATCGATATTTTAAACATTTTGCCATATTTCCGTAATTATACTTTTTTATCATACAGTAATCGAATACTTATTATTCGTTATAGTTAACAGTCTCTTTTTACAATTTTGCTCATTTATTCACAATTTCTAGGTGTTTTAAAACTTTATTTGCAAGTTTTCATATTTGTACTTTATAATTGTGATTAAATATAGAAAGGTATATTTGATTTTGATTTCCTCCATTATAACTGTAGATCGTAGTATATATATGCAGCGTGTATCTAATATATTTATACAATATATTATTTCTTTAACTTTAAAAACATACTATAAATAAACAGTTCCATTGAAATTTAATGTTTTGGTAAAAGTCTGTTTCTAAATGTACTAACGGGCCACTATTCGATTTGTCATAATGTTTTGTGTTATTATCGTGAAAATTGTGCCTATCCTTCATGTGGTCGAATAAAATTCCAAGCGTTTGTTATCAAGGTCGCAAAAACGATATAAACATGTATTCTGATATTTATTGCATAATCTGTTTATCATATGGAATATTTAGATTATTGAATAAATTGTACTAAATATATTTTAAATAATATGCGTACACACCTGGCAAAATACATTGATTCCTATGTTTTGCTCTATTTTTCTTCAACCTTGCCTCTTTGTAAAATGTATGATCATACTCTGGAAGATTGTTCACAAGCATCTACAATAAGGCAATATCTGAAGTTTTATTCAAAGGTAATTTTACTACACAGTATCTGTCATTCGTTGATATACAGTACCGAACAGTCACAACATAACATTAAGTTAACTTGAAGCAGTCAGAATCTCTGGTCAGGATCTCTGTTCGAGGACAACTGACCAGATTTGAACAGATATACGTTAACTTAAACATGTTCTACGACTGACTGCTTTCTAGGACGAAATCAGTTTTCTAATCTCTGCCTGACCAGGCATATTCTCTGTTCTTATGACCAGAGATGTCACGTTCAGATCTCTGCTTTTGGCCAAAACCAGTCAAATTTATGTTCTAGAAAAATCTCTGTTTTTTTCTAAATCCTGTCGTGTCCTAGGAACATCTCTGCTACTTTTCTAAATTCTGTCCTGGAAAAATCTTTGCTTTAGCGCATGCGTGGTTAACGTTCGACACGACAGAAATAGTTTATCGTACTGCTTGATCCTTTATGTTATATTTTATACAACAGGACAACATGTTAATGTTTTGTAATTTATTTATTTATTTATCTATTTATTTATTTATTTTTTAGTATTTATTATCATTACATATGTATAAACTACTGATATGCCAAGGACGTGTGTTTATGTTATTCAGATATCAATAGAAAATCTTTATAACCATAAATATATAATAAAGCAGTCGTAGGACGAAGTCAAGGACAGGATTTAGAACAGTTTTTAGAGCAAATCAACATAGCATGCGCGGTCCTGGCGACAAAAACAGTCGTGAAGTTTAGTCCAGAACAGAATTTAGAACAATTTATAGAACTGTACTAAGCATGAGCGGTCCTTGTGACACAAATGTCAGCAGGACCAATTCTAGGACAATATTTAGAACAGAATTTAGTTTCAAATGAGCATGCGCGGTCCTGGTCATGGAATAAGAACAAGAACGAGAACTGTCCTGGACATTGTCATCAGGACATTTTCCAGGACAATCTCTGCTTTCTGAAGCTGTTACCAGGACAGTTTTAACCAGTCATATCTCTGCTCCTAAGTTAACTTGGATGTTATGTTGTGACTGGTCGGTACTGTACGTTGTAACTGAACCAAAACAGTTGCAAGTCAATTTTTTCTCATTTTGCACCATCGTGCTTTTTCTGATTATATATAATAAACGATAACCATGGTATGTATTTATATTAATATTTTGTGTGTGGATCTTCTTTCTGTGGAATGTACTTGGTTGTATAATGCTTAAATATATATAATAACAGTGTTAATTTTAAAACATCACAAAAGCGTTTTGAATACAATTAATCATCATTATTGCTTTGATCGAATTTTTTCCAAGGGTTTTAAAAATCAAAAAAGAAACAATTCAAATGTACGATGACAAGCCACAAGGTTTTTTGTATTCATGGACTATCATATATTAATTATTACCATCTTAACACTTGTAAAAATGGGTTCTTGATAGATCATTAGAGTAAAGATATAAAATCTAACGGATTTGCTTCAATTATTTGGATTGTATCATCTTGAAATATTATAGGTAAATTGCTTTGTTCAATACTGAAGTTGCTTTTTATATATGAAGAACAGCTAATCCATATTTTGTTAATTTCAAAAACACTTATAACAACTTTACCTCATATTCTCTGTCTTGAATATTGCCTCTTTCCTGCATCGCTGCACGGAAATCGTGTTTAGTGACATGAGTTTCTTGATATTGTACACTTTCAAATAACAACTTGTGCACAAGGATGTAGCTTTCCTTAACATAAAATTAAAGAAATTGTTATCGTTATCAACTATGATTTTAAAAAATAGAGTATATATGCAATAGTTATGAAAAGACTTAAAAGTTTCAAATAAAATTCCAGTGTGCGCTTCCATTTTGTTTCTACCTTTTTTTATTGATATGGTGAACCGTTGAATAGTAGTACGAGTAAAAAGTCATGCAATGTGATAAAGACTCAGTAGCTGTCTATATGCGTCGCAAATTTCCTGATTTTTTTTAATATAGGAATACGCAAAATATTATATTTTTTGCAAGTTTTCTTAGATCATTGTTTAGTGAACGTTTTAACTTTGCATTAGGATTATGATTTCTATATGGATGGTTATGTTTGTTTTTGATATCATAAAAAAGACTGCCGATGATCATAGTCATAATGCCAAATTGATACTAAGTGACTTGTGGTGGACAACCGTTAACAGACATCATCAGGTAACAGTGATTTACCTCTGTCGTAACCATATTCATACGTTTCTTCTCATTTCTGTTACGAGCATACATATATCTATCGCTTCATTTCTGTAACAACACTTTACAATTACATCAAAAGTAATAAAACTCCCGATCTATCACTACCATCACTGCAAACAAATAAAAGGAAAAGTTTCAGACTGGTACTGGCAATTTCGTTTTCATTAGGTTTTCTTTGCATCTACTCGGTACTCATTCATTCCAAATTTGAATTTTGAAAACAATAGCCCAATTGCAGCATTCATTGTATAATCACGATATTTTGAACAATATACATTCGGTTTTTTTATATTACTGAAAGTTCTCTTTGCGTGTTATCGGATATTGTATTACATTCATATCTCACTTAACAGTTGCTGTGTAGAAAGTTCTCTTCTATAAAGTTTGACAAATAATAAGAGTACGTGCAGAATTGATATATAAAACAGGACCCGTTGTGTATTCAGTACATCATAACAGTCGATACATACCAATTTTAAAGTAGAAATTGGTGATTATTGTGACTAAGACAAAACATTTAATGAAATACAGAATACCAAATATGAACAACCTCAGATACATTTATCATATACCTGCAGTGTATAATTGCTGGTCCAGAAGGAGGATTGGTAGACATTATTTCAGTATATTTTTGATGAAGTAATAATAACGGATAAGGATTTGGTACACCTTGTCTTGGCCACGAAGTAAACTGTATATGCCACACTTTGCGAACTTCACCTGTCTTAAATAACATTCTTTATCATCAATAACATAATACTTTAACGTTTAAACATATAAAAACATTAAATGATATGGACCTTTCATAACTTATACCAGTTCTATTATCAAATTGTAATGAGAGTATGAATTTCAAAGTGCATTTGTCGGAGGAAATAATAGAAAGCGAAATCGCTCTAATTACACAAAGAACTTTAAAATAGATTGGTTTATACGTTGTTTTTGAAGGTTACTGCGTTTAAAACTGAGCATTTGAACGCATAACATCATTAGATATCTATGTCATATATGAAAACTTTCCCCCTGGTCTCTGCGATATAATTTCTGGTCAGATGATAATGAAGTATATAATATATTGTTTAATTAATTATTTTAAGCCATTATTAAAGCGAAAGACAAGTGTTAATACCTTTGTGTTTTTAACTTTCAGTTTTCTGGTAATGAACTCTGATATTGTGTGCTCTTCAAGGAGAACTATTTCATATTCACGGAAAGCTAATACACTTGAAGATACTGGCCAGTATTGAAAACATGTAACCTACAAAGCAAATGGTTTATTACACGTTGTCGAGTTAGTATAAAAAAATAAAAATAGCATAACAATTATTAACATACTTATATAAATGGCAAGCTTTAGAGAAACATGTTTAAACTATTTTTAGCCGAGTTGCAACAAATTGATTTCGACTATTTATTTGATGTTACGACGGAATTGCGGACGTTCAGAAAGTCGTTTTTTCTAACCTGTTTAGAAACAGCTGTAGATATTGAACAAATAAATGCTTGTGGGTCCACTATCATCACATACAGATCAAGTTTTGTTTCATTGTGTGTCATCGATATTTATGAAATTATAATCCATAGAATTCCATCGGTGATTACTATATATATATCAGTTTATATGACTTTGTTTGCAGATATATTGTAATATCTAATATTTGGTATGTAAATTATACATAAAATAGAATACAATATTGAGACTCGACTCGTGCATCCTTTTGCCTGTTGATGTTTGCATAAACATTAATCATAATAAGTAAAAACATATTAAAAGTTTTAACTGACAGATAATTTCAATTTTACGATTTGAAAAATACCATAAATCAATATATTGTTAATACCTGTTTGTCCTCAGTAATATTTGTAAGCATTACAATAATACTAGATTTGGTCTGCCATACCATTCTCCAGAAGTCTTCAAATGTATTTTTCATTGGCCCTAAAATAAAAAAATAAAAATAGCAATTAGTTACAGTTTAAATACAATTATACATGTCTATATAATGCGTAATTCATATCAAGCGGTCTGGAACTGTGTTTAAATGATATTTGAAACGAATATTTGAAGGATATTTTATTTCAACAGTATCCTATTCAATCGTTGTTTGTATTGTTTACAAAAGCAAAATATGATAAACTAATGTACACAAAAATGAAAATTTACCATATCGAATATGTATCATTTTGAGACATAGTTTAATACATGTCATATGACATAATAATAGCATTGATTTAATCAGCCATTTGATAATTCTTTTTTTTTACAAAGATCTCTTATGAAGTATACGAATCTAGGATTTGTAATGAAATATGTAGTGATCATTCTTATCTAATTGATATAATTATTCTTGGTTCTGACACAAATATGTATCGACAAAAAATGTCAGTCCGATGAAAAATAACTATGAATGACTTCTCACTGATCACTTCATTTCAACAAACTAGCAATCGAAGTTAGATTGATGTTTTAGAGTGATTTAAACACTCTTTCTGAACCTTGATGAAACTTTAATATTAACAACTCTAAAAACGATACACACTGTACACTGTTATAAAACATATGATGTTCCTCAGAACACTCCAATCGTAATACAAAAAAAAGTGTAAAAGCAAAAAGTTTAGTGTTTAAGGCAACCATATGCTTATTTTTGACAATTTTGTAACAACTATTGTGTGATTTCAATTTTATAACTATTTTTATTCGCCAATGTAGGCACTTATAACGGTTATAAAAACGAAAATCTCATATTTTTTACCCAAGGACCTTTTTGCATATGAATGCTCATGCATATCATGTTTATACAGTACAACTGCAATTGGATTTTTTATTAATTTACCTTGTGTTGCAATATACATCGAATCTTTGTCCGAACCCTGTAAGGATCGAATAAGAATAATTTAATTTTTCTGTATAGCAGTTTTTTTTTAAATAATATTTTAGTAACATAGTTATAAACAATGCAATATTAATTTGTCCTACTCTCCAAATCAAAGTTGCTCTGGAAGGGTAAGCACCTGCTCTTTAGATTCCATAGAATAAATAAAAGGTACATAAAACCAGCCACTTCTTAGTCCCAAGCAGAAATGTGAACTTCCTTTGAAACCGTTAATAGGAAAACGGAATGTTATTGATAAAGATCTGTTTTTTTGTTTATTCTTCTCAAAAATAAGGCGTATTTCGTTAATCATTGCATACGTATGACTGTGTTGTAAAATAACCGAGAAAGTTGGGACACTGATATATATATATATATAGAACCTTGACAGTTGTCTTTGCTATATTGATCTTAAAAGTTTTGAAAAATACTTCAAAGTAAATGCGTTTTCGAAAACATAAAATTAATATCCAACAAAATAAACCTTCCTTGACATTTGTTGTCCTTTATGCTCAGGGAAAATAATAATAGGTTAGAAAATTAATTGTTTTTCTGGAAAAATTTTATGAAATATGTATTTACTCACGTTAATGTAACTGGCATTAATGTAACCATCATCTTGACTTTGATCTGAGGTATTTAGTATTACCCTTGAATTGTCATCTAATAAAAGAAAGTAACTTGCATATTAAGTTCAAGAATGATTCTCCGTAAGGACCACACTCATATGGAATTATGGAATTATCAAACTTAGATTTTTATAACGTTTCCATGATAAATAACCACAAAGAGGCCAATCTCTGGAATTTCAGTGAATTGTGGGTGAGCGCATTTCAAATATGCCGCTAGAATATGTCATTTATGATTGTTTTTATCCAGAATTTGATGGTCATCTTTATCTTTTTCATGTAAAAACTGTATGATTTTAAAGTTTTCATTTTTTCGAGTCACTTTTTCTCCAAAAAGCTCAAAAATGACCTAAACTAGCTGAACTATGAGACTAATTATTTTGAGAACGCGGCACTGGAATAATATCGCAAACATTTAAGTTATTGAGAAAAGTGATGTAAACAAACTATCAAAAAATTAGTGGTACTTTTTATTAAAGAAAATCAATCAGTTTTACAGCAGTAGGTCTTATATGGTCCCTTTATAAAAAAAATAATTATTTCCCCTTATTTAACAATATGGTATTTATTTTCTCTTTTTTAGATGTTTCATCTTGTAAGTGCCAAGCATATATTGAATTAGCTATTTAAAAAATATGTATACTTACTTATATGTATGTTACTGAGAAATGGGTCCAGTGGCGCTCTGACGTCAAAAAGAAAATTATACAGAAAGTTTGGCGTCACTGAACTGTGCACCTTGTATTGAAAATTTTGATGGAGTTAAAAAATTTCTACAGATTGGTTCGTTACCATGGAAACGGCAATGTATCTTGTTGCATGGTGCTTTTCATTTTGGATTTTTATGTGTATTTAATAATTATATGCAATATCATTGAAACATGCGATATGAAATTATATTAAAAATATAGCCTCACAGAGAATGACTAAATATGATATGTTCTTATTAAGGTGGGAAAATAAAAAAATATGTTGGAACTACTTGCTAGTATATGTAAAATTGTGTTTAAACCGGAATTTAACATGGCTATAACTGTATGGACATTGTTATTATTTTAATGTTTTCTCTTATTCCAGCATTAGGAAACACAATACAATTTTTATATCAGATTGAAAAAAATAATTTAGTATAATTTTATGTTACTTTTTTAACATAGCGTTTAACATCTAAAGTATGTTTGTCGTTATCTTTTTACGAATATTCATATGGTTGATGGACCGAATTTGTTCACGTTTTTAAAATTTACAACATTTAAAGTAGATGTGTCATATCCCTTATCAATGGTAAATGTTCATTTAGTTATCACCGTAAAATACTTCTTCAGCTATATGAACAGTTTCAAGTTTAATAAGAGTTTAAATTCGGATTAAAAAAATGATAGAAACAATATAATTTTACTTAAATGTATGACAGAAAGACGGATTGCGCTAAGAATGAAAATTTTAGATCATGTGATCTTCAAAACGTTCTGAAAATTGGCTTCTAATTAAGGATTAGACGTGAAATTATATATTTGGTTTAAAGAGTGAATTTGAAAACGACACAATCATTGATTTAATAATAAGACACTACCTCATGCAAAGAATTTCCTAAGCTTAATCTAGTTCAACATATTTAGGTTCTTTAGATATGTCAGATATCAACTCCTTGAAAATTTTTATTTTCATAACTTGGTCCAAGCACTATTGACGGGGGAATGTATTCTGTTATAATCGTCTAGTGTTGTTTAATTAAATCTGGTATAATATGTAATATACGGTTTTTAAGGGATATTATTAAAGCAAAATAATTCTATGACTACTTCTCACAAACTTTATGAAACAATGTGCTTGTAAAATTTGTGACATGATTTAACGTAAGCAGGAGTAAATCAGATTTTATTATTGGTAGCTATATACATACAGGGAATGACATTTCGATTTCTGTTTTTCTTTCTATTCTTCGGTACGTTTCCAACTGTTTGTGGATACAATGGCCCATATGGGATATTCTAAAACGGAATAAAAAGAAAAACCAAAATCTGTTATAAAAACAATTTACATTTTTTGTATTACATGGAATACAATGTCGTTAGAAGCTGCAATCGATGTCTTTTCAGAAATAGTCTGTAAGACGATATCATTAAACGACGACATCACCATATGACATATTTAATACCTGCGTCGTTTGGATATATTGGATCGAGAAGTCAAAGCAACAATCGTTGACTGCAAACATTAAATAATGACGAAAGTGTATTTTAAATTGATTTTTGTATTGTTACGATGTGTTTGGTTTTGATAATTAAGCTGTCATCAAAATGTTGTTGATAAATATCATATCTGTGTATCCAAAATTACCTTGGATACATTTAATGTCCGAAACTTCTATGATCTTTTTATTTTCAATTTGTTTTACACACGTGGCGGGAGTAGGTTGTAAACATTGAAGTGCTTACCCTTCCAGACCACCCGGTCTCATTTTCCAGGTGAAAGTCCATGTGATTAACCTAATATGCCAGCTTCAAAATTTTACTTTGCTTTGGCATGTCTGCATTGTTTGTCTATTCATTGTATAGTTGTTTTGATATTTTTTACAAATAAAATTGGATATTGTAAGGCAGATGATTTTCTTTCTGCTGTCAAGATTACCCTTCATATATTTGACGTGCAATATTCCTATTATTCTTTTTAACGCGTGGCGAGTATAATTACCAAAACAGGAGGTGTTTACCCAACAAAAAAACCGACCTCACTCGCTGCTGGAGGTTTACGTGTATTACCTAATTGCCTATTTTACTTTATTTTTTCTTCAAATAATGCTATCATTGGGGTCATAGTTGCAGTACTATTCTAAATATGCAACAAAAAATAAGACATCAGTCTGTTTTATTTTTGATGGTGAAGAATTAATATAATGAACATGTCAGAACCATATCTTTATGTCAGCTTTATATGCCAGCATCTCCATCGTAATTGTATTTGTTCATCAATTAGACAGTCTATTATTGTAGTGCATGTAAATGTTTCTTTCCATGCAACATATTATATGAAAACATATAAATGTGTTTATTTTGATGCTCTCCCAAATAATCAGATAAAAAATGAAGTCAAGGTATATATTGACGCTTCAATATACAGGCGTACGCTATACTGTTTTATAGAGCAGCGTGAATGCACAATACTAAAAAGTTGAATGAATTGTAAATGTAGGTTTTAACTGTTTTAACTCAATATGAACAAATTTTTGGAAAAGCTAGAGCACTAAGCAAGTAAGTCTTTACGATTCTGGATTTTTTGGTTGTACGAGTGAACCAAATAAGGTATCAACTTTGTTCTGGTTGGACTTTTATATTCAGCAATACTTTAAATTGTGTCTAAGAATTAAGTTTGACTAAAATTAATATAATTTAAAAAAATTGTCTTTTAAACTGTCATCTTTTGTGAAGTTTCACCTTATGCTGTTTTTGAAGAATTCCGTTCTTAATCTTTTCTTTAATGTCATCTCTAATATTTCCATGCTTAAAATGGTAGATCTGAGGCACTGTTAACATATGTCGTCTCTCTGATGAAATCCGTTCCAATTACTGAATAATCTGTTCATATATAAATATATACAAACATGAAGTAAAATTATTTAAAGCTAAAAATAAAATACGAAGACAATGACAATATTTATGTGACCAAAAAAAATTTTCGTAATGTAAACCAGATGCTTCATTATCAACGTTTACTTCATACACCACGTTCGATGTTCATCTAGTCAATGATTATATCGAAATGCATAATACATGTAAACGCCTTCTCCAATCCCCGCGGGTAGAATCTTAATTGAAGTCGTTTGTTTGCCGAATGTAGATGTAATTTTCATGAACTTGCCGCCTCGATATAAGTGACAGGATAAAAACAATTGCTTCATTGCGTTGTCTCACTGTACGTTTTCTTACAATCTGAACCAGTGTACAAAAAGTCTTAGGCAATGGTATCATTAAGGTAAATGAGAAATATCATGAATTAACAAATAAAAATTACCAACGATGAAATGAGCATTGTATAAAATATCACATATATACCCTATAAAAATACTTAATACACTACCTGTATTTTCAGGGGAACCAAGCTCATCATACACATGATCAAGAGCAACATCGGGTTTGGCTTCTGATATAACTACATTATTTTTATCTTTTCCGCTTCTGCAATATACCAGCTATACTTGTAAACAGATATATTATAAAATTATAAAGAAACACAAACATGCAAATCCATGTCCGAATCACAATCCAAAAGCAAAGTAAAACTTTGGAACTAACAACCCAGGTACACGTGAACTTCCACCACGGAAGTGAGGCCGGGTGCTCGGGAATAAAAAGCACCTCCTGTTTAGGTAGCTACACCCGCTACGTTTGTAATCAAAATTGTTTGAAAGGAAATAGACCTATGAAACGTCAAATATATTCTGAGCAATCCTGAACAGAGACATCAAACTTTTCAACAATACTCTGATGACAGCCATAAATCTCTTTGAGGGCCTTGATAAGCCTTGGCTTGCAATATCCCTGAGTCAACAATTTATTTATTGCACGAAGTCCCCGTAGTAGGAACAAGCTCTAGCATAGAGTATTAATTGGGAGATAGATACACCATAAGCAAGAGAAGCAGGCACATTGCTGCATAGAAAAGGAAAGTTGACAATAGTAAAAATTGAAGTCATCACGTTTGTTATAAAGTTTTAAATGACGCCTTTCATGGGCGTCATAATTCAGGTATAAGTCTAAAAATGAAGAAGAACTTAAGGAGTCAGTCTTATCTTTTATTTCAAGCTCACTAGGATAGATGACATTCACATAGTCTCCAAATTTAGTAGTTTTAAGAGACAGAACGCAAAGTTGAATGATTTGGCAAGGTTCTGCATAAATTCTGCTTCATAAGAAAAAAGAAACAAATTATCAAGCAATGGTGTACAGATTGTACCCATTGGTATACCGATTGTATACTGAAAAATTATATTACCAAACACAACAAATATGTTATCTATAAAAAAAACTTCATTATGTTTTTGTTTTGAATCTGTATGATGCTTGACAAAATAACCAGAATACCTATTCAGCACTAGAAGCTTGGCTTACCGTTTTTGTAAACGAATGACAAGTCAATACTGTCTTTAAGACGTTCTTTTCATTTAGAATAAGGAATAGTGGTCTATAGTGTAGAAAAATCAAATGTTTTTATACTTTTTACACGAGATAAAGTATTAGAAGCAAGATGTTCAAGTAATTTTTTTAGATTTTTTAAGAATTCACATATGGTTGATTCCAGATGTAGAACATACTGTTTCTGAATAACACTGATGAACATCTTTGACGATTGTCAAAACTTCTGTTAAAGATAATGATTTAGCAGTACATTTAGATATGTCCGCTATATATCTTCCATTATGTGAATTGTTATGGTGTTTAAGAATCCAATACAAATAAGGATGATCAGGATCTTCCTCTTTAAGATTGATACCGAAAGACCCTATAGTTGGAAAGATCTTAATCCTTGGTTTAATTAGTTCTAGTATAAGCAGGGTAGAATATCTTTAGTGAACCGATTTGTCTGTAAGCTTTTGCAAATTGTAAAATTAGATAATTATCTCAATTAGATCAAATAAAAAACAAAATATTAACCGATGTCCAAATTACAATCCAAAAATTAATTAACATCTTTGAAAATGACCAATTAGGATAAACAAATAAAATTTAAAAAGAAGACCAGAGTATCCAGAAGGTTAAGAACATCTGTTTAGCTAGCTACACCCGCACGTGGGGAAAAATTCAATTAAAAAGAAACATGGAAGTATAGGATGTCAAATATATCCAGGGTGAACCTGGACACAGAAACACCATACTTAAAACTAACAAAATTGTAATAACGACCATAAAAATTTTCAGGCCCCTGATAACCCTAGGCTTGCAATATTCCTGAATCATTCATTTATTTGTAAACAGCTTTCTTTGTTGGACAAATTACCCGTAGTAATAGGAACAATCTATACCATGTCACTTTTAATAGTGAAGTGAATACAAAGCAGGAAGAGCAGGTAAATAGACGAATAGAAAAATCCGTGCCATTGAAAAGGTTTGTAATAAATGCTAAAGAAATTATATTTTAAGAGAGTAAACCAAAAAATACAAAAAATTATTACCGTCGTCTTCTACATATACAAATGGGTATCAAAATTGCCATAAAAATTAAACCTAAACCACCAACCGATACTCCAACTAGAAGTGACGTGTTGTCCATTTCTAAAATATTAAATTAATTCAATATTTTATTTTATAACTCATTAAAAAGAGACGAATCATGTCCAGATAGTATACAATAATACAAGTGATTTTTTTTAAATCAGTGATAATATTATATTGTCGCTCATACTATTTTTAATTGGTATGTTTTCTCGGCTCGGTGTATACTATCAAAATAATATATTACAACTTAGATATTATAAATAGTAAAAAAAATCAAAAACAAACATACTTAACCATGTCCGAATCACAATCCTGAAGCAAAGTAAAAACTTTGGAATTTACAAGTCAGGTTAGACACATGAACTTCCACCAGGGAAGTGAGATCGATTGTTTAGCTAGCTACACCATTCCGCAACAAATGATGGAGATAAGGCTTACATAAAAAATGCAAAATATGTTTCATTGTACAATTTTTTATCTAAATTTTGTTGCTGTGTGGTTCTTGTTATTGCCTATTAAACAACCTCGCTTTCTTTTTATACCAGTATTTTGATTATAAATATGACGATACCTTCTGGTATTCTTTCGCTGCATGTGGTACCTTTCCATCCACCTTTACAGCCTCGTAAGTGACATGCTCCATGTTCGTTGTGACAGGCAC
Organism: Anadara kagoshimensis; assembly: GCA_021292105.1. Taxonomy (NCBI): domain Eukaryota; kingdom Metazoa; phylum Mollusca; class Bivalvia; order Arcoida; family Arcidae; genus Anadara; species Anadara kagoshimensis. The sequence continues at coordinate 38,498,838 of CM037875.1, read as the reverse complement.
CAATTAAACAGTGACATTCAGTGGCACACTCATAACCAAATGTCCCGTTCTCACATTCTATTAAATATATTTTAATTGTATTTATGTATGCTTTGTATACTAAATATACTGAAGAGTGAGATATGTTTTAAATGACCACATCATGTTCTAAATTTTCTTTTAAATTAGTTTTAATAAAATATTTACGTTCAAATTTTTGCAACCTGCAATGCATCTATACTTTATAATGGTATTTTCTGAGAAATCATTCGATTTACTATCAAAGCTTTTGCTTAGACTTAAGGGCTCTACTTGATGATCTTCATCAAGTTTTGCAGATTGTTTAATAATAATGACTTCTTTACTTAAATATATGATTTATGAAAAAACAAACAATATTAACTGTTTCCTATCCCACATTTTGTGAACTTATCCGAAATTTACTTCGATAGAATTTAAACGTACATGTAGATTGATACTTATCAGAATATTGAAAATTGTCATTCATAAATTATATTACAGGTTGAAAAATGGCCATATATTTTACAGAATCAAAATTGTCCAAACATAATTGTTGAAAGGACGAGATGAAATGGATTTTTATCTTGAATAAAAATAATGTTCCCAAAATTTGATATTGTTTTTCCAAAATTTTAAAACAATATCAGTTAATATTTTACAACAAAAACAACTTTGTTACATATATTTAGATAGTAATGTTAAGATAATACTTTCATATACATTTGTACTACAAAATACTTCAATGTTTCGATGTTATGCTTGGAATTTGAAAAATCAAGATTATAACACACATTTTTGCAATTATAAGTGTCTATTGTTATTGATGGGTAACAGTAAACTTCAAAATTCAAAATGCTATCTTTTATGCAAGTGTGAAATTTTGGTATTTTAGATGATACCAAACAGTAACTTGTGAATTTCATACAATAATAAAATAACACCCTTGTAGTACCAATTTATCATAGCCAAATATTATAATTCAGTATATAGCTTATATCTCTTACTCTTAGAACACGTTTCTCCTGTCCAACCGTTTTTACACATGTCGTCTTTGCATTTTCCTGATATGCGATCACAGGTGTCCGATTTGCAATTGCACTTTGTGGAACAGTTACTTCCAAAGAAGCCTTTATCACAAGCTGTAAAAAGTATAAATATTAAAATAAAATTCATTCATGTTTTTTAAACATTTTCATTGGATTAAATCGCATCACACATTATAAATATGGCATTGCATTGACACGCATGCAAAAACTCATATTGGCGTGGAACAGGCGCCGGTTTCTTCAGTGAACATTTTCTCCTATTCGTCTTAATAATTGTTTACAAATGACTTAATGTAAATGATTTGTTTGGCCGATGAAAATCAACAAAACCCGCTTGATTCTCTACACGCAAGCAAATCAAAAGTACAGCAATAATAAACTTCAAAGTGTTTCAGAAGAGCTAATTTGAAAGATCTAAAATGTCACTCGATTTTGAAACAACGTCCAAGGCAGACATAGAAGATAGAATGGAAGATAATTAACTAGAGATAAAAAATCAAAACTGGAAATTGTTGAAAAGACAACAATTGTATTTGAAACATTTTATTTTTATTCAGTTCAATTGCTATCTCAACTGAAAAAAAAGAAAATCTAAGATTGGTATTTGAAAAAAATCATTTTGGATTAGTATGTTTGTTTTTGATTTGGTAACCCATGTAAAAAATGAATTTTGATAATTCTTTGGCTGCTTTAGAGTATTTACAGCATGATGATTCGATTAATGTTTAATAGACTGAAGGACATGCATATCAATATATAAGGGTTTTTAGTCGATAAAACACAACTCGGTCTCAACACCATGCTAAATTATATACTCTCCTAAAATTAAAGGGCCAGACAAACCAACGCCAATGCATTATACGCACATATGTTAAATCTGTAAGAATAAAACAATATTTTAGCTGAAAACAAAAAGCACACAAAAACCACCTTAATTTAAACATTTGGTCTATGAGAAACAATACGGCTATGCAGTGATGTGTTATTATGGTATTCAGTATCAATTTACAAGCGTTGATCACATAAGCATACAATGAAACTATTGTAATGCAATAATACTGAATAACACATCAGAATAAGATATATAACGCTATGACATCATAAAGTTAGCTATTTTTGGTAAGCGAAATATATAATGTACTGATTGAGTGTAATATCAGTATCACAGATAATCCAACACCACACCTCAGTGTATCATACATACAAAGAATTTAAGAATGACATTCAAAGCAAATATAATATAAAATCATCTTATATTTATATTTACGCATACTGCAAGTTTTTGTCCGGTATCCGGGTTTGCAACCAGAAATAGTGCAAGTACTGTTGATTGAGTTACAAGTTCCGTTTAAACAGTGCTAAGTAGTGTCTTTACAGCCCGATCCAAATGTGTTATTTGTGCGTTCTTTTTAAGAAGGAAAATAAAAACTTTGCAAAATGATACCTATTCCACTATTCGTAAAAAAGATATTATCGATGTGTAGATTATCCGTTTATCGTTTATGTTGGGCGTTAATCTATTAACTAGCTAGAAGTAAATAAGGCCTTTTAACCTTTGTTATGTTTCCAAATATCGAATTTAACATTAAATGAATCTCCATTATTTTCACCTAAATGTATCAAATATAGTACTAAACTATAAATCAAAATCCATGTCATTAATTATCTGTCAAGTGCAAATAATTTAATAACGCTATTAGTAAGCTTCTTACAAAAAATTGTTGATGCAAAGATATTTCAATCATAGACCTATCAAAGCTTCAAAAGGTTTTTAAGGCCATAATGACAATATTGTATGATGCATATGTATGCAAAATTACCCTGGATATATTCGACGTCCAATAGTTATTTGATTCCCAATTTTGATTACACATGTGGTGGATGTAGCTAACAGGAATTGCTTATCTTTCCGGATCACCCGGCTTTACTTTCCCAGTGAAAGTTAACGTGTTTTAATCAATATGTCAGTTTCAAATTTTTTCTTTGTTTTAGAGTTGTAGTTTGGGCATGGATCCGTATGTTTGTTTTTGATTTATATATTACATAAGTGTACATCAGAATGGGCCTTACAAATGTTAAAAAGACAAACCTGTTTTTGGATTGTGTAAAGTGGTAGGTTCAAATTTTGTTAAACATAAATTCCAAGGTGTTCACTTCAACAAATGTTTTGTTTTAAACCGATCATCTTTAAATCATAGTTTAAAATTTCTTTTATCCAATATGCTATATCTATTACTGAAACGTATGGCATTTTCGAAATAAGCAATACGTAAATATTATCCCACTTAGTCTGTATCCAAAGTATAAACTCCGACATGGATAGATAGATTGATAATTAATTTGCTTTCAATATGCATCCTTAATCGAAATATTACACACATTCTTTTAAGGAGATTGTATGAAAACAATAATATTTTCATTATCAATTTGATATATTTCTGAAAGCCTAAATTTATTTTTACAAATTATAAAACCTGTGTTTTGTTTTAAATGATTACGCTTGATCGGTACTATTTGCTCAAGTAAAATACATTGTTGTACATATGTCTTTATTAAACCGAAATACCACACTTACGCATATTACAGTTATTTCCTTTCCATCCTGGTTTACATCCGGGTTTGAAACATTGTCCATCTGTATTTTCACAACTACCCTGTTTACAGTGGCATGTGTTATTGCATTCGACGCCAAATGTGTTATTCATACAAGCTTAAAAAACAATTATATGTGCAATTTGAAGCTAGATGGTGCTTATAAAAACAAGTTTATCTTCTTTTCAACAATCTGGTAGATGCAAATATGTAAGTAATGTATGTATCACACACACACACACACACCACACACACACACACACACACACACACACACACTGTCCTTAGTGCAGGTGGTTATATTAAAACTAAACTAAATATGGATTAAATATTGCTTAAGTGTTAAGCAAGGAGATTAGCTGATAATAATTTTATCCGCAAAGTTCAGCTAAAAAAGAAAGTGCAAGTAAAATAAAAATAAGAATTATCATTATTTACATGTGTGAACTATGATTCAGAAATATTGATGTACAAAAATGAATTATTATGTTCAATATTAACATACGTGTACTGCATGTATTCCCAATCCATCCAACTTTACATCCGGGCGTATTACAAACTCCAGTTGTCAGATTACACAAACCAACATCACAGTGACATGTAGAGTTACAGTCGAATCCAAATTCGTTCTTATACTTATCGCATGCTATTAAATAAATCAACAATAATTAGATAATGTTGATTCCAGATAATGTAACCATTTTTAAAAGTTCTTCAAATCCAATATTATATAATACTGAAACTTATGCCATTTGCAAACACGCAATGAGAATATAAGAATCCATTATGGGTATCCATGTAGGATAGGGAAATTTTACCCAAGGGGTTAAACATTTCAGTCAGAGACGAGTCTTGCCGAATCTCTGACCAGAAATGTTCAACCCCGAGGGTGAGATTTCCCTATCCTACATGGATAAACTCATAATTATTTTTCTTCCATTTTAGTGCCAATATTTAGCTTCAAGTATGATTAACATAGACATCGACGCCATGTCTGTAAAATCTAACTTTGTAATCGACATTTTATTTTGAAATAAATATGACCATTGGGAAAATTGTACCGGATTTTGTTTATAAAAATATATAAACTACAAAACAGGGCCATATTCATTCAAAATGCAATAATTAACTTTTGAAACTCACTCAAAATTTCTTTTTGAAGAATTGGTTGTCATTTTCCCGCAAGATGACGTCATGTTCCTGACATGATGACGTCATGCAGTTGTGTATCGATTGTAACGTCAGTAAAAGGTCACGTGATCATGCGACATACGCGTATCTCACGCATCTATCTTACATGAGCAAATATGGGAGGAAAATACCATCATGCATAGTATGTATCAATAGTCCAAACGTGATATTGACAGTTTGGAAACGTTTTTGTTAAAAGCAGGAAACATGGTGGATCTTATTGCCCTATATGTACTTATTCAGACTAGGTATGTATCCACCTTGACTTTTTCCGTTTAATGAAAATATGGCTGCCAATCAGAGATGGCCGCCGAAAAAGATAATTTAAGTATAAAAATTCAATATCAAATCAACCACTTAACCTTTTTAGTTGAAATTTGGTATTTGATCAATTCAATATTTATACTAATTTTCCATGAATAAAGATTGGTTGTAAAATTCAATATGGCCGCCATTTTCGAGATGGTCGACTTATAATCATCGTGCTACATTTTAAACGAGGGAATTCAGGTTAACCAAAGCAAAGAAACCAGATGCTGATTTCTGTATGAAAAAGAAATAATCTTGACTTCAAAACCAAATTTCAGTGTAATACCTGTACTGGTAACTTAAAATCAACTATATAATCTAATTGTCACATGACAGCTCAGTTTTTCTAAGCAATGTTAATTTACAATTCCCCACTCAATAAGCCATAGGGGTGGGGTCGGGGTGGGTGGGGTCTTGAAATGCTGACTAGGAATGATCAAAAACTGAATGAAGGTAGTTAATTGAACCAAGCAATCGGAAGATGAACACTGACTCACAGTGCCATTATATAGAACCCTCGGTCACTGCAACATGTATATTGCATGGGTTTAAAAATCAACAACTTATTTAGCTGACAACACCTCAATATAAGTGACATATCCTAACCCAGGTGGCCAATTGGACCAATCTAAGCAATAACTGGTTTTTCTTTTAATTACTTTGAATAAATGACAGCAAATTTACATATTTATTGCAAATCTGATATTTAATCACAACTGCAGTTTTTACATTTTAACAAATGATCTCTAACTATCGACACATGTGTAAAGTATAATGCTTTGAAACAAATATGTGTATCTCTTAGTCTTATTAACATGTATTGTTGTAATTCTAAAATATACACTTGTCATTCCTCCTCAAATAAACACACGTACATTGTTTATACATTAATCAAAGTATGACAATTAAAAATTGTCATCAAACTCCTATAAACAAGATTAACTATCCCTGTATTGTAATATATTCACATATTAAAGTATCATATATATGTGACAAGTCCATTCATATGATGCCCAGTTATTACAGAAACTAGTTGGTCTGCTGCTTTGTTTATATCCATAAAATGGCAGATGAGATCCTGTTGTATCTAAAAAATAAAAGAAAATACTTTATAAGAATTGTGTCAATTTGTGACAAAATATAAGTAAAAAGATCACACACACCCAAATAAAAACATATATACCCTACCCTTCCCGGTGAAAAGCGGGCACTTTTTCACAAGGCTAAAAGGTCTGAACCGCAAAGCCTGGCAGTAAATCACTCGATTATATCTACTATATACAACACAACAACAAGACTTGCTCAGTCCTGCTACATAATACATGCACATGTAAATTTCCTAAAATAATATACAATGACTAACATTGTTAACTGCTGACCATTACCGTATCTTTCTATACCTATTAGCAGTTTATTTAGTATTGTGGCAGACCAGACTCTATGTGTAGCCAGGTAGCTCAATAGGTGGAGCGTTCCGCTAGTACTGGGAAGATCCTAGGTTCCAGTCTCGGTTTAGCTGCTACATTTTCCCCTTTCCTCTTACATTTGGGGGCTCGTCCGACCCTGGGGAGTGGCAGACAAACAGGTTGGAACCTGGTACATGGTTTCGATTCAATGGAGTTGAATCCCAAAAGGGAAGGTAAGAATGTGGCAGACAGGATTTGATCATTTGCCGGGTAACTTAGTGGGTAGACGCTACCGCTAGCATTTGGAAGGTACCAGGTTAGAGTCCTGGTTTGGCTGTTGCATTTTTTCCATTTCCTTTTACAGTATTTTAACCCAACTAACCCCCTCACCCATGGACACATTTTAACATCCCAACTGCCTAGACCTGAAATTCATGGCTCCGAACGGTTTTTTTTATGATATTGATGTTGCCGTTCAACATCAATACCATAAAAAGCCGTTCGGAGCCATGAATTTCAGGTCTACCCAACTGCCTGGACAAACACTCCAGCACTGAGTTCTAAGTTGAAATGTCTAAATAATATACCGTGTATTCACGTGATGTTCAAAACAAAACTATATGCTTTTTAATAAACATATTGAAAATAATATACCTACTGTATTCGATCTTTTAACATCTTTGTTTCTGTTGTAAAATTCTGTGCATAGTTTCTCGTGTCTTCAATGCAAAAATGTGACACGGAATAAAGTTAAATGTTATAAAATACAAATTGGACACGTAACGGAATCCCGGAAGTTAACGCCGGATCATTCACGGTTTCATCAAGATTTTACTTTTGATAGCATTAGCATTGAATTAAGAAGATCTAAATGCACAATATTATTTTTAAATGTACAAGTTAAAAAGTAATGTACAAAATTGTATTGATATCTTTTTAAACTTGCAACACAAATGTGATAAACCGTTTGAGCAGTTGAGTAACTGTTAGCAACACATACAATATTACAAATATATGTCGCCGGTTTTGCTAAAATATTGATATTTTACCGTAGATTTTCATTCATCTTGGGCTAAAATGTTAATTTATAATGTAAATAATCGTTTTTATTACCGTTTGCACCAAAAGTATCACTTATTTTAAAATTCAACTAAATAAATCCCCCAAAATATTAAATAAAATTAGGGGTAGGGTTGTTACCATAGCGACTGTACAATAAACTAACCCGGTGACCCATATTTTTTAATATCTTATTTTATCAAATATATGTCAAGCTATATTTATGGGGATTTTGAAACTCTTGGTAATTTGTTTCTTAAAAATATTCCAATTTTTTTTCATACTTTTATCTGAAAATAGTGCTAAATATTATCCTGATAAATCTCTAATGCCCACACAATTGTTATTAAATTTTGTATTTGTTTTAGTTTGTTACTGTTCAAATCTCCTTAAATCAAAAGAGTAGATTTATGTCTTTTAACTGTCTTGGAAAATAAATAAATCTATCACCATTTAAGAGTTTAAACACTACAACATATTGTTCACTCTTAAACTTATGAGGACCACTAAAAAACCTTTAAAAAGGCAGAAAACTGTGTAATTTCCACTACTTTTAAAGCCAGATACAGAAAAAGGGAGTCCGGTGACCTATACTATTTTTTTATTTTTCAAATCTTCACATTGTGCTCTACAAATTATATAAAATTCACAATGATGGTAATTAAACTTTTTTTCACTCGAGCCTCCTTAAGCAAGGAGGTTTGTTAATGTATAATTTTATCCACAGTTCAGCAAAAACGAAAGTTCAAAATAACTTTTGTTAATATTTACATGCGCATACTTAAAATTCAGAACAATGTTGGATGTTGCTTAACGTCGCCTCAGCATTTTATCAGGTATTCGCTACGAAAAGTGCTTTATTTTGCCTTTCGTGTATGTATATAAAGTGTTAGTGTATTTTTTTTATACTATCGCGCACCAAGGTGCAACTCTGCAGTCACATTATACTGACACCGGGTGAAAAGCAACGGCAAGAAAAATCATTTTCTTACATGCGGTGTGAAGGGGACTCGAACTTACAGCGGTGACAGACCCTGGATTTGTAAGCTGATTTCTTATCAATAAGGCCACTGCGGCCTCTAATGTTCAGAAGATTAGAATCACAAAACAAATGTTATGTTCGATATTAACATACGTGTACTGCATGAATTCCCTATCCATCCAGCTTTACATCCGGGTGTATTACAAACTCCAATTATCACATCACACGAACCAACATTACAGTGACATGTAGAGTTACAGTTGAATCCAAATTCATTTTGAGCCTTTTCACATGCTGAAAAATAAAGCAACAATATATTGACAATTACTAAACTTTAGTTTAAACTTTACTATTTCATACAACAAAGTATCCCTGCACAATATATTTTCAAAATGCTGCCATTACTGACTGCTATGGTGTTTATGTATAAAAATTAACGTAAGTGATTCACTGCCCTGATAAGACTAATAAAATCGTTATCTTGGCTATATATTTAAACTTACAAACCTTTCTTCATAACACTTTTTCAATCACTAACTATTTAGATACTTTTAGTAAGCCTTAGGCTTTTAATGCTATTGTCAGACAGATCACACTAGACAACCTATTATGACTGGCAGTGTTTTTGTTTTCTTTATACTAGCGCATCGGGTGAGTGTTAAGTTCTACGTCACTATAAGACAGGAGGCTGGTGCTCCGCCGATCCATCATTTTGACACTAGGTAATTAAGTAGCAATGTTAATTGAATTAAATTGCTTAATATTACACCACGCTTCCATTGAGAGTCGAACAACCTTAGATCTGCAGTCCAACGCTCTACCAACTGAGTTAAATGCTTCAATACTAACCGTAAAAGTAATTATTTAACCACATAAATGTAACAATAGTATTATAATATTAGCATACGTGTACTGCATGTATCTACTTTCCATCCAGCGTTACATCCGGGTGTATTACAAACTCCATTTGTCACATTACACGAACCAATGCGACAATGACATGTAGAGTTACAGTCGAACCCGAATTCGTTTTGATTCGAATTACATTCTAGATAAATAAATAAATAAATAAATAAATAAATAAATAAATAAATAAATAAATAAATAAATAAATAAATAAATAAACGCTTATGTATTTTCATTGGTCGAAAACTGCAAGATACAGAAACTATCAAACATCTCGTGAGTAAAATAAGTGAAAAATTTATTGATAATTTTCCAAATATAAAAGATAAATTTACATTGTCCAAGCGAAAAAAATACTACTATATTATGTTTTCTTCAAAGTCATGGATCTCCTCATCATTATACAGTTAAACCTGTCTATAAAGGCCATCATAGGAACCAGTAAAGTGGCCTTTATGGGCAGGTGACTTTTATATACAGGTTCAAATAATATGAATAAATAACAACTGGGATACAATTCTACTGGTCTTTATAAGCAGGTGACCCTTATATGGAGGTGGACTTTAAGACAGGTTGGACTGTACATCCTTTAATAACATGTCATAATTCATCCTTTTTATTTTCATTTCAAATCAACCCAAGACTTTTCTTTAGACAATGGCAATTGAAAATGTTGAATTCATGGCCATTAAAAGATGAATACGTTCATTACTCTGTAACAATTCTATCATGAAATTTCGGTTGAATGTTTTTGCATTGATTACCATGTATATTGGTTTTCTAAAGAATGTTGGATACAGGGACATTTCACCTATTAACAATATTGTGATGGCCCCAATCTGTACCTATTCTCAATTGTGCCATAAATGCAAAATGAAAACAAATGCTTTTGTTTTCGTTTCAATAGATTGTTGTTAGGTGATTAACACAAACAATCCCATATCCACAGTAAAGTGCTGCAGAATACAAAATCCATGTACTTATACTTGGAATGTTGCAAGAGAAATAGCAACAAACTACCAAGTTACAAATGGGTATGGTATCAAAAGAAAAAACCTATAGAAATGTTATATAGTAATATTTACGTATACTGCAATTATCCCTCTTCCATCCAGCTTACAACCAATTTCATCACACAAACCTGTACTCGATTACAGGTTCCCGTGAGGCAGTGACATGTAAAGTTACAATCAGAACCAAATGTATTTGTGTCACAACCTAAAATAAAAATAATTAAACTAGAATGATAATCGTGGCAAGCACTTTGACGAAAGTATTCCACCATCAAAACATCTTTATCTAAGAAGTAATTCTTGTTAAAACAATTATTTTTTATAAAAAAGCACATTATTTAGATTGATAGTTAATGAACTAGGGTTTGAAACGGTGGAGATTGTGATCAAAGTTATAATAATAATAATAATAATAATAATAATAATAATAATAATATTAATGACTTTATTTTTTGAGTGTTGCTTATTTTGACTGAGCCAATCTTACATAAGGCCCACCAATATGATGATACATACTATTAATACAAAATAAGATTTCTTTACATGTAGTATTAAAAAAATTAATATAATAATAACCATGCAAAATATAAAACATATGCTAAGATGTTAAGTATAAAACTATGTACAAGTATATATATATATATATATAACAACCAGATGTTAAGATAATATAATATTATCGAATTAATATGTAACAAAAGTACTTTGGTATAAACTTTTTGAAATTCTTCAAAGATGTCGCTTTTTTAATTGTGTTTGTGATGAATTCCAAATTATTGAACCTCAGTATGAAATTGATGATTTTCGTAATTCTGAATTAGGTCTATATAAAAAATAAATTGTTAGAATGACTAGATCGAAGTTGATTGTATTGCAATTAGAACAAGATTTAAATAAATCAGAAATATATGATGAAGATATGTTATTTACGGCTTTGAACATTAAAATTGATTGTGATAATGGATTCTTTGGTGAATTGTTTGCATGCTGATTTCTTTCAATAATACAATGGATCTCCTTTCACAAGCATCTTTGTTGAGTATTAACCTTGCAGACCGTTTTTGAAGCTTAAGAATGTGTGACCATATATTTAGAGCGACAATTACCCCAAATTGACAAACAATAATCTCTATGAGGTAAAAGAAAAGAAGTGTAGAAAAGTTTTCTACTTTCAATCTCTAAATACCTTTTTATTCTTCTCAAAAGACATAACAAAGAATTAACCTTTTTTAATAACATGATTTATATGATCTACCCAAGACAGACAGGGATCCACAAAGACTCCAAGTAATTTATGAGAGTGTACTTGCGCTATTGTTAGTTGCATTAATACTTGATATTAAGAGCTGCATCATTATTGGTTCAATTTGGCCTCTTTGAATGTGGTTGATTCAAGATCCTTATATACGCTTGCCTAGAGACTAAAGAAAATGGATATGCAATCTGCTTTCAAGATAATGGTTTATGTCATTATAAAATGGGTCAAAAATGACCCTATGGTTCTTTTTGATATCACTCTATTGGACTTTCACACAGATGCAGGAAAAAATAAATCTGGTGGGGATCTCAAAAGTTTATAAAAGTTAGTTTCTAGTGTCCGCCCGTCCCCACCTTGAATAATTCTATGGCTCCTACTTTAGTGTCGCTTAATTCAACTTTCATTATAACTAAGGAATATATAGCTTAGGTGTGGGTAGCTCAAAACGTAGTACCAGCTCCGCTTGTCCCCATACTCCATTTCCATTGACCATGGGTTTTCTTTAGTATCATTTAATTAAACTTTTCACAAAAACCAAACAATATATAGTTAAAGGGTAGTGATCTCAACAGTTTTAAAGTAAGAACTCAGCCCCACCCATCACCACCTTCCTTGTGGAATTATTTCGTCTGGTTTTCTTTAGTGCCACTCTATTCAAATATTCAAATAGATCAAGAAATATATAGATTATGGATGGGAATTTAATCGTTTTTAAGTTAGTATAGAGCCAAACCATCCCCACTCCTCCCTGATCAGGAAATTTTGCGATGACAATTTGTGCATCTCGAAATGTTGATCATGAATATATATGTTTTTAGTACAAAATAAAAGTACCAATGGTATTATTAGTGATTATCGTTTTCAAGACCGCATCTCCTGCCTCCTGATGACCCCTTGAATTTAATATCTGATAATACAAGATCTATGCTAGTGAACCTTTCATGAAAAATTGAATGAGATAATCGATGCATCTAAGAGAAAAACGCCAGACAAAAAATGGTAAGGATAAAAATTAGAGTGGAGAACCGGAAACAGAAGTCTTCATATGGTATACTAGAAGGATACTTAACAATAAATATAATGAATAAAAAAACTTCAAACGCCTGAACTAAGAGAAATACTTAAGAAGAATTTCGTTTCGGAAACAACATTTTAACTGCAAAATTAAAACAGATAGTTATTATGCAATCACAAACAAATCGTGTTTAACAGGAAGGGAATCCATGTTTGTGTTTCTAAGGAACGTTGTGCTTTTGTATGCTGTGAACGAAATTTAAAATAAATTAAGGTTTTGTATATGTACACTTTCAAGGGTTATTGTATTGTATTGTGCATAAAAATTAATCGAAAACTTTACTAGAAACGAACTAACTCAGTGATTATTTATTTCACTACCTCGATTACATTGTATATATACCATAACGTATACATCGGTATAAAGTAAATATAAAGTCAGGTAAAAACTTCTTATACATTACTTTATTGCAGCTTTTCCCATGCCATCCAGCTTCGCATCCTGGCACAAAGCACGTTCCATTTTCAAAGAAACAGCCTTCTGTTTACAGTAACAATTCGATTTACATTCATGCCGTATTTGTTTTGGGCGCAACCTATATAGTTTGAAAAAAAAGTTTTAACTTATAATTATATTAATGATGTGTATTTGACAACACAAACTTCTTTTGTTTTTTACCCATACTCATGTTTGTTTTGCGACATATGTTATAATAATGCTTTGTTAAAAACATTTGTTCCTGATTACACTTTCGGTTGATGAAAATATACTCTACAAATAAACCCCATCAGTAATGTTTGTTATGCTTTCTTTTAGGTATTGATACATAAATCTTTAAAAAAGTTTTTTATAATTTTGGTCCAAGAGAACTACTGATGAGGAATTGCATTCCGAAACGGTCACGTCGTGCTGTAAAATACATGGTATAATATGTAATAAGAAAAACAAATGGTCTATGTCCAAGTAACAATGTCAAAAGCAGATTTAAAACGTGCAAATATTATTGTTTAATACGTGAACTCCCACCAGGAAAAAAAACTTAGAGAAAAAAGAAAATGGAACCATACCAGCGAATACCCAGATAAATTATACTTCAGATCATTTTCAGGTACACACGTACTAAAAATGGTGATATAAATGGTGGTAGTTTGAATTCACTAAAATATTGAAATGCTTAGATTGGCCAAATTTATCAGAAGTTTTAAAATACTTTTTGAGAGCATTTATGAAACAATGTTTTAAGACTGTTATTTCGTATCGTTACGAAGGGAAACATTTTTAAGTTATGTGAATTTTGTGATATGAAATTATTATTATTGATGTAAACACAATATTAAACTGTAAAATGTATAAATAAGCCGG
>CM037875.1:38086850-38483699 GCA_021292105.1 Anadara kagoshimensis | reverse complement strand
CTTGAACAATGTGTTCAATGTTGTGGAATGATGGAAACTAACTGCCGGTTTATGTCAGATGTGGAACCGGTAGCGTGTTTGTGAATAACACAATTCTTGGTTTTACAGAATAATGCAGATATCAGCCCAAAACCAAAATTGGCTCATTTTGTAATTACGTCATTGGAATCTTGAACAATGTGTTCAAATGTTGTGGAATGATGGAAACTAACTGTCAGTCATGTCAGATGTGGAACCGATAGCGTGTTTTTTGAAATAACACAATCTTGGTTTTACAAATAATGAAGATATAAGTAAAACCAAAATTGGCTCACATTTGTAATTACGTCATTGGAATCTTGAACAATGTGTTCAAATGTTGTGGAATGATGGAAACTACTGCCGGTTATGTCAGATGTGGAACCGGTAGCGTGTTTTTTGAAATAACACAATTCTTGGTTTTACAAAATAATGCAGATATAGCCCAAAACCAAAATTGGCTCACATTTTGTAATTACGTCATTGGAATCTTGAACAATGTGTTCAAATGTTGTGGAATGATGGAAACTAACTGCAGTCATGTCAGATGTGGAACCGGTAGCATGTTTTTTGAAATAACACATTCTTGGTTTTACAAAATAATGAAGATATAAGGTAAAACAAAATTGGCTCACATTTTGTAATTACGTCATTGGAATCTTGAACAATGTGTTCAAATGTTGTGGAATGATGGAAACTAACTTGCCGTTATGTCAGATGTGGAAGCGGTAGCGTGTTTTTTTGAAATAACACAATTTTGGTTTTACAGAATAATGCAGATATCAGCCAAAACCAAAATTGGCTCACATTTTGTAATTACGTCATTGAATCTTGAACAATGTGTTCAAATGTTGTGGAATGATGGAAACTAACTGCGTTCATGTCAGATGTGGAACCGGTAGCGTGTTTTTGAAATAATAACACATTTCTTGGTTTTACAGAATAATGCAGATATCAGCCCAAAACCAAAATTGGCTCACATTTTGTAATTACGTCATTGGAATCTTGAACAATGTGTTAAATGTTGTGGAATGATGGAAACTAACTGCCGTCATGTCAGATGTGGAACCGGTAGCGTTTGTTTTTTGAAATACACAATTCTTGGTTTTACAGAATAATGAAGATATAAGGCAAAACCAAAATTGGCTCACATTTTGTAATTACGTCATTGGAATCTTGAACAATGTGTTCAAATGTTGTGGAATGATGGAAACTAAACTGCCGGTATGTCAGATGTGGAACCGTAGCGTGTTTTTTGAATAACACAATTCTTGGTTTTACAGAATAATGCAGATATCAGCCCAAACCAAAATTGGCTCACATTTTGTAATTACGTCATTGGAATCTTGAACAATGTGTTCAAATGTTGTGGAATGATGGAAACTAACTGCCGGTCATGTCAGATGTGGAACCGTAGTGTGTTTTTTTGAAATAACACAATTCTGTTTTACAGAATAATGAGATATAAGTATAACCAAAATTGGCTACAATTTTGTAATTACGTCATTGGAATCTTGAACAATGTGTTCAAATGTTGTGGAATGATGAACTAACTGTCAGTCATGTCAGAGTGGACCGGTAGCGTGTTTTTTGAAATAACACAATTCTTGTTTTACAAAATAATGCAGATATAAGTAAAACCAAAATTGGCTCATATTTTGTAATTACGTCATTGGAATCTTGAACAATGTGTTCAAATGTTGTGGAATGATGGAAAACTAACTGTCAGTCATGTCAGATGTGGAACCGATAGCGTGTTTTTGAAATAACACAATTCTTGGTTTTACAAATAATGAAGATATAAGGTAAAACCAAAATTGGCTACATTTTGTAATTACGTCATTGGAATCTTGAACAATGTGTTCAAGTTGTGGAATGATGGAAACTAACTGCCGGTTATGTCAGATGTGGAACCGGTAGCGTGTTTTTTGAAATAACACAATTCTTGGTTTTACAAATAATGAAGATATAAAGTAAACCAAAATTGCTCACATTTTGTAATTACGTCATTGGAATCTTGAACAATGTGTTCAAATGTTGTGGAATGATGGAAACTAACTGCCGGTTATGTCAGATGTGGAACCGGTAGCGTGTTTTTTGAAATAACACAATTCTTGGTTTTACAGAATAATGCAGATATCAGCCCAAAACCAAAATTGGCTCACATTTTGTAATTACGTCATTGGAATCTTGAACAATGTGTTCAAATGTTGTGGAATGATGGAAACTAACTGCCGGTCATGTCAGATGTGGAACCGGTAGTGTGTTTTGAAATAACACAATTCTTGGTTTTACAAAATAATGAAGATATAAGGTATAACCAAAATTGGCTTACATTTTGTAATTACGTCATTGGAATCTTGAACAATGTGTTCAAATGTTGTGGAATGATGGAAACTAACTGTCAGTCATGTCAGATGTGGAACCGATAGCGTGTTTTTTGAAATAACACAATTCTTGGTTTTACAAAATAATGAAGATATAAGGCAAAACCAAAATTGGCTCACATTTTGTAATTACGTCATTGGAATCTTGAACAATGTGTTCAAATGTTGTGGAATAATGGAAACTAACTGCTGGTCATGTCAGATGTGGAACCGGTAGCGTGTTTTTTGAAATAACACAATTCTTGGTTTTACAAAATAATGAAGATATAAGGCAAAACCAAAATTGGCTCACATTTTGTAATTACGTCATTGGAATCTTGAACAATGTGTTCAAATGTTGTGGAATGATGGAAACTAACTGCCGGTATGTCAGATGTGGAACCGGTAGCGTGTTTTGAAATAACACAATTCTTGGTTTTACAGAATAATGCAGATATAAGCCCAAAACCAAAATTGGCTCACATTTTGTAATTATGTCATTGGAATCTTGAAACAATGTGTTCAAATGTTGTGGAATGATGGAAACTAACTGCCGGTCATGTCAGATGTGGAACCGGTAGCGTGTTTTTTGAAATAACACAATTCTTGGTTTTACAAATAATGAAGATAAGGTAAACCAAATTGGCTACATTTTGTAATTACGTCATTGGAATCTTGAACAATGTGTTCAAATGTTGTGGAATGATGGAAACTAACTGTCAGTTCATGTCAGATGTGGAACCGTAGCGTGTTTTTTGAAATAACACAATTCTTGGTTTTACAAATAATGAAGATATAGGTAAAACCAAAATTGGCTCACATTTTGTAATTACGTCATTGGAATCTTGAACAATATGTTCAAATGTTGTGGAATGATGGAAACTAACTGCCGGTTATGTCAGATGTGGAACCGGTAGCGTGTTTTTTGAAATAACACAATTCTTGGTTTTACAAATAATGCAGATATCAGCCCAAAACCAAAATTGGCTCATATTTTGTAATTACGTCATTGGAATCTTGAACAATGTGTTCAAATGTTGTGGAATATGGAAACTAACTGCCGGTCATGTCAGATGTGGAACCGGTAGCGTGTTTTTTGAAATAACACAATTCTTGGTTTTACAAAATAATGAAGATAAGTAAACCAAAATTGGCTTACATTTTGTAATTACGTCATTGGAATCTTGAACAATGTGTTCAAATGTTGTGGAATGATGGAACTAACTGTCAGTCATGTCAGATGTGGAACCGGTAGTGTGTTTTTGAAATAACACAATTCTTGGTTTTACAGAATAATGAAGATAAGGCAAAACCAAAATTGGCTCACATTTTGTAATTACGTCATTGGAATCTTGAACAATGTGTTCAAATGTTGTGGAATAATGGAAACTAACTGCTGGTCATGTCAGATGTGGAACCGGTAGCGTGTTTTTTGAAATAACACAATTCTTGGTTTTACAAATAATGAAGATATAGGCAAAACCAAAATTGGCTCACATTTTGTAATTACGTCATTGGAATCTTGAACAATGTGTTCAAATGTTGTGGAATAATGGAAACTAACTGCCGGTCATGTCAGATGTGGAACCGGTAGCGTGTTTTTTGAAATAACACAATTCTTGGTTTTACAAATAATGAAGATATAAGGTAAAACCAAAATTGGCTACATTTTGTAATTACGTCATTGGAATCTTGAACAATGTGTTCAAATGTTGTGGAATGATGGAAATAACTGTCGGTCATGTCAGATGTGGAACCGTAGCGTGTTTTTTGAAATAACACAATTCTTGGTTTTAAAATAATGAAGATATAAGGTAAAACCAAAATTGCTCACATTTTGTAATTACGTCATTGGAATCTTGAACAATGTGTTCAAATGTTGTGGAATGATGGAAACTAACTGCCGGTCATGTCAGATGTGGAACCGGTAGCGTGTTTTTTGAAATAACACAATTCTTGGTTTTACAAAATAATGAAGATATAAGGTAAAACCAAAATTGGCTCACATTTTGTAATTACGTCATTGGAATCTTGAACAATGTGTTCAAATGTTGTGGAATAATGGAAACTAACTGCCGGTCATGTCAGATGTGGAACCGGTAGCGTGTTTTTTGAAATAACACAATTCTTGGTTTTACAAATAATGAAGATATAAGGTAAAACCAAAATTGGCTCACATTTTGTAATTACGTCATTGGAATCTTGAACAATGTGTTCAAATGTTGTGGAATGATGGAAACTAACTGCCGGTCATGTCAGATGTGGAACCGGTAGCGTGTTTTTTTTAAATAACACAATTCTTGGTTTTACAGAATAATGCAGATATCAGCCCAAAACCAAAATTGGCTCACATTTTGTAATTACGTCATTGGAATCTTGAACAATGTGTTCAAATGTTGTGGAATGATGGAAACTAACTGTCAGTCATGTCAGATGTGGAACCGGTAGCGTGTTTTTTGAAATAACACAATTCTTGGTTTTACAAATAATGAAGATATAAGGTAAACCAAATTGGCTCACATTTTGTAATTACGTCATTGGAATCTTGAACAATGTGTTCAAATGTGGGAATGATGGAACTAACTGCGGTTATGTCAGATGTGGAACCGGTAGCGTGTTTTTTGAAATAACACAATTCTTGGTTTTACAAAATAATGCAGATATCAGCCCAAAACCAAAATTGGCTCACATTTTGTAATTACGTCATTGGAATCTTGAACAATGTGTTCAAATGTTGTGGAATGATGGAAACTAACGTCAGTCATGTCAGATGTGGAACAGGTAGCGTGTTTTTGAAATACACAATTCTTGGTTTTACAGAATAATGAAGATATAAGGTAAAACCAAAATTGGCTCACATTTTGTAATTACGTCATTGGAATCTTGAACAATGTGTTCAAATGTTGTGGAATGATGGAAACTAACTGCCGGTTATGTCAGATGTGGAACCGGTAGCGTGTTTTTTTGAAATAACACAATTCTTGGTTTTACAGAATAATGCGATATCAGCCCAAAACCAAAATTGGCTCACATTTTGTAATTACGTCATTGGAATCTTGAACAATGTGTTCAAATGTTGTGGAATGATGGAAACTAACTGCCGGTCATGTCAGATGTGGAACCGGTAGTGTGTTTTTTGAAATAACACAATTCTTGGTTTTACAGAATAATGAAGATATAAGGCAAAACCAAAATTGGCTCACATTTTGTAATTACGTCATTGGAATCTTGAACAATGTGTTCAAATGTTGTGGAATGATGGAAACTAACTGCCGTTCATGTCAGATGTGGAACCGGTAGCGTGTTTTTTGAAATAACACAATTCTTGGTTTTACAGAATAATGAAGATATAAGGTAAAACCAAAATTGGCTCACATTTTGTAATTACGTCATTGGAATCTTGAACAATGTGTTCAAATGTTGTGGAATGATGGAAACTAACTGCCGGTTATGTCAGATGTGGAACCGGTAGCGTGTTTTTTGAAATAACACAATTCTTGGTTTTACAGAATAATGCAGATATCAGCCCAAAACCAAAATTGGCTCACATTTTGTAATTACGTCATTGGAATCTTGAACAATGTTCAAATGTTGTGGAATGATGGAAACTAACTGCCGTCGTCATGTCAGATGTGGAACCGGTAGCGTGTTTTTTGAAATAACACATTCTTGTTTACAGAATAATGAAGATATAGGCAAAACCAAAATTGGCACATTTTGTAATTACGTCATTGGAATCTTGAACAATGTGTTCAAATGTTGTGGAATGATGGAAACTAACTGCCGGTTATGTCAGATGTGGAACCGGTAGCGTGTTTTTTGAAATAACACAATCTTGGTTTACAGAATAATGCAGATATCAGAAAACCAAAATTGGCTCACATTTTGTAATTACGTCATTGGAATCTTGAACAATGTGTTCAAATGTTGTGGAATGATGGAAACTAACTGCCGGTCATGTCAGATGTGGAACCGGTAGTGTGTTTTTGAAATAACACAATTCTTGGTTTTACAGAATAATGAAGAATAAGGCAAAACCAAATTGGCTCACATTTTGTAATTACGTCATTGGAATCTTGAACAATGTGTTCAAATGTTGTGGAATGATGAAACTAACTGCCGGTTATGTCAGATGTGGAACCGGTAGCGTGTTTTTTGAAATAACACAATTCTTGGTTTTACAGAATAATGCAGATCAGCCCAAAACCAAAATTGGCTCACATTTTGTAATTACGTCATTGGAATCTTGAACAATGTGTTCAAATGTTGTGGAATGATGGAAACTAATGCCGGTCATGTCAGATGTGGAACCGGTAGCGTTTTTTTGAAATAACACAATTCTTGGTTTTTACAAAATAATGAAGATATAAGTAAAACCAAAATTGGCTCACATTTTGTAATTACGTCATTGGAATCTTGAACAATGTGTTCAAATGTTGTGGAATGATGGAAACTAACTGCCGGTCATGTCAGATGTGGAACCGGTAGCGTTTTTTGAAATAACACAATTCTTGGTTTTACAAAATAATGAAGATATAAGGTAAACCAAAATTGGCTCACATTTTCTAATTACGTCATTGAATCTTGAACAATGTGTTCAAATGTTGTGGAATGATGGAAACTAACTGCCGGTTATGTCAGATGTGGAACCGGTACGTGTTTTTTGAAATAAACAATTCTTGGTTTTACAGAAAATGCAGATATCAGCCCAAAACCAAAATTGGCTCACATTTTGTAATTACGTCATTGGAATCTTGAACAATGTGTTCAAATGTTGTGGAATGATGGAAACTAACTGCCGGTCATGTCAGATGGAACCGGTAGCGTGTTTTTTGAAATAACACAATTCTTGGTTTTACAGAATAATGAAGATATAAGGCAAAAACCAAAATTGGCTCACATTTTGTAATTACGTCATTGGAATCTTGACAATGTGTTCAAATGTTGTGGAATATATGGAAACTAACTGCTGGTCATGTCAGATGTGGAACCGGTAGCGTGTTTTTTGAAATAAACATTCTTGGTTTACAAAAATAATGAAGATAAAGCAAAACCAAAATTGGCTCACATTTTGTAATTACGTCATTGGAATCTGAAACAATGTGTTCAAATGTTGTGGAATGATGGAAACTAACTGCCGGTTATGTCAGATGTGGAACCGGTAGCGTGTTTTTTGGAAATAACACAATTCTTGGTTTTACAGATAATGCAGATATCAGCCCAAAACCAAAATTGGCTCAAATTTTGTAATTATGTCATTGGAATCTTGAACAATGTGTTCAAATGTGTGGAAAATGGAAAACTAACTGCCGGTCATGTCAGATGTGGAACCGGTAGCGTGTTTTTTGAAATAACACAATTCTTGGTTTTACAAAATAATGAAGATATAGGTATAACCAAAATTGGCTTACATTTTGTAATTACGTCATTGGAATCTTGAACAATGTGTTCAAAGTTGTGGAATGATGGAAACTAACTGCCGGTCATGTCAGATGTGGAACCGGTAGCGTGTTTTTGAAATAACACAATTCTTGGTTTTACAGAATAATGAAGATATAGGTAAAACCAAAATTGGCTCACATTTTGTAATTACGTCATTGGAATCTTGAACAATGTGTTCAAATGTTTGTGAATGATGGAAACTAACTGGGTTATGTCAGATGTGGAACCGGTAGCGTGTTTTTGAAATAACACAATTCTTGGTTTTACAGAATAATGCAGATATCAGCCCAAAACCAAAATGGCTCACATTTTGTAATTACGTCATTGGAATCTTGAACAATGTGTTCAAATGTTGTGGAATGATGGAAACTAACTGCCGGTCATGTCAGATGTGGAACCGGTAGCGTGTTTTTGAAATAACACAATTCTTGGTTTTACAGAATAATGAAGATATAAGGCAAAACCAAAATTGGCTCACATTTTGTAATTACGTCATTGGAATCTTGAACAATGTGTTCAAATGTTGTGGAATATGGAAACTAACTGCTGGTCATGTCAGATGTGGAACCGATAGCGTGTTTTTTGAAATAACACAATTCTTGGTTTTACAAAATAATGAAGTATAAGGCAAAACCAAAATTGGCTCACATTTTGTAATTACGTCATTGGAATCTGAACAATGTGTTCAAATGTTGTGGAATAATGGAAACTAAACTGCCGGTCATGTCAGATGTGGAACCGGTAGCGTGTTTTTTGAAATAACACAATTCTTGGTTTTACAGAATAATGAATATATAAGTAAAACCAAAATTGGCTACATTTTGTAATTACGTCATTGGAATCTTGAACAATGTGTTCAAATGTTGTGGAATGATGGAAACTAACTGTCAGTCATGTCAGATGTGGAACCGGTAGCGTGTTTTTTGAAATAACACAATTCTTGGTTTTACAAAATAATGAAGATATAAGGTAAAACCAAAATTGGCTCACATTTTGTAATTACGTCATTGGAATCTTGAACAATGTGTTCAAATGTTGTGGAATGATGGAAACTAACTGCCAGTCATGTCAGATGTGGAACCGGTAGCGTGTTTTTTGAAATAACACAATTCTTGGTTTTACAAATAATGAAGATATAGGTTAAAACCAAAATTGGCTCACATTTTGTAATTACGTCATTGGAATCTTGAACAATGTGTTCAAATGTTGTGGAATGATGGAAACTAACTGCCGGTTATGTCAGATGTGGAACCGGTAGCGTGTTTTTTGAAATAACACAATTCTTGGTTTTACAAAATAATGCAGATATCAGCCCAAAACCAAAATTGGCTCACATTTTGTAATTACGTCATTGGAATCTTGAACAATGTGTTCAAATGTTGTGGAATGATGGAAACTAACTGTCAGTCATGTCAGATGTGGAACCGGTAGCATGTTTTTTGAAATAACACAATTCTTGGTTTTACAAAATAATGAAGATATAAGGTAAAACCAAAATTGGCTCACATTTTGTAATTACGTCATTGGAATCTTGAACAATGTGTTCAAATGTTGTGGAATGATGGAAACTAACTGCCGGTTATGTCAGATGTGGAACCGGTAGCGTGTTTTTTGAAATAACACAATTCTTGGTTTTACAGAATAATGCAGATATCAGCCCAAAACCAAAATTGGCTCACATTTTGTAATTACGTCATTGGAATCTTGAACAATGTGTTCAAATGTTGTGGAATGATGGAAACTAACTGCCGGTCATGTCAGATGTGGAACCGGTAGTGTGTTTTTTGAAATAACACAATTCTTGGTTTTACAGAATAATGAAGATATAAGGCAAAACCAAAATTGGCTCACATTTTGTAATTACGTCATTGGAATCTTGAACAATGTGTTCAAATGTTGTGGAATGATGGAAACTAACTGCCGTTCATGTCAGATGTGGAACCGGTAGCTGTTTTTTGAAATAACACAATTCTTGGTTTTACAGAATAATGAGATATAAGGTAAAACCAAAATTGGCTCACATTTTGTAATTACGTCATTGGAATCTTGAACAATGTGTTCAAATGTTGTGGAATGATGGAAACTAACTGCCGGTTATGTCAGATGTGGAACCGGTAGCGGTTTTTTGAAATAACACAATTCTTGGTTTTACAGAATAATGCAGATATCAGCCCAAAACCAAAATTGGCTCACATTTTGTAATTACGTCATTGGAATCTTGAACAATGTGTTCAAATGTTGTGGAATGATGGAAACTAACTGCCGGTCATGTCAGATGTGGAACCGGTAGCGTGTTTTTTGAAATAACACAATTCTTGGTTTTACAGAATAATGAGATATAAGGCAAACCAAATTGGCTCACATTTTGTAATTACGTCATTGGAATCTTGAACAATGTGTTCAAATGTTGTGGAATGATGGAAACTAACTGCCGGTCATGTCAGATGTGGAACCGGTAGCGTGTTTTTTGAAATAACACAATTCTTGGTTTTACAGAATAATGCAGATATCAGCCCAAAACCAAAATTGGCTCACATTTTGTAATTACGTCATTGGAATCTTGAACAATGTGTTCAAATGTTGTGGAATGATGGAAACTAACTGCCGGTCATGTCAGATGTGGAACCGGTAGTAGTGTTTTTTGAAATAACACAATTCTTGGTTTTACAGAATAATGAAGATATAAGGCAAAACCAAAATTGGCTCACATTTTGTAATTACGTCATTGGAATCTTGAACAATGTGTTCAATGTTGTGGAATGATGGAAACTAACTGCCGGTTATGTCAGATGTGGAACCGGTAGCGTGTTTTTTGAAATAACACAATTCTTGGTTTTACAGAATAATGCAGATATCAGCCCAAACCAAAATTGGCTCACATTTTGTAATTACGTCATTGGAATCTTGAACAATGTGTTCAAATGTTGTGGAATGATGGAAACTAACTGCGGTCATGTCAGATGTGGAACCGGTAGCGTGTTTTTTGAAATAACACAATTCTTGGTTTTACAAAATAATGAAGACATAAGGTAAACCAAAATTGGCTCACATTTTGTAATTACGTCATTGGAATCTTGAACAATGTGTTCAAATGTTGTGGAATGATGGAAACTAACTGCCGGTCATGTCAGATGTGGAACCGGTAGCGTGTTTTTTGAAATAACACAATTCTTGGTTTTACAAATAATGAAGATATAAGGTAAAACCAAAATTGGCTCACATTTTGTAATTACGTCATTGGAATCTTGAACAATGTGTTCAAATGTTGTGGAATGATGGAAACTAACTCGGTTATGTCAGATGTGGAACCGGTAGCGTGTTTTTTGAAATAACACAATTCTTGGTTTTACAGAATAATGCAGATATCAGCCCAAAACCAAAATTGGCTCACATTTTGTAATTACGTCATTGGAATCTTGAACAATGTGTTCAAATGTTGTGGAATGATGGAAACTAACTGCCGGTCATGTCAGATGTGGAACCGGTAGCGTGTTTTTTGAAATAACACAATTCTTGGTTTTACAGAATAATGAAGATATAAGGCAAAACCAAAATTGGCTCACATTTTGTAATTACGTCATTGGAATCTTGAACAATGTGTTCAAATGTTGTGGAATGATGGAAACTAACTGCTGGTCATGTCAGATGTGGAACCGGTAGCGTGTTTTTGAAATAACACAATTCTTGGTTTTACAAAATAATGAAGATATAGGCAAAAACCAAAATTGGCTCACATTTTGTAATTACGTCATTGGAATCTTGAACAATGTGTTCAATGTTGTGGAATGATGGAAACTAACTGCCGGTTATGTCAGATGTGGAACCGGTAGCGTGTTTTTTGAAATAACACAATTCTTGGTTTTACAGAATAATGCAGATATCAGCCCAAAACCAAAATTGGCTCACATTTTGTAATTATGTCATTGGAATCTTGAACAATGTGTTCAAATGTTGTGGAATAATGGAAACTAACTGCCGGTCATGTCAGATGTGGAACCGGTAGCGTGTTTTTTGAAATAACACAATTCTTGGTTTTACAAAATAATGAAGATATAAGGTATAACCAAAATTGGCTTACATTTTGTAATTACGTCATTGGAATCTTGAACAATGTGTTCAAATGTTGTGGAATGATGGAAACTAACTGCCGTCATGTCAGATGTGGAACCGGTAGCGTGTTTTTTGAAATAACACAATTCTTGGTTTTACAGAATAATGAAGATATAAGGTAAAACCAAAATTGGCTCACATTTTGTAATTACGTCATTGGAATCTTGAACAATGTGTTCAAATGTTGTGGAATGATGGAAACTAACTGCCGGTTATGTCAGATGTGGAACCGGTAGCGTGTTTTTTGAAATAAACAATTCTTGGTTTTACAGAATAATGCAGATATCAGCCCAAAACCAAAAATTGGCTCACATTTTGTAATTACGTCATTGGAATCTTGAACAATGTGTTCAAATGTTGTGGAATGATGGAAACTAACTGCCGGTCATGTCAGATGTGGAACCGGTAGCGTGTTTTTTGAAATAACACAATTCTTGGTTTTACAGAATAATGAAGATATAAGGCAAAACCAAAATTGGCTCACATTTTGTAATTACGTCATTGGAATCTTGAACAATGTGTTCAAATGTTGTGGAATAATGGAAACTAACTGCTGGTCATGTCAGATGTGGAACCGATAGCGTGTTTTTTGAAAAATAACACAATTCTTGGTTTTACAAAATAATGAAGATATAAGGCAAAACCAAAATTGGCTACATTTTGTAATACGTCATTGGAATCTTGAACAATGTGTTCAAATGTGTGGAATGATGGAAACTAACTGCCAGTCATGTCAGATGTGGAACCGGTAGCGTGTTTTTTGAAATAACACAATTCTTGGTTTTACAAAATAATGAAGATATAAGGTAAAACCAAAATTGGTCACATTTTGTAATTACGTCATTGGAATCTTGAACAATGTGTTCAAATGTTGTGGAATGATGGAAACTAACTGCTGGTCATGTCAGATGTGGAACCGTAGCGTGTTTTTTGAAATAACACAATTCTTGGTTTTACAGAATAATGAAGATATAAGGGTAAAACAAAATTGGCTCACATTTTGTAATTACGTCATTGGAATCTTGAACAATGTGTTCAATGTTGTTGGAATGATGGAAACTAACTGTCAGTCATGTCAGATGTGGAACCGGTAGCGTGTTTTTTAAATAACACAATCTTGGTTTTACAAAAATAATGAAGATATAAGGTAAAACCAAAATTGGCTCACATTTTGTAATTACGTAATTGGAATCTTGAACAATGTGTTCAAATGTTGTGGAATGATGGAAACTAACTGCCGGTCATGTCAGATGTAGAACCGAGAGCGTGTTTATTGAAATAACACAAGTTTTGGTTTACAGTAATAATGACTACTGAGGTCAAAACCAAAATGGCTGATGTTTTGTACGTTTTGTATAGTGTTATGTGTTGCGAGTGACCGATCACGTGACTGTACGAACAAGGACAACTGTTAACAGAATTTATGATAAATAAAGTTTAACACATCACTTTCACTTTTTGTGGTAATTTCTTTCCTAAATCATTCTGGCTGTAGATGTTCATCTAAGAAGTGTGTTTATTAGAGTAGATCCATATAAACTTAAAGTTTATTTATCATAAATCTGATATGTTACAGAGCGGATCCAGAATTTTAGAAAGGGGGGGGGGGGGGCGCACAATGTGAGAGCCAAAGGCTCGAACCTTCTAGGGGGGTCAAGTATAGTCAAACAACAAAATGGATACCACAATCGAATAATTGATATGACAGTTACTTTGAACTCAAAGTTAGGTTTTATTCTAGTCAGGAAGACACAATTTTAATGACTTTATATTTTTGATACAACTTGCTGAATTTTATTTACTTAATTATTAAATAAGTTTACATTATTTGATTACTAGTTGATACAAGTCATCATACCACATAGTTGAAAGGTAAAGAGCATTAAAAATAAATTTTGTAAAACATATTTTAAAAAGCCTTATGCATACACATGTATTACTAATATATCATGATATGTATGATATTGCAAGCAGTGTATTGTGAAATGTATCATACTGTGGCATGTCCATATTGTCCGAGCCCTAGCTTTACCAATTGCCTTTATCATTTGGAAACAGTTGATAATTTTAAGAGCTGTGTCAAAAGTAACCTTTATTTGTTTTACAGATTTTATTAATGTAACGTTATTGATATATTGCTGGTTTTGATTTAAGGAATAAGATATAGCCAAGTTGCGGCCATTGAATAAAAATTGTTGATGTAACACCAAGTTACAAGAAGTACCATGCATTTCTGTATCATTTCCGGACATTACTTTCAGATGAATGTCAATTTGGTCAAAGTAATGTCCATATTGATAAGTTTCTCCTTTTTTTTTTTTTTTTTTTGGTAATTTGAAGAAAATATTTATGAACAACAGTACACCTAATAATAATCTCTAATTGAAACTTTTTATATGAACTATTAATCAGATGCTGTAGTCATACACAATTATATTTATTATGAAAATTAATTTCAAATGCAGTTTTGAAAAATAAGCTTCTCGGTAGTGGTGACCTTGACTTTTGATCCAATTTCCTTAAACCATATGACAAAATAAATGTTTATATAAATATTCTGGTAAACATACCTTAATGATAAAAACATGCTTTAAGTTTTACTACTTACAGTCACTGTGACCTTGAATGTAGATCAAGATCAACCAACTTTGAAAAAACTTGGTCGAGCTTCATGCCCTTATGTTATATATCAATATTCATAATATATATTAGTAGATGGCAAAAAGATGTTAATGGTTTTACGACTCATCATTTTGACCTTGAATATATGTCAAGGTCAACCAGCTTCACAAACTTGATAGAGCTTAATGTTCTGATGCTATATGTGAAGTTTTAAGTGTGTAAGCATTTGTTTTCATGACAAAAAGATGTTTATTGATTTCACTACTTTAGGTAGTTTAGAATTTTAGTGGTCAAAATGGGAAATTTTTCATCATTTTTCCCCCCAAGGGGAAATTATCGTTTCTCAGTATCGTATTAGCCAAAAACAATCACTAACATAAGATGATAACAACAACCAATATTGGTCACTTAAAGCCTGCTGACTATGGCTGCCTGCCTATCACCTTACCTCTGCTGATTAAGGCTCAAGTGATTCAAAAACAGTTTTTTTTCAATTTTAGTACAGCAAAAGCCTATACATATTTTATGAAATAAATCGTGTATTAATGTTTATATTACGGCTCTATTTGCATAATTCCGGAAAATCAGGTCTACAAAAATACATATTATGTTATACTTTCTACATTTTCATTTGAACAAAATTAAATTAAAATTTAGTGTACAATGGCCATTTATTTATGTGTTTCATCATGTTTAGTAATGTTGCCCATTTTCAGTGACGATTCAGCAGGGGGTGTAGGGGGCGTACGCCCCCCCCCCCCCCCCCCCCCCCCCCCCTTTATGTCGCTAATAATACATGTTGTTCATTTTAATTTTTCGATGAACAATATGTATTTTTTCGATTTCCTTTTGATGCAGCTCACATTGCACCAGAATGCAGGATTTTGGGCCATTTTTTTCAAAAATTTCCGGGGGAACATGCCCCCAGACCCCCCTAGAAGGGTCACAATTTACGCCCCCCCTTTCTAAAATTCTGGATCCGTCTCTGATTTTGGATCTATCAGACCATGCTATTTATGCATGTTTGCCATTTATAGTAATGGTGGCCATCTTGGATATCAGACCAGGTACCTGGTCCAAATGTTAATCAATCCTTAATTGGGGCCTTCCACACTAAGTTTGTTTTCAATTGGCCTTGTGGTTTAAGAGATGGCACGGCTCTGATATTTTTTTTTCATTCTGCTTGGCACTGCCAAAGAATCAGGTGTTGTGTACTTGCACCAAGTAGTTGTTACTTTGCAATAGAAAAAGATGTAATTTTGTTTTGTGTATTTTTATAAATTTAGTGTTACATTTTTGCAATTTAATTGGAATCAAGGATGAAATCTGACAAATAATCAAATTAACACTTGGACAAGTGTGAATAAATTTTCAACCAGTCACTTCGCCGTTTGAACTTGATCAGGATGAACAAACTGGCACTAAACTGTAACAGGAAGGAGAAAAATGTAAGGTCGGACTGGGGATTGATCCCGGGACCTCCCCTACTATAGACTATACTATAGTGCTCTACCAACTGAGCTACCAAGACCAGTACAGCTAAAGTATCGCGCCTAGTGAACACATTTTTGAATGGCAATAAAACTGGCAGAGTATGCACACTTTCTCCCAATGTAAAAGTACAAATAATTAACAGCTGCTTAATGTGAAATTTAAATTTCAAACTTTTTATTACAAAAAAAGAAAAACATTTAAAAAACCTTTGACATTCATGTTATGTCTATGCAGTAATGTTTTACCTAAGTTAAACAGTAAATACACACTGAGGTTTTTTTGTTATGGTGTTTTTGGGTTTTTTTTATTATTTTTTTTTTCTTTTTTGTAAAACAAAAGTGACAATTATTATAACAATAATGATGTTACTATTACAAAATAAATGAATTATAGCTAAATAAAATGTACGCCGCTTCAAAAGTGATAATTTATATAATGAAAGTAAATAAATAAATAATTTAACCCGACCTTGTGTGCTTCCGTTTTGAATTAATGTTAATTTGCGCAATTGAAAATGATTTTAAAAAACGTTAGTTGTGTGTTATTTACTCAATATTTGCAAAATAAAATAATCTTTAGCTTTGGATATACTATTACTTTCAATCAATGCAAATAGTTACCCACAAAATTATCACGCTTGAAAACTGCGGCGAGAATATCACGTGGTGACATGTGCTACTTTTGAATTTTTAAGAAAAAACGCCTTCAAACGTATTTTGAATGAATTATTTTACTTAAAAAAATAAATAAAAGTAGCATATGTCAGTGGTATAATAAAGAAATGTACTTACCTTACATAGAGATGTCTTGAAAGTTGAAGATTTTTCAAATCTGCACAACATCACCACCACGCTGTATCCGGTATGTTGATTACACTGCTAAATCCAATATATAACACATGAATTAACCGAATCACAAAAAACTGCTATTTAAATCCAATATGAAACACTTGAAATTTAAGAATCACCAATAAACAGCTAAATCCAAATGCACAATGTGAATAATCCAAGACACTAACTGTATGTGACTTATCAACCAGCCCGCACCTGGTGGAATGACGCTGGAGTCCGTGCAGAAGCAAACCACGTGATGATGCTGTGTGTCCTAATTGGCTGATGTTTAAGAGGCCCAGCTGAAAGGGAAATTCAAAGATACTTTAACTCGCTAGATTTTGAACTTATCAGTAATGATACAAAAAATGAATTGAATAAAATTGAAATAAATTAAAATTAATATAAAAATGTAATTTAAAAAAAACCTCTGTGTTCACGTTTGATAACATTTGAAATTATTACCGGTATAACTTTTAATTGGCATTGTTAGGTCCTCCGCCAAGATGATTGAAGAATGAACAAAAATAAAAAATAAAGTTTACCAATCAATGAGCGAAAGATAATCTTAATACAAAGATTTTCGTATTTTAATTTTATAAAAAAAAATCTGATATTGTATGGCTGAGTTTTTCTACCATTTATTTCACTTTAGACAACAAATGCTACATAAAACTTATAAAGAAGACTCGGTGGTAGAGTTGTCTAAGCGCGCTTAAGAACGGATCAGTGCCATCTCGCCGCCTGGGTTCGAATCCCTGAGAATTTACAGGTTGACCAATTCGTCGGATTTATCCGTCTCTGACGATTTTGTACTATATAAACACGGATAAACGGATGAATAAAATAAAAAGGTCAAATTAAACGGATTTTTTTCATTTTTTCAATTAAAAGCGGTAAAAATTTGGATTTTTTTGTATGGAAATTGTACCAAAATCAAACACTTAGCGATAAAAAGTACTTAAAAACAGCAACCGTAACAGGACATATCTTAAGAATGGACAGCATCAGGCATGCTAAAAAAGCACTAAGGTGGACACCAGCTGGCAAAAGGAAACCAGGAAGGCCAAAATGTACTTGAGGGAGGACAATAGAAACAGAGATGATAGATTATGGATACAGCTGGGGAGAACATGAAAGAAGGCAAAGAAGGCGTACCCTGGTGGAAGCCGTATGTGTGGATGGCGTACCCTGGTGGAAGCCGTATGTGTGGATGGCGTACCCTGGTGGAAGCCGTATGTGTGGATGGCGTACCCTGGTGGAAGCCGTATGTGTGGATGGCGTACCCTGGTGGAAGCCGTATGTGTGGATGGCGTACCCTGGTGGAAGCCGTATGTGTGGATGGCGTACCCTGGTGGAAGCCTTATGTGTGGATGGCGTACCTGGTGGAAGCCGTATGTGTGGATGGCGTACCCTGGTGGAAGCCGTATGTGTGGATGGCGTACCCTGTTGGAAGCCGTATGTGTGGATGGCGTACCCTGGTGGAAGCCTTATGTGTGGATGGCGTACCCTGGTGGAAGCCGTATGTGTGGATGGCGTACCCTGGTGGAAGCCGTATGTGTGGATGGCGTACCCTGGTGGAAGCCGTATGTGTGGATGGCGTACCCTGGTGGAAGCTGTATGTGTGGATGGCGTACCCTGGTGGACGCCTTATGTGTGGATGGCGTAACCTGGTGGAAGCCGTATGTGTGGATGGCGTACCCTGGTGGAAGCCGTATGTGTGGATGGCGTACCCTGGTGGAAGCCGTATGTGTGGATGGCGTACCCTGGTGGAAGCCGTATGTGTGGATGGCGTACCCTGGTGGAAGCCGTATGTGTGGATGGCGTACCCTAGTGGAAGCCGTATGTGTGGATGGCGTACCCTGGTGGAAGCCTTATGTGTGGATGGCGTACCCTGGTGGAAGCCTTATGTGTGGATGGCGTACCCTGGTGGAAGCCGTATGTGTGGATGGCGTACCCTGGTGGACGCCTTATGTGTGGATGGCGTACCCTGGTGGAAGCCTTATGTGTGGATGGCGTACCCTGGTGGAAGCCTTATGTGTGGATGGCGTACCCTGGTGGACGCCTTATGTGTGGATGGCGTACCCTGGTGGAAGCCTTATGTGTGGATGGCGTACCCTGGTGGAAGCATTATGTGTGGATGGCGTACCCTGGTGGAAGCCTTATGTGTGGATGGCGTACCCTGGTGGAAGCCTTATGTGTGGATGGCGTACCCTGGTGGAAGCCGTATGTGTGGATGGCGTACCCTGGTGGAAGCTGTATGTGTGGATGGCGTACCCTGGTGGAAGCCGTATGTGTGGATGGCGTACCCTGGTGGAAGCCTTATGTGTGGATGGCGTACCCTGGTGGAAGCCGTATGTGTGGATGGCGTACCCTGGTGGAAGCCTTATGTGTGGATGGCGTACCCTGGTGGAAGCCTTATGTGTGGATGGCGTATCCTGGTGGAAGCCTTATGTGTGGATGGCGTACCCTGGTGGAAGCCTTATGTGTGGATGGCGTACCCTGGTGGAAGCCTTATGTGTGGATGGCGTACCCTGGTGGAAGCCGTATGTGTGGATGGCGTACCCTGGTGGAAGCCGTATATGTGGATGGCTTACCCTGGTGGAAGCCGTATGTGTGGATGGCGTACCCTGGTGGAAGCCGTATGTGTGGATGGCGTACCCTGGTGGAAGCCTTATGTGTGAATGGCGTACCCTGGTGGAAGCCGTATGTGTGGATGGCGTACCCTGGTGGAAGCCGTATGTGTGGATGGCGTACCCTGGTGGAAGCCGTATGTGTGGATGGCGTACCCTGGTGGAAGCCTTATGTGCTACCTAAACACGAAGAGGATATGTATGTATGTAAACAGCAACCTTGCGCGATAACAATGTACCGATCTGGACAAATAAATAACAAATAAATTGTATTGGTCAGACTGGAGGAAGTTTGTCAGTTCGCTTGCCGGCCGTCGATGGTTTCTCCAGACATTCCTGTTTCCTCCTCCACCCTGAAATGACCACCTCGATCAAACACCAATACTCTACTCTACCCAGCCGTATCATAGTTTATCAATTTTCATTAAACTTGTTAACTAGGTAACTACTTATAAAGGAAATTAAATAAGTTTGGCGTTATTAATAATTTCCTGCAGAGAGTATAAATTTTCATTTTGTCCAAAACAAACTTTCTTAAACATAAAAACCGTGTTAACCTTGGTTTTTGTTCGAGTCATTCAGAAACATGTAGCAATACCTGGTATGTATAATTAATATTATGTAGCGAACCGGGTTCGAAAGGTGACCGGGTAGCTCAGCTGGTAGAGCATCCTGCAAATATTGGGAAGGTGTCGTGTTCGAGTCCGAGTTTGGCCCTGAATTTTTCCCATATTCTGTTACATTAATTGGGTGCTCGTCTGATCCTGGGAAGTGGCTAACCAACAGGTTGGTTTCGGCCGTTAGAACTTATAGAGCTATCTGGGAAGCCGTGTTACAGCATTACAACGCGTTTGGTAACAAAAACGGGTTTGGTAACAAAAATTTTAACATCTTCTAGAAATAGAATACACAGCATCAGTATATCAGTCCGAGTTGTTGATATGACAAATAGTTGATATCTGATGAGATATCACCAAAAAACAAAGAGATATCCAACTTTTCCCGACATCCAGATTACATTAACCAGTTACTGAGTTTGTCTAAACACAATGTCAAAACACAAGGTACAAAAACTGTACAACGGCAATCCTTGATATTAGAAAAAGTGACCGAAACAGAAAACATCAAATCCGATTCGACAACAAAAACTTAGTCATCTTATTGTACCTTAAAGGAATTAAGAAAGAAGTGCTTGGACTTATCTACCACTAAATGGCTTGCGATCTTGAGCATTGTTTTAAGGATCTGCTTGAAGACCGTTATTGTCGTGCAAATGACCAAATGTTGTAAGTGTTACATGTACAAACCATATCATATTTCCAAATGGCTTAGCTGCATCCAACGTATATCGAATGTTCCCAAGAAGGGGAGGTCAATTCGTCAAAATGTCCAATTTTAACGCGAGCTCGAATTACTAAAGGGCGCGCAAATAATTAGCTCGCCTGAGCCAAAGACTCAAATGGTTGACCAGCTGTAAAACATCGTGTGGCGTGTGTTACTTTTAACAAATGGCCAAAACGAGGGCATCATATAGGAGATTTGTTTAAAATTCTTTAAAAATTCTCCAAAGAAAGTCATCTTGGAAAATAAAATTTGATATCTGACAAATTGCATGTTATGAAATTTGTTCAAAATTAATGCTACGCCTTTTATCGTTTTAATTTTCAAAAAAAGTCTTGAAAGTAAACCTTTTCAGTTTTGATATTGAGTTGATGTTATTCTCAAATTTAAGGTCAAAGGTTAAGTGCATGGTCCAGTTTTTGACATTTGCATTCAGTTAATACCGTTTTTGTTTTGTTTTGTTTTTTACTCTCTTAAACCATATTTAATGCTTGTTATATGTTAACTGATTGCCATAACCAAAACTGTGACACAGCGTACACGGGATATTGCATAAATTGAGCCAAACAGCCTGCGTAAACAACACCAGTCTTAGTTAAAAGTTGATTTTTATACTTTCCTGTTCATTTTAACACGTGATGGTGTATTGATTCATCAATCGGACACAAATGGCTCTTTTGAAAGGGTAAATTGCATCCGATAACTGTTTAAACATTGATAAGGAGTGGGTATGATTTTTCTGCAATATCCCGTGTACGCTATAATACAGTGTTTGTGGAATATTTATATAAAGCATGCCCAAAACGCCGAGCTATCCGCCTATAGGAATAAACACGCAAGAAACTAGTTTACGCCCTTTTCGAGCCTCTATAGGTGTCACTATTTGAGGCCAAATATAAATAAATCTCTGTGTAAATATATACGTTGTTTTTTTATAATAGCGTGTGTGGAAGCTGACTTTACGGGTTGGTTCCCCTATTTTATTGGAATGTTGTTATTCTGCACCAAAATGTAGCGCTACCGTCAGAAAGTGCCATTGCTCTGCTAGAAAAGCCGCATGCACAAAAACAAAAACCCACGTGTCACTATGACTTGACTTGCTTTGCGCCGTGTATATATATATATATATATATATATATATATATATATATATATATATATATATATATAATATATATATATATATTGTGTCTCAGTGTGATTTCATAGCAGACTACTTCGGTTTAGGTCGACATACTTGCATTTAGATGGAATCAGTGATAAAAGACATCCAAGGAAGTCTGTGGATAGAACCACCTGTGCTGCAGACCTGTAAAGCATTTTTCAGACCACATAGTGACAAAACATTTCATTGGAGAGACCAGTTTGAAGCTCTGTCAAGAGCAGTCCTAACACAAACCTTTTAGACCTTAGTGCTGTGGACTTTAATGATATAAACTTTGTTACAAGATTATAAAACTACTGAGTGCTTAGTTCAGTCACTCTATAACAGTTATTATCACAAAAGTCATTTGGATCATCAAAATCAATTTTTCTACTTTTATTATCAATGGATTCTTATTATGAAACATTAACGACTGTTGAAGGTTTTATATTATGTCCAGAAAAATGATTACAGCATATACTAGTATGCGAATACAAGATGCTACAAGGATACCTCGTTTGATGGAAATGTCAATCTTTGTCTTAATTAGTGCAAGTTTCAGAGGGGGCATTTTCTTTAAAAATAAAGCAAATAGCATTTGCCTTGCCGCAGCTCAAAATGGGTAGGTCCATACATTCAGATTTCAAGTCTATTCGAGGAACCGCAGGCTCATGATCTTCAGTCTTGTTCAGCTCTTGCACTTATAATCTTTAATATTTTGACATTTTGTTTACTATAGTACGTGTTTATCGTGCAAGAAACACACGGGAAATGACAAGTTGCCTTAAACTGGACTGTAATGTCGTATATGTTATATGTATAAAGCAAATGTGTGTACATGTCTTTATTTCTGTTATGTCACTTGTCACAGAATAAATATTATAACATTGAAATTCTAACACAAAGTGAGATTAAAAAAAAGAAGAAATAAAGCTGTAAAATATATTTTATTAAAATGAATTAAGATAAAAATAAAATTGTAATTTGGATATTAGAACCCACAATATAAGACATGTATCCACTACACCACGCAGGAAATTGTTCATTAAGGGTCATTTAAGTAGGAAAATTCAAGTGAAAATCATTTGGTTGAAAAGCGTGAAAGAGGGTTATAATTATGAAATAACCTACAAAAGTGTAAAGATTTATAAATAAAAATAAAGTAGGAATTGATAATTTAAGAAATTTTAAAATATTTGTTGCATTTTTTAAAGAAAGTTGTGCAAAAATACACGTGTTGGGGAAAATAGCTTACACCTTGTATAACGAATTGATTTTAAAAAATGAAAAGATATTAAGATAGTCAACGTCATAGAGCAGTGCAAAGGGGGTAGAGTTTGTTAAAGAAATACGAGGTTTTTTAAAACTCGACAATTTACGGTTGAGGTTTTTATGTTTTGTTTTCCTTTTAAAAATGCGTGTACCAGGCGTGATAGTTCATATTCTAAGGCTACCAACGATCCAAGGGAAGATTATAAAAGCTAAGTTTGAATATTACTTGATTATTGCTGAGGCATATTCGGCTTTATATAGTTCAACATTGTTGAAACTAAACAATATTTACCTCGATTTAAAAAGAACAGTATTGTATGACCGTGCACTTTTAGTGACTTGTTGTATTTTGGATTAGTAGTGGCCTTAGAATATAAATATCACGCCTGGTACACGCATTTTTAAAAGGAAAATAAATCGTAGATAACCTCAACCGTAAATTGTCGAGTTTTCAAAAACCTCGTATTTCTTTAACAAACTCTGGCCCCTTTGCACTGCTCTATGACGTTGACTATCTTAATATCTTTTCATTTTTTAAAATCAATTCGTTATACAAGGTGTAAGCTATTTTCCCCAACACGTGCATTTTTGTACAATTTTTAAAAACATGCAACAAATATTTTAAAATTTCTTAAATTATCAATTCCTATTGTATTTTTATTTAAAAATCTCCACACTTGTGTAGGTAATTTCATAATTATACCCCTATTTCACGCTTTTCAACGAAATGGGATTTCACTTGAATTTACCTACTTAGATGACCCTTAATATCAAGTACGAGTATAGTCATATACCGGTATAAGTCGTTCAAAACTAGGTTCCGATTGGCTAATGCGTATTCACGCGTTTATATACACATTTTTCATTTCCTACCAATATACATCACAAACTATATCCAACAAATATCCAAAATCATTTTGAGTTTTTTTTATTTTTGACCAAAAAATCTAAAAAGTAAAATATCCAAAATCTTTTCAAGTTTTTTAATTTTTAGATTATTGACTCAAAGTTTTGAGATAACGCTGAAAAGAATTATCAAGTCCCCGATTGGTCCTGACAAAGGGTAACTCAGAGGCGCCGTTCGAAAAGTGTCACCTGCACTCCAGTGCTCGACCTTATTTGCAATATTTGTTTTCTCCCGTTATATTTTGTGGTGAAATTTTACACACTTATCGGACATAGGTATTTCTGATAAATTCTTTATGATTTTATTATTTTCAGAGTGAATTTTAGTTTTGGGTAGAATTCTCCTTTGAAATATTTTGAATGCATGCATGTATGTTGTAAAACACCCTAAACAGTCGCTTGATTGATTGAATGAGGTTTCACATCCAAGTCAACAAGTCTAAAAATTACACAAGTTGATATCAGCCCAAGTGATATCACACCCCTAAAGTGTTACCCGTGACAAGCCTCTTATATTTCCGGTTAATGGAGGATTGTAATTCGCCGCTTCTACTTCTTACTGCCTGTTTATAAACAAACTTACATCACTACAAATATTTAAAAGAATAATTTATTGCCTATTTATAAACTTTATGCTAACGAACACATAAACCCCATACAGTACCCCCATACATTCTATTACACATACTACGTAATGCGATGTAAATATGACGTCATATACAAACAAGCACCAACACAAAGACAAAGGTCAAGGTGGCAGTAAGTCAACCGGTGTTACATGAAAATGTTACCAAATGAAATGTTCGTATTATATTTCCGTGATTACAGTTTCTAATATAATTAACAAATTATTGGTATAAATAACTCTCTTGTTGTCCAATTTTATTCCAAAACAGTTTTTGGCTGTAACGTTTGTATTGCATTCATGATTGAAGTTCACAATTCTTGTCTTGAAAATTAAAACGAAAATATTTTGTAGATTCTCAAATGTTTCAATGTAGTCACGAATGCAAAATTCAAAATATCCCGTTAATTTTTTAGTACACTCAAAACCACCGGAAGTGGTACCTGAGGTTTAGAAACATATTATATATATATATATACACACAATACATGAATACATATAATACTAGTATGGCGATTGATACAATGTATAGAATATAACACAATAATATAACATTATCACATAAAGTAAATAAAAACATATTATACATATAGCATTTTTAATCTTATTGTAGAATAATTTACCAGAAAATTAACATAAAATAATGGTAGGCCTATATATTTGAATAATAAGCAGAGCAGTGCGACGAGTGATTGTGAAATGCCCCCGCCAACAAGTACAAAACTGCAGTTCTTATTATCCAAAACAATTAGTCTATGGTTTTTTTTTAATATAAAAAGCCAAAAATATCCCAATGGTCATTAAACAAACTGAGCTAAAACAAAAGTTCAAATGTTTCTTTGGCCATTAAAGAA
Source organism: Anadara kagoshimensis (assembly GCA_021292105.1). Classification (NCBI taxonomy): domain Eukaryota; kingdom Metazoa; phylum Mollusca; class Bivalvia; order Arcoida; family Arcidae; genus Anadara; species Anadara kagoshimensis. Next base: position 38,458,042 of record CM037875.1, on the reverse strand, counting down.
ATTGTAAATGTTTTATGGTCCGGTCAGTAGTATCCGTGGTCACTTTGACTGTCACGTTGGCACACAAAAACAACTCGTTGTGTTCGTTAGTTATGTTGGCAACTACTGTGAAGGTACCCTACAAATAAAATAAAATAAATAGAATCTGGAATATTCGACCAATGCAATACAGGTAAATAATATAATGCAGCATGTTTAAATTACATATTATACCAGTTTTAATTTTACAGCACTAGACGGCCATTTCGGAATACAATTCCTTGTCAGTAGTGCTTGGACCAAAAATTGTGAAACCAAAATTGTTGTCAAGATGTTGAATAGATACCCAAAGGATCAAAATAAATTTTACCATTTTTTTCAATGGAGATAAAGTGCTCTTTATCTGACGAGTAACTTCTTGCTTGAAATTTAGTTTTCTTATTTCAAATACTCTGTTATGTCACACCCTTGATTGTTTCGCTCATCACTTTTTAACTTCATGTTTTATTATGACATGTTCTTGATTACATTGCCAAATAAAAACACCTTCAAGCTGAACACTTAAGACTTCCAAAATTGAATTTAGATGATCGACGTATGTTGCTGATTAACTATCTATATTTCTCTGAATGTGTGATGTAGACATTTCCATATTGAACATGTGGTGGGTGTAACTAGATTAACAGGATGTGCTTACCCTTCCGGAGCACCTGGTCTCATCCCCTGGTGGAAGTTCACGTGTTTATTTTAATTTTGCAGTTTTCAAAGTTATTACTGTGCTTTGGGATTGTAATTTCAGGGACTTCGATTGTTATACAGTCCAACCTGCCTTAACTTAAAGGCCACCTCTATATAATAGTCACTTGCTTAACTTGCTTATAAAGGCCAGTTAAATTGTATCCCAATTGATCTTTATTCATATTATTTCAACCTGTATATAAAGGTCACCTGCCCATAAAGGTAATTTTACTGGTTTCCTTGGGTGGTCATTATACACATGTTTGACTGTATTTGTTTTTGATAATCTCACACAAACGATCACCAAGATAATACTTAGGCCCGTAAGCATTAGAGCACATGAAAACTTTTATCCTTCAATTATATACTATATCTGTGTTAATTTTACAGCACTAGACCTACGTTTCGGAATACAATTCATCAGTTGTGCTTGGACAAAAATTGTAAAACCAAAACTGTTTTGAAGAGATTGAAAAGATACCCAAAGGACCAAAATATATTTTACCAAATTAAGCCAAGAAAATACTTTGCATGAGGGAGTATACCTTAGTTTTTGAGGATTTTCACATTCTGACTAGCAGGAAATATAAAAATAGTATATTTCTGAGAAAACATAAGTATAACAATCAATTATTTTATATATATTAACTTACCAGTGGAATTTTCTCCTTACTTTTGAAAACACGACTTCCCTGGATGTGATCTGTATAAAATATATAGTATGTCAGTTAAATCCATGACTTTTCATACTGTAAACGTATTTATTTATGCTGTGTACTAATTTTCGTTTTTTTTTTTTTTTTTTTTTTTAAACGCGAAAATGTCTAAATTTCATATACATGTACATGTACCCCGAAAATACGGATACACGCGAAATTAAATACGTTTACAATATCAGGCATATGAGTTTTTTGTATTATTATTATATCATTTTGTTATCCAATGCAGTAGCATTTAAAGAAGGAAGTAACATCCCAGTTGCACTAAAACGAACTGGCCACTGTCACTCAGTTTGAATGTTGCATGTCTTGCAATATTTAGCCCGTACACAACGGGTTGATTTGTAACATAGGGGCAAGGTTTTCAAGGAAATACATTGACGCCAAAATGCAACTTATTACAGAAGCCCGTCAGGTCGCAACTTATTGTCATACATATTTTAACAAACTTGCACTTTTAACAAACTTGCACTAACGGGCTTTTATAACGTATCACAAGTAGTTACATGTTACAACGTGTCTATTGTGTTATAAATCATGTTCATTTTAACGTACCATCTCTGTTAATCTTGCCTTTTGGACACATCCCTGAAAAGATAAGTCCTAACATACCACAAGACACTTTCTTTACATAGTGTAAAATAGGTGTGGTCATGCCTGCAACGTAAAGATCGGCACATACTTCTCCAATCCCAAAATCAACAGCTGAAAAATATATATTGCAACAAGTACTTTAAAGTAAATTTAAAATTACAATGTGAAATGATGCCTTATAAATATCGTATCTAATTTTGAATGTCAATTCTTATTAAAAAAACAAAATACCAACCCATGTCCACATCACAATCCAAAAGCAAAGTAAAACAAACATACCAATCCATGTCTAAATCACAATCCCTTATGCAAAGCATAGTAAAAACAAACCTACCAACCCATGTCCACATCACAATACAAAAGCAAAGTAAAAACAAACATACCAATCCATGTCCGAATCACAATACAAAAGCAAAGTAAAAACAAACGTACCAATCCATGTCCAAATCACAAGCAAAGTAAAAACAGACATACCAATCCATGTCCAAATCAAAATACAAAAGCAAAGTAAAAACAAACATGCCAATCCATGTCCAAATCACAATACAAAAGCAAAGTAAAAACAGACATACCAATCCATGTCCAAATCACAATACAAAAGCAAAGTAAAAACAAACATGCCAATCCATGTCCAAATCACAATACAAAAGCAAAGTAAAAACAAACATGCCAATCCATGTCCAAATCACAATACAAAAGCAAAGTAAAACAAACATGCCAATCCATGTCCAAATCACAATACAAAAGCAAAGTAAAAACAAACATGCCAATCCATGTCCAAATCACAATACAAAAGCAAAGTAAAAACAGACATACCAATCCATGTCCAAATCACAATACAAAAGCAAAGTAAAAACAAACATGCCAATCCATGTCCAAATCACAATACAAAAGCAAAGTAAAAACAGACATACCAATCCATGTCTAAATCACAATCCTACAGCAGAGTAAAAACAGACATACCAATCCATGTCCAAATCACAATCCTACAGCAAAGTAAAAACAGACATACCAATCCATGTCCGAATCACAATACAAAAGCAAAGTAAAAACAAACATACCAATCCATGTCCGAATCACAATACAAAAGCAAAGTAAAAACAAACATACCAATCCATGTCTGTCACAAGCTAGGACCAAGTTTGACCTGGCCGTTTGACCTTTAATTTGAATTCATTTAGAAAAGACAGCATGTTTCAACTTAACGCCCTGTTTGCCCAGTATTACTATCCTTGTGATGTTACTTTTTTTAAGATTACACACTGGATATGTCTGTTTGAATATTCAAATTAAAGATCAAACGGCCAGGTCAAACTTGACAAACGGCCAGGCCAAACTTGATGCAATATACTTGTTTATTGAACATGTATACATGTATATTGCGATTAAATTTTTATTTCTATTTTTGTTAACATTTTAATTATATTTCAACACAGAAAAGAGAAACCTAAGTGGAAAAATATGTTTTCTTTTATATCAGTCTATGTGCGTGTGTGCATACCATACATTTTGCCATTTTTTTCAATAAAATCAAAATAGTTAAGTATAAATACCCGTCCAGGTGTGAATTGTCTTGATCAATCACGCAGGTAAAAGGTACATTCATTTGTAATTTGGGGCCAAAATGGATGACTGGAATACATATTTTCTGTCACAAATGTGATTTTTTCTATATACAGACGTTAACCAAAACATGCAGCATTGGCAAAAAAAAAATTTTTTAGTTAGGTCTCTGAATAATGAATAAATATGCACTGCTAATTTGTCCAAGCAATTATTTATTAAAATGTAATTTACAATATTTCGTGTTCAAAATAGCCTTTATGCACAGTAGTTCGTTACGTTGGCCAAATATATATTATTCGCGTGTTATATCTACGTGTGGGAGAAAAACGGGTACTTTTGAAAAGCACATATAAACAGTGACTGCAGATTATATCATGCTTTCTCACATAAGACATCACATTGCTAAAAGCTTACTTACGAGCAATCATATCCAATGTCATATTGATGCTATCTTTGGGATATACGATTTTCGGTTCCCAGGTGAAGTTCATCTTTGTCCCTCGAGGTCCTGTTAGAAATACACCATAATCTGAATATTTATAAAATAATTATAAACAAAATTCAATTTAAAATGTAAAGTTTTTATTAAAAAGTTGATAATATTCGCTTCTGGTTTACTCACAAATGCATCAACCCGTACGTAAGAACGAGTGATTTGTTCTCTTTAATTAAAATGGCCACGTTTCTTATTTCAGTTTACTTTAGAATGGGTATGCTTCTTTTTAACATTTGCATAAGATTGGGCATGCTTCTTATAAAAGTTAACATAAGAAGAACAGGTATGCTTTTCATTAATTAGTTTTAAAAACAACTTTGGATATCGAACTTATATGGGCTACTGGATACAAAACTATCTGCCTTCAACCACATAACAGATACAGATACATATTATTCTGCTAGCATCCCTATAAAAACAATTAAGCGCTATACTGGGACATTTAAGTTGGTTTTGTTGTCTTCAATGGTTTCAGAAAGAAATAACTATACCACAATTGACAGCATGCCCAGCATCTTGTGCCGTGATGCCAAGCTTATCCTGTTCATTTCTGACGCTTTGTCTTTGTTTGCCTTCATTGATGTAATTTGGATTCATGGAAATGCTCTTTTCATTGTCCAACGTTTTGTCTTGAGTCTTGTCATGCGCATTGGTCCCACTTTGTTCTGGAAAGCCGTTTTGTTTATCCATGCCGCCATGTCCATATATAGTACTCTGATGGTTGATATCACCCTGGCCTTTCATGCCACTCTTGTCTTGTTCATTGGTGGCACTCTCTTCTTGATTAAACTCTTTAATGATCTCTTGAAATTTTCGTTCCATCACCACAACACGGAAGCTTTGTATAGTCATTGCACAGCTTCCCGTCATTATCAGAAAAATGACCCACGTCTTCATCGTGTTGAACTGTAAACGAGGAATTGAAACTTCTTTAAAAAGTTGAACAGTAAATCAATCTCATGTATAAGTCAAGTATTTTGATAAAAACATAGATCAACAATACATGTACGTAGCATATACACTGTGGTCTGGTGCCGGGTTAAGGTCAGCAACCCACTAACCAACGACATCATAGTGATTTTTTTTAATTGTTTTTGTTTGTTCAAGGTATTTTTAAAATTCAATTAACACCACTGAACATTTTGAAATAATTAACATGCCCACTATGATAGCAGCACAAAATGCCGGTTTTTTTTTTTTTTTTTTTTTTTTTTTTAATTTATTAATAAAATGATATATGACAGCAGCATAAAGATAATGGTAACCACGAGCGGGCACGGCCAACACCCAGGAGATCAGACACATTTACATTAACTTACATATCACATGATTAATTCTTTAGATTAATTAAATACAATCTCATCGTGAATATCAGAAAATATTCAGCAAACCTGATACATCAAACACATTGATTGGATCATCATACCAATTTGGTTTCAACTTTGAAGTCACGGTTCCTTCTCAATTTGTTGTGAATTGAGCATCAAACGAGATGAGATGAGTAAAGGTGTTTAACGTCCCAGTCAAAAATAATTCACTTATATCGAGACGTATCCAGCTTTAGTTTTAAGTATCAGAGACACTAGTAATGGTTTGAAATAGTAAATACAAGTCAAGTTCCATCGCTTTAAAATTGCCATAGTTTTGTTCTAAATTATTCAATAATTTCAGATTAAAAATACATAATAAAAAATTTTAAGTAGTGACAACTTACTTGTTCAAGTTGGTACCGAAGTAACTTAAACAATGTGTGATTCCCGAATTATGTAGTTTGAAACTCAAAATTAAAAATTATAAACTAATGACAGCTTGTCTCTTCAATTTTGTATTTAAGTAACTTGGGGACTGGGGATTCCAAAATTATTTAGCATAAAAATCAAAAATTAAAAATTAAATTGAATTAGTGACATCTTACCTGTTCAATAATTGGGAATCGGGTTCAAGAATTATTTAAATCACATGACCATGTGATATATCTATGATTATTTGAAAATATTTAAATTAAAAATGACAACAATAAATTATGATTTAAACTTCCTAACCACGTGATTAAAATAACTTCCTTGATAATATTTGTTTCCCTAAATATCTGTATAATTAAAAGTCCATTGAATACAAAAACTTAGTTATATTGAATGAAAATATTTCCTCGTTCTATGCTTGGGGATGTGTACGTATAGTACATAAATTATATGGCATTGTCATGTGCTGCGTTTAATTGCGTTGCATTTAAAAAAAAGCATATGACAGTAATTACAGACTGGATTTTCCTGTTACTATAAATAATACACAATTAGAGTGCATAATGCCAGTACATCATATGAAAGTCAATTTTTCCAAGTCATGTTCCCGGCTTCCCTGTCTTTAGTCACATCTTTCTTTCCTTACTCCCAAATCATAAAACAGTTTATTGTCGCTTTCCTACTTTGAATTCCTCAGTCGTAACTTTATAGGTGTTTCCATTTCTGTTTCAGTAGGGGGTCAGGCACAGTTTTTTCTGGTCCTAGTGATTTGTTGTCTTGTTTGGTTTAGTTACGGTTTGTTTTCCCGCTTCGAATCTGCTGGTTGTTGTTACTCAATTTGTTTTTTTTTCGGTGGTGGGTTTTTTTTTTTTTTTTTTTTTTTTTTTTTTTTGTCTTTACCGTTCTTAAAAGTGTTGCGGGTGATATCCGGCTATTGAAAAGGTTTCGTTACACTCACTGCTAATTTTCTTCAGTGATCTAGATTTTAGTAAGTCCATACACAATGATTCCATACTTTGAACGGACATAGGGCATATGACAAAATCATATTCAGTGGTACGGTTGAAATTCTTTTGTTGGGGCCTCGCTATTCCTCTTGGATATGTGCATATGACCACTAGTTGTAAAATAGTGGTGAGATAGTAAGGTCATGATAAAAGTTTTTAAACCACGCCACTGGGAGCCACCAAGCTTAATGTTGTGCTAAGTCCTGTCTAAAGTTATTGAGCTAGTGAAGAGATTATTGTTTAAAGTAAAGCTGTAAAATAAGAAGCCCATTATAAATACTATAGCCTCAGTAAAACACATCGACATGACACCAAACAGTATACAATTATATACAACAACAACGTCGACACTTCCATTTAAATGTTATAAACTGAATTGTAAATGTAACAAGCACAATGACGAATGTCTTCCACCACCTCAACAATTTTCTCTTCTTAATACCACCAGCAACCATTTATTTCAATTTTCTCTCTTGGTTTACATTTTTTAGTCTTATGTGTTTTTTTTTTCAAGTGGCCTGTGTAAATTCTTAATGACTCGAAGATATTATCTAGCTTCAGGTTTCTCTCATAATGCCAATTTGTACACATGATACATTCTAAAATATCAGTATATTGAAAACAATAGTTGTAAAACAACAGGGATAGTGAAGCCCCCCACAATTTAATTGATTCAACCATACCACTGAATATCATTTTGTTAAATGCCCGGTGCCTGTCCTAAGTATGGAGTAATTGTGCATCTCTTATTTGTTTTAGTGTATCCAAATCGGAACTTAAGTTGGCGCTTAGGTGCAAGTAAGTGTGCTTTATGATTTTATCCGGAGCTTGTGTGTAGAGCTTATAGGGGCATGTGTAAATTGTGTTGTGTGTATTTTGGCTTTAGCTGGATGCGTTTTAAAAGTAGTGTGCTTTAGCTAGATGTAAGTGTGCTTTAGCTAGATGTAAGTGTGCTTTAGCTAGATGTAAGTGTGCTTTAGTTGGTGCTAAGGTGTGCTGATAAAGGATATTGATAGTGTGATTAGGCTAGTGCTTATGTGTATGTATGCTTTCGTCAGAGCTTATTTGTACATAAGAGCTTAGGTACGTGGTGTTATCTATAGTTTTGCATTCTATTGTCTTAATGACGGATAAAATGTCAAATTCACAGAAAATTTAAGTTGGAAAAACATCTTGAAATGCAAATGTATTAATTAAAATATGCCGCTAATTTAATATTTGTCATATTAGTCTTTTTTGTGTGTGATCAACTTATCTTTCTTAAGTTTATATTTAAAAGGTAATAATTTATATTAATAATCTATATTTAAAATAAATAAATAAATAAATAAATAAATAAATAAATAAATAAATAAATAAATAAATAAATAATAATAAATAAATAAATAAATAAATAAATAAATATGTTCGACTCTTGTGTTTATTTCAAAATAAGAAATAGACTATAATCAGATGAAATAAAATTGAAATAAACTATAGAATTCTTCACACAAAACGATGACGTAGACATCATCCTATTAAAAATCCGGGAAGTTCAAAGGGAGAAAGTGTACATTGTAATGAAAACAGGTAAGTAAATGATACAGACACTGAGACAGGCGAAACAATGGAATATCATATATATGTTGCTCTTAAATATTATAGTCAAACTGACAAATCCTGAACGGCATCTTGCCATGGAACAATGAAACTTTCAACAATACCAGCACGGTTGCATAGATTTTTAAAAATCGCTATTTATAGGACATGAGGTAATCTCCCCCTTATGCTCATAGCAGATGCTCTACATAATTAAATCAAGCAGGAACTTTGTTCGGGTCTGTGTCTCTGATTAAATTTTATAATTTAGTTTTAAACACCAAATCCAAGGATCGTGGTTTTAAACTTAATTAAGTTCATTGACATATGTAGTCCAGTAAGCTCAACTTTGGTTATGTACTAGCCTTAGTTGGACAATGAGACTGTGCTGGATGAGCTAAAAGATAAGACTTGGGCTGCATTTTTTCCTAAATCCAGTTTCATTTTTATACTCAGTTATAAAACTTCCCTTTTTCACGTAACCGATTTTAAACCAGTTTTAAACTAACAATTTTTCCCATTTTTTTAGAACCAAACTTAAAACTTTTTTACAAACCGCATTTGGGGGCAGTTAGATTTGACATCAACAGCTTTTCAGGAATGATTTTGGCAGACTTTGCATTTGACTGTACTATAATTTTCTTTGAGTGCAAGACAAAAGTATAATTTCTTTTGACTGAAATTATATGCTGATTTTTTTATGCAATGATCAATGTGTTTAACAATGGGGAAATTGATTAAAAGTTGAGTTGGTCTTGTGGTCTAGCGCCTTGAATAGCTTATGCACCTGACCTTGGTTCAAATCCAAATCTTATCGGAAAGTTATGAACAGTATCAAGGTATTTCATAGTTACACATGTAGTGGACCGGCGTCCCATTCAGGGGAGAGTCTTGTACTCTCAGTCGCTTAACGCCACCGAAACCGGGATAAGCTCCGGCCTGATGGGCCTAATGGCTCGGGACAGACTTTAACTTTTAACTTTAACATGTAGTGGATACTGTTGGCATGTTCTTAATGCACAAACAGACAAGAGTCTGTTCTTGCTAGCAAGTACAGCAACATCTGTGTTATCCTCGTTGTCATCCTGCACCATTTCCATGAATATTGTTGTTTTAATGACTTGTTTCTGAAACCGGGGTTTCATAAGACTTGTAGATATAACACAATCCAGATATACAAATATATATTTTATTTATGGAATATTGATAATATTGTTCATGATTTGATGTGGATCCGTTGTCCATATAATATACAGAAGTAAAATGCCTACAAATATACAAAATATACAAAACTTACTGAACGGATCGTACTGGATTAGGAAAACATAATATCATTTAATCTTAAAAATAGAAAGTAATAAATATCACATTAATGATTTAGAAATATAATTACACATACCAGTAATTGTAGAAAAAGTAAATTCTACTCAGGACAGGCTATATAATCAAAATATGTATCAAATATTTATGCCTCTGATTGTGTCCAGCAGTGCAACCAAAGTGGCGGTAAAACTAATTAATATTATTATTATTCATTTAGTGACCATCATGCAATGTCGGTAATGTCCGTAACCAGTTCCGATGTCCAGTATAAAGTCTAAATTAGTAACAAAACACATACACGTGACAGCACATATACAAACCCAAGTGGACATAACACTGACAATACAAACACACTGACATTATATTTACAGTATAAACAACACAAACACAACAGATAGCGCATTTTGTGACCTGGGTTACATTTCTTATGCACCATTTTGTCTTTACATATAAACTGTTCATTTTTTCAAAAATAATAAAAAAACAGTTTTGAAATTAGTTAGAAACCTAAAAGTTAAACTAAAACTTGTTTGAAAAAAGCACCCTTGGACACAGACTGTATTTTACTGGTTAGAAAGAATTTTGCAAAATATCACAAGTCCAACTAAAAAAATTACAGGTTTCTTGATTGGTCTAAATTTGGAATTCTTGTCCTGAAACGATTAACTACTGGGCCCATTAAAACAAAATTTGGTGTGGGAGATCCCTAGGTGACAAAAATTATAAATATGTTCATATGGCTATCATTACTACCATAACTATTTTCTATAAATAAACAGATAAATAAATCTAGTCCAGTCAATCTATGAAAAAATTAGGGTCAAAGCTCAAAGTAATTGCAACAGAAAATATTTTCATGTGATTGGTCGTTATTATTCACCATAAAAATCTACCAATTTCAATTCAGTGGAATTTGGCTTTTTTGTCAATTAAAATTGTCAATAGCATTTTCTATGGAAAAGGGAGATAACTCTGCATGATGAGCCTAAATTTTACACAGGTATTTTCAAAAACTTGAGTATTCTTTGCTACTTTATTAAGAACAGCCTAGAAATCAGATGAAAATTTAAACATAGACTTAAAATGAATTATTTAAGACAATTTTGAATGCAATAATGTATATGGAATGTAAAAATAATAAAAATGTTTTTTGAAAGACTATGCAAGACTGTAATAAGGGAATGGTGAAAAGTCCTCAAAAACTGTTTTACCCTTATTAGATTTTTGCTATTTATTACCATAAACATTTTATGTATGAAAGAACTTTTTTTTTGTAACAGAATATATTCTGTTTCAATTAGTTTGAAGTCAAACTCTAGATTGACTGGACTATCATTACATGTTTATATGAAATGATTTTATTTTAATTTGGTATATAGAGTGTAGAATTGTATATGCCTAGCTATTTACTGCTGTTAAACAGTGAGTGTGAATGGGACACATAATGAAGTTATACTATTCAGTTGTAAAGTTGATTGGTGGTTTTTTTCTGGGTAATCCAGTTTCCTCCACCATCTTAGAACTTAATGCCTTGATTTAGAATTTATTTTATTTATTTAAAATAAAAGAATCTTGACTTGGGAGTAAAACACCATTAATTTATACAACTCCACTCTACTATTGTTAGAACTGGTACTTGTTCTTATCTTTACATGTATAGTCAAACCTGTCTATAAAGGCCACTCAAGGGAGGCAGTAAAAGTGTGGCCCTTATATATGGGTTCAAATAATGTGAATAAAGAACAATTTGGATACAATTCTACTGGTCTTTATAAGCAGGTGGTCCTTATATAGAGGTGGCCTTTAAGACAGGTTAGACTACATGTATTATAATAATTCTCTCTCTATCTCTCTCTTGCTTCATTTACCCGATAATATTGTATAAAACCCAAATGTTATTTAATGAGCTCTAAATTTATTTGATCTATTCAGCAGTCTAGGTATATAATTTTATGTTGGTACATGTATTGATTACAGTAATCAAATTTATACTGCTAGTTATATTCGTGCTTAAAGGCTGAAAACAGAATTTTTATCATAATATTTTTCAAGACCCCAGCATTTTCGTTCTCTTTTTTTCTTCAAAATCAACATTCAGTTAATCAATAAATATGGCCATTTAGGATGTTTTAATCATGTACATAAACAAAGGATATATTGATGAGTTTTATGTTTCCTAAGTGAGGTGTTAGAATTCTGCTAATCACCATTTTCAATACACATTTGTTTAAAATCAATAAGGCTTTCTTTCATTTTTCCGACATTTCCATAATAACTGTATTCACTGGGGACTAATTTTAAAATAAGCTTCAGTGGCTGTTTTTATTTTAAAAAAATGATTTTATAATTATCGGTATATATATGTATGGAGCTGATGTTTCAGGTAACTACTACCGGTACAAGTAATTACTAGTAGTTATTAGTTAGGATTACAGGTACGTAATTCTTCAGGTGTGTTTTAGGAAGAGTGAATTAGCAGGTAAGCCATTAGAAATTTTACTCATAAATTATCCTTTACATTAGAAATTAGAAAAATTTGACTATTAGTATTATGTATATGGTATGTGGGATTTAAGACTGATGTTATGATCTGCTTGCCGATTTATTTTCAATGTCTTAATGCCAAGTTAAGGTAAGAATCTATATCGGGACCTGTATACAGGTACAGTGAAACTAATAGCTTTAAAATCTTTTCTCTCAAAAAAATAGTTATATGGCCATCATTACAATATTGTTCATAAGTATAATGTCTCTATAATTAGCCTGGATATATTGATGTCCCATAGTTCCATGTTCCTTTTCATTCTCAATTTTAATTTTGGCAGGTGTAACTAGCTAAACAGGAGGTGCTTAGGCAAGATTATCTTAGAAAAATGGCAGGTCCATCAGACTTTTAAATTTTAAATATCAAGGATTCCAATGCACGCAATGTAAAATCAATAGGTGTCATTTTGAACCCCTAGCTTGTACCCAGGGTTGTCTTCAGGGGTACCCTTGTTTCTTCCACCATCCCAAAAACTGACTGCCCCAAGATAGAATCTTGAATGAGAATGTAAAACACCATTTCTTTACTCATCTTCATTTATGATAAACTGGGTATACATTGATTTTACTAGCTGTTACATTAAAATTAATATTTGATCAACCATCTGTTAAAGTTCTCTTGGTCACATCTAATAAATTGATATTCAACTAACAAATCTTAACAGCATTGATTGAAAGTGTTTTCTGACAGGTACTGTGCATTCTAGAATCTAGATATACCGGTATATATATGTATACAAATTCTTGAAAGATGGATATTTTTAATGTGGTTTTAAATATTTAATTTATAATGGTACCTGTATGTGTAATATTATTATCTTCTAGAATCAATGCACATTAAAACCTTATGAATTTTGATACTGATGATTTTATGATATTTTATGTAATATTTATAACCGCAACTTGGTTAAATAGGCTATTATTATTAAAATGTAAAAAAAAAAACTGAATATATAAATATATCACTGAAATTTGGCAGGATTTAAAATTAAAATTCAGTTGGTTCATATTACGGTGATATATAACTTACTAAATATATGCATACAGGTTTTTATATAATATATTGTACAATATACTGGTACATACTTTTTGATGTTATGTCTGGTTAGGTTTTTTGCTTTTTTTTTATTTAATGGTTGAGTTACAGTAAATACTGTTATGTCCATGTAAAAAATATAAGCATGAAAACCCATTTTGGTTTTAAAGTCCATCATCTCAGGTCAATAAATCCATTTGCCGTGTCAGTTTGGGCCATGTGTGACTAAAAGTCCAACTAAAAAAATTACAGGTTTCTTGATTGGTCTAAATTTGGAATTCTTGTCCTGAAACGATTAACTACTGGGCCCATTAAAACAAAATTTGGTGTGGGAGATCCCTAGGTGACAAAAATTATAAATATGTTCATATGGCTATCATTACTACCATAACTATTTTCTATAAATAAACAGATAAATAAATCTAGTCCAGTCAATCTATGAAAAAATTAGGGTCAAAGCTCAAAGTAATTGCAACAGAAAATATTTTCATGTGATTGGTCGTTATTATTCACCATAAAAATCTACCAATTTCAATTCAGTGGAATTTGGCTTTTTTGTCAATTAAAATTGTCAATAGCATTTTCTATGGAAAAGGGAGATAACTCTGCATGATGAGCCTAAATTTTACACAGGTATTTTCAAAAACTTGAGTATTCTTTGCTACTTTATTAAGAACAGCCTAGAAATCAGATGAAAATTTAAACATAGACTTAAAATGAATTATTTAAGACAATTTTGAATGCAATAATGTATATGGAATGTAAAAATAATAAAAATGTTTTTTGAAAGACTATGCAAGACTGTAATAAGGGAATGGTGAAAAGTCCTCAAAAACTGTTTTACCCTTATTAGATTTTTGCTATTTATTACCATAAACATTTTATGTATGAAAGAACTTTTTTTTTTGTAACAGAATATATTCTGTTTCAATTAGTTTGAAGTCAAACTCTAGATTGACTGGACTATCATTACATGTTTATATGAAATGATTTTATTTTAATTTGGTATATAGAGTGTAGAATTGTATATGCCTAGCTATTTACTGCTGTTAAACAGTGAGTGTGAATGGGACACATAATGAAGTTATACTATTCAGTTGTAAAGTTGATTGGTGGTTTTTTTCTGGGTAATCCAGTTTCCTCCACCATCTTAGAACTTAATGCCTTGATTTAGAATTTATTTTATTTATTTAAAATAAAAGAATCTTGACTTGGGAGTAAAACACCATTAATTTATACAACTCCACTCTACTATTGTTAGAACTGGTACTTGTTCTTATCTTTACATGTATAGTCCACCATCCCAAAAACTGACTGCCCCAAGATAGAATCTTGAATGAGAATGTAAAACACCATTTCTTTACTCATCTTCATTTATGATAAACTGGGTATACATTGATTTTACTAGCTGTTACATTAAAATTAATATTTGATCAACCATCTGTTAAAGTTCTCTTGGTCACATCTAATAAATTGATATTCAACTAACAAATCTTAACAGCATTGATTGAAAGTGTTTTCTGACAGGTACTGTGCATTCTAGAATCTAGATATACCGGTATATATATGTATACAAATTCTTGAAAGATGGATATTTTTAATGTGGTTTTAAATATTTAATTTATAATGGTACCTGTATGTGTAATATTATTATCTTCTAGAATCAATGCACATTAAAACCTTATGAATTTTGATACTGATGATTTTATGATATTTTATGTAATATTTATAACCGCAACTTGGTTAAATAGGCTATTATTATTAAAATGTAAAAAAAAAAACTGAATATATAAATATATCACTGAAATTTGGCAGGATTTAAAATTAAAATTCAGTTGGTTCATATTACGGTGATATATAACTTACTAAATATATGCATACAGGTTTTTATATAATATATTGTACAATATACTGGTACATACTTTTTGATGTTATGTCTGGTTAGGTTTTTTGCTTTTTTTTTATTTAATGGTTGAGTTACAGTAAATACTGTTATGTCCATGTAAAAAATATAAGCATGAAAACCCATTTTGGTTTTAAAGTCCATCATCTCAGGTCAATAAATCCATTTGCCGTGTCAGTTTGGGCCATGTGTGACAAATTTATTAGGCTTGTCCCAGGTTAGAATCTGGTACTTTTTATTCAAGATAATTTAAAGGGAAAAAAGGAAGTGGAAAGTGATGTGTTCTACTCTGTAATTGGTAGTTTAGTGGATAGTGTGCTGCTAGTAATCAGAAGGTTCTGGATTCAGAGTGCTTTGTACATAGCATGTTTACGGGATACACTTAAAAATGCCAGAGATGCTCTTCTTTCAAGCCTTTCAATATGCTTAAATTGTTAAACTGGAGGTTAATGTTTGTTGAACACATCTAATAAAATAACAGTTAAAACAGCAGGCATGAGTTTTACTCAGATTCCTAAGTTGCATTAAAAAATTAGACTTACGAATTTCTTAAGTTAGGGACGCCCCTATGCCCCGTCCGTAACTTATGATGGAATATTTTTTTTCGTAACTGAAGATATGACGTTCATAAAACAGAGTTTATTCTTAACTTATGTATACAATAAAAATCTTAACTAACGAAGCTTAGTAAAACTGAAGCCTGAACTGTATCCCAGTGGTCTTTCTAGAAGGGGTCATGAGGCCATTGATCCTTTATTTTGCCAAATGACCCCATTGTTAAGGCCTTAGTGGACTATATTTAACATTACATGAATGTAAAAATATTGATGTTAAGGTGTTTTAAAATAGAGGAAAGTTTTGGTTTTTTTTTTGAAAATGGTCCCCTCTGAAAAATCCTAGATTGAATAATGGTATAGGTATCCTGTAACCAGTAAAATCAGATGAGCATAAAGGCCCATTGAACCATTTATCATTACTTGATAAGCTTTTTTTAAACCATATAAAACATAAGTATGTGTATACAGTAAAGTACTTGTATGTATACTAAAGTCTGGTATATTACAGGATTTATTGGGCATACAACTTGAACTTCAGGTAATAAAGTATATGTTGGCTTTTTTGTTTTCAAAATGTCTAAATGACTGTTGTGTTGCAATATTATGAATTGTACCTTTCCACCACTTCAACAGTACAGATTCAATAAATCATTTTTTGATGTAACTTAAACATGATTATATGATCTCCAATCAAACCGGAGATGATAAAGATATTTAGTTGAGTTTTTTTTTTTATTTTCTTTTTTGTGCATGATTTTTGTGGCATTTTTTCTGTTAGCTCATTTTTCAGAAATTTTTCTTTTATATACATGTAATATATAGGTATTATATATTAATTGGATATAATATGCATACTGGTAGGTACATTTTTATGCTTTTAATACAAATAAGCATTGTGAACATGATTTCCAATTTACCTGGTACATGTCCATGCAAATATAGAATTTTTATTCCACCCACATATCTGATGACAACTATTTTTATGTAGAAATCTTATGACCTGATAGAATTTTAAAGACCTGTAAAATTTATCAAGGATTTTAAATTAACCAATTAATGTTCCCCAAGGTTTTTTTTTTAACACAGAGACCATGTCATTTGAATATTGTGATAGATATAGGGATCTATTTAAGTGGACCGTACATGTAAACGTATATATTCTGTAAACATGACTTTTAAATTTTAGCAAGTGGAAAATTTTAAGAAATCCTATTGTTTGTATTTTGCAAGGGTGCAATTTCCGTGGTTTTACCCATTCTTGTGTCAATTACAATTAAGGCCTTATCTTCATTAGCGAGGAGTGAATTTTTATGATTTTTTACAATTCAAGAAAATGGCGAAAATTTACACCACAAGAAAATAACAGCATGTAGTTTTGAGGATGTGATTTAGTACCATAATTTGTACATATAGCTACAGGTAGGTTGCTTCCAAGGTATATAAATTAACAGTTAACTAAGTTGTTTGTTGGCTAAAATCAATATAGTTTTTCCTGTTTTGTGGAAAGAACATGGAAGACAGTTCAATTTTATGACATAATGTTATATTAAGTAGCGGTATCTGTTTAATTAAAGTGTCTACCTGTTATATTTATGTTGTAACATCTCGTTATTCTGAATAATTGAATGATGGTTCATTTTGTTGGTTGTCCATCCAGGTATGGTACTGTAAATAAAGGTGCTAGAATTATTTAAATGGTGAAAATATCGCAGAATTTATAAAACCTAAGGCTTTAAAATAGGTTATTAGAGTTGTTTTTTCATTCATTACATTTGAGGCAATTAGATAAGAAATGCATAAATAATGCATTGACCAACTTTCATAAAAATTCAGTCAATATTAAAGACATTATTATCAGGATTTTGAGTTGTGCTGACAAAATGAGCACATGATTAATTAATGTATAAGAGTTTGATTAATTGATAGTTTATGATTTATGAATATTGATTGGATTTCTATGAAACAGCCACTATGGTAGCTCAGTTGGTAGTGTACTCACTCTGTCTGTGGAAGGTCATGGTACGAAGCCTAGCCAGGTCTGACAGAGACTTGAAAATAGGTAGTGACTTCTTAGACAAAGTACTCACAATCCCTGGTTCATCAGAATAGACCTTATGAACTAATGCCCTGTGTCACAAAAGACATAGAATGCTAAAAGAACCCTGCAAATTGTCCTTAATGTAAAGGTGAAAAATCCTGGCACTTTGTTTACCATACCTTGTGAGTTGTGACATCCTGATATAAGGGAATTATTTTTGACTTGGACCCAGTTCCATCAGTTGATCACCATTTAGCATACATGTACTGCAGATCTGATTGGTCAATGGTTTCCCGACTGTAGCTCCTTTGATATTGATTGGATTTTGAAGATATTTGGTCAGAGTATATTTCAGTTTTGTTTGATTTATTACCAAATTTATACATATTGCATTGGCATGCTGCAATAATGCAGTTTGATGGTTTCTTGATAATTAACTCTGTAACATTGATTGAATTTGAAAAAACTGGTCAGTGTATGTATAATTCAAGTATGTCAGTCAATTATAAGGTTGATGTTTGGATATAATGTTTGTATATATATGCATTTTTTTGTGGAGTGTTTGTAACCATTCCTGTGTTTAAATGCAGGCATGTACATTGCACCCTCTGGTTAATTAGATAAATACAGTAATCACCATTTATGGTAAAGATTTTTACTTTAGCATGGTGACCTTCATAACAGTCTGACTTTATTGAACATATGATATCCATAACCAGTAAATATTTATTTTGAAATCAGTTTAAAAATCTGAAAATGGTTATTTAACGGAACAGTTGTGTTGACAATTTAAATTACATAAATGTCTATTATACATAGATTTAGGGTAAAATCATCTGATAAGCCTAAGTGGGTTTCACCCTTTAAGTGATTAGTTTTATTGCATTTTAAGCCAGTGTTTATTATATGGCTCTCAAAGTCAATCATCTAAAGCCATGTTTTCTTTGGACTTTATCTGATAAATTTTCTTGTCTTAACTTGATTTTTGTCATATATACTTTAGGTTTGAGTGGTAATAGTGGTATACATGTATTACAACTTTAATAATTTTATTGATTTCTTTTTTCTTTTGCTCTGAAACAGTGTTCATTCTAGAAAGGACCATGGGACCACCAATGCCTTATTTTGCCAAAATGACCCATAGACCTTAGTGGGTCATATTTAAAACATTACATGAATGCAAAATATTGATGTTGTAGGGTTTAAGAGGGAAGTTTTTGAAAATCTCCCCACCCACCCACCCCCCCCCCCCACCCCCAAAAAAAATTTCCTAGATAGAACACTGGTGAAGCCATGCCTAAAGTATGTTAGGTGCTTGTGAAAAACTGCCCATCGTTTTTTTTTCAATGAAACATGGAATGTTTTAATTTCTAGATCCCTCGAAATTGAAATTGTTCTCTCTTTACTGTTGCAATACATGTACTATATACTTCCAATAAAATGCAAATCTTACATTAAATAGAAATCTCATTTCACAATGATAGCTTCTAAATTGGATTAATGAATAGAATGTCATGTACCAGTATGTGTGGTATGAAAATGAATTTGTCCCTAAATGTTGAAAAACCATGCTCCTTTATCACTATGATAATAAAATTTCCTTTGAAGTATTATATTGACAAGTACATATTGTGGCCATCTGTTAAAACATGTATCAATTCAATCCAAGTATTTCATTAATTTCAATTTATTTTTAAAATACGGTAGATGTTTAAAAATCATTAATAAATTCAAGGTACAGTTGAATAAATTTTAGATTTTATTAGTTTTAATATTGTTTATTTCAGAGCCAAGGTGTCAATATTGAATTTATTATCTGATACACAGAAGACATAACGGAAATTACCAGTAACAATCAAATTAAGCAATTCCAGCTGTAGTATACACTATACATTACCTGTATACAGGTGTCATGATACTGCAATGACATGTTATAATTTCACCTGAATGAATACACAGTGAAGATTTGACCATGAGAATTATTTGACTAATCAATCTATAGACAGGTAAGTACACTATAAATACTAGGTGTTAAAATATAAATATTACAGTACTTCAAATCTTTTTTTTATAAGTGGGTGTGTGTATACCTTCAATAACAATATATAGGTTTATGCTATAACTGGCTATACTTGTACACCAAAGTGGTCTGTTCCGTAGATTTATGCTATAACTGTGTATATGTGTATATATACCAAAGTGGTCTGTCCTGGAATATTTAAAGTACCATTTTAATCACAGGTATAGTCAAAGTGATTTTACCGTTTTTACGGAATGTTTTAAAATCTGCTTTTGATTGTAGATTATTGATTTGAACATTATGTAAAAGATACCGGGATATTAATGTGTTATAATGGATTAAGTCAGAACTAACATGATGTCTGTGTATTTTATCTTTACGCAAACATTTTAATAACAAAATTTGATTTTTTGAGTAAACATTCAAAAAGTCATATTGATTTTAAAGGTAAGTAATGTTTAAATGATTATTTTTTCGTTTTTATCAGAAGATCTTTTTGGTAGATAACTAGGTTGCTTAGCATCATGGCTGATATTCATTCGCCATCATCAGGACAAAATTTGTTTCTGTCAGCTATAGTCTACTTGGTTTCTTTCTAACAATTTGATGTATAAACCAGTCATTATCTGAAATTTAATAAAAAGCGATTTTCTACAAATCCATTGTGGTTTTTGATTCCAAAACATCTTTACATTTTCACAAAATAAAAAAAAATTAATAAGCTTATGCTATATATAGAGTTGTCTGTCAGAGACTGAAATCAAAGGCTTCAACAAAATTACCCTCCATAATAATTAAGTTGCTCTGTGTGTGTTTAATTGCCGCTGGATTTTTGGGGCCCTGTATCTCTTAAAACCCTTTGTCATTCCTCCTATAGCTGGACATATGATAGTAAAGTACCGGTAATCTTGATTGGAATGTAACTCTCATCCATGTATTAAGTATGTGTTAACCTTTTTAAATGAATTTGTTACCATATGTTACAATTTTTAAAAAACAACATGTCACCTTGAAGGTGATGACACTGACAATAACTATAACACCAAAGACTGGAATATATGAAACAAAAGATTGGTTTAACTTGGGTTACATTTTTATATTTCATTTAAATTCTAGTTTTGACTAAACCAAGCATAAAAATAACTCAATAAAGCAATGTTAAACATTTCTTGGAAAAATGATTTTCAAAAATTTGACATTGGATCTGATAGATACATGTGCTGGAGGGTGTGACTGGATCTCTGACTTAAAAATTAATGTTGCCCATCTACCGGGTATACCAGGATATGTTAGATTTGAAATCTACAACTCTGCAGAATTTAGTGTCTGTGAAATGATATTTTGTGTACATGTGAAGTTTATGGTTGTTTAAAATTTACATAGCACTTGGCACTTGGTGGCTTAGGTCCCCTCTGTATGTGGGTGCAGTTTAAATATTAATCCACACTAACAATATTATACATTTTTTAAAATTGAAAAATAAAAATATTTTTATTTGTAAGTTTGTTCTTTAACCGATAATCAGATTTGTTTCTTATTGTGAAGGCATATTTGATTTATATATAATCACAAGATTATTGCATTAAGATGATGGATTACCATGAGAAGGGTCACAGACACAGTAATCTACCATTATTATCCCTAAAACTGTATTGTATGTGATAATAGAAAAAATTCTTTTCAGTTACACATAACTCACGGCTCTGGCAACTCCAAGATTAGGAGAAGTTTCAATGTTGCAGTTTGAAGTATTTCAAGACCTAATTTTTTGTTGTCACAATAGCTTTAATGGCATATTGGTTAAATATTAAGCTCAGCTGCTTTACATTAGAAAATGCATTCATTTATAACTTGAAGTGTGAAATTCAAAGAGTGAAATTATAAATATGAAAAAAAGAAGAGAATAGTTAAGCTTATCTGTAAAATACTCTAGATCAGAGCCAATAGAGGGTACAGTAATTAAAGAAACAAAATTGGTATTAAATTGTCATTTGGGAATTGGGCTCAAACTTTGGCTTGGGTAGGAACTGGTCTTTTATTTGGTATTAAAATTTTGATGCGCTCCTTTTTAGTTTCCAGCCAACATCATACTGATCCAACCTCACATTAAGTTGAGTAATGATGTTTAACATCCCAGTCAAGAATATTTCACTTATATCAAGATGTCACCAGCTATAAGTGAAGGTGCAGAAATTTTGCCTGTACGTTGTGCTTATGGCATTATATAGCAATGTTCTATATTGTGCCAAGCCTACTGTGACACGGGACCTCATTTTTTTTAACTTCCCATCCGAAAGAACTGACTTTCATTCATAATGCCAAGTGCTTGGCGAAAGAACAGTCTTTACCCACTTTCAAGTCTTGCCACCCTCACATTGACAGATTTCAGCCAATTAGTTCTGTCCACAGTACATATTATAAAACCCAGCCTTTATGTACAATTTATTTTCCTTTTATCTCATTGGTGTATTGGAATTTTAACTTTGAAGTCACATTTAATTGATTGTTACAGAGTTCACACATTTAAACCCATTAAATGTAAATAGTCCTCAGTATAACCTTATTTTGATATACAACCTTGTTTATATAAAGACAATTGTATTACAGTAGTGAGTACAAGTATATATGTTATATTACAATAACATCAATAATTAGTTTATGTAGAAAGTGTTGACTTTTTGCTCTGAGTACTGAGTACCGGGGTACCTTTATGTTCTGTAGACTACTTTACTTATTACCTACAGTATTTACTGTACTTATTATCACTAAGCATTAGGTATCTCCTGTTGAGTTTTTTATGTGTATGTATATTTTTACTGTTGACCTTCATTCATTTTTTTGTAGACTGTTATTCATTAAAAAATTAACTTATTTAACGATAAGCTACTTGTCACCACCCATTTGAAATAAACAGTGGGTATATTGTTAGGTTACGTCTCTGTCTGTTACTCTATGGTCCACAAAACCACTGGAGTTTTTAAGACTGAAGCCTGTTCATAAGTTATCCATATCCACAATATTTTTTTTCTCTCAACTCCAAGGCCAAGATGTTGAGATATAAAGAGCCAACAGGATGGGAATCATTTATTACAACAGAATAATCTAGTACTGATACATTTTTGCCACTTAATTATAGTGCTCATTATGCTTATCGGTATTATCAGATTTCATTTTGATCCCCCAATTCTGGTCTAACCAGATTTGACAATTTTAACAACTATGAAATCAGGATAGATGCCTAGATGTTGAATACCGGTTTAAACATTCTCTTTGCTTACTTCTGTAAATGTAGGGTACATGTATTTGATAAATAGAACTATGCAGGTCTTGATCTGAAAACTGGTTGTGTCTTGATATAAGCATAATCCATTGACTTGGACAGTTTGATCCTATTCAACCAATAGGTTCATTAGTATTCCAGTTGGGAGATGGTGGCATGGTCTGTTCGTTTGCAAAAGGTTAGTGATTTTCTCTGAGTACTCAGATTTCCTCCACTATTCCTGAACTGACTGCCTCTGTCAAAAAATTTTCACTGGAGCATAAAAGACCATTCAAATGAAGTATTCCAGTTAAAAATGAATTCAGCTAGCTGACACTATAGTGTAGTGAACTTACCATGTATTGTACTGATGCATCTAATAAAACATACCGGTACATATATAGATTAGGTGTAAAATTTTTGTCTTGCTTTGTGAAAAGGACATCTGAAGGACACCAAGCTCATTATTTGTT
The DNA here is from genome assembly GCA_021292105.1 of Anadara kagoshimensis. NCBI lineage: Eukaryota > Metazoa > Mollusca > Bivalvia > Arcoida > Arcidae > Anadara > Anadara kagoshimensis. The sequence continues at coordinate 38,434,470 of CM037875.1, read as the reverse complement.
TGATGTAGAAAATATATATGGATGTATGTTAAATAGGTTTTACTCAAACTGTGTCTTGTTCACTCTATTATTGTGTTTTCAATATAGAAGACAATTATTTTTTGTAAAACCATAAAAAAGCAGCCGAACAGCAGGGAAATTTATTATTTTCCATTCAACAATCCTTCTCTTTTATTCAGTTTCATGTGCAGATACTGTTTATGTCATTTTTCATTACCCAGTAGGTATACTGTAGCTGTCTACTAGTATATATATCAGTATACTTATTACTGGGGTATTTCAAATTTAGCTATACATTCTTGTTTTTGTAATTTTAGTTCAATAAAACATCCACTATGAAAAAAATTATGGAAATTAATATTAGAAAATTGTATCTGTAGACTAAATTTTATGGAATTTTCACTTTTCATTTCAGAAACGAGTTACACATTTTCCAAAGAGGACCATCACTACATTTTCAAGAGGAATATCACCATTTTATGAACTATGTTTTCATCTAACACACCATCTAAGTTAAAGGTAATTTACAACTTGTCATATTGAATTAGATATCATCAACAAAATTTTTGAAAATCAGCTGTAGACAGTGATTTTGTTTGCCTAAAATTACTACGGAATAAAGGTAGTTTTCCCTGTGGAAACTGGAAAAATGACTAAATTTTCCCAATTTGATCACTAAAATTCCCAAAACAACAGTAATATAATAAATATTTTCACAATATAACATCTTTGCAGCAAGGATCCTAAGCTATTACAAGCATTTCAATATGCAGTTTTATTGTATTTCAGAACTTTGAATTTTCCCAATTTTAAAAAATGTAACAAAGTAGATGTCATCTTACTTTTAAGAGTGGAGAAAGCTTATAGTGTTTTAAGCCTCAATCAAGATTCTTTTACCTATAATTAATGCTGTCAGATCTGGCATGGTGGAAAAAACTGGAACACTGGCAGAAAACACTAGCCTTTGGCATGTGAACTGACAAATTTTCTTACTTTTAGGGGGGGGGGGGAGGCTCAGACACCTTAAATTCATGATTTTCAAATGTTTAAGGTTAGTGACTTGAATATTTTGAGATTGATTTGATTTTTTACAGAGGTAGATGTGTAGCTAAATACTGACACCAGTACACTAAAATTACCTTAAACATTTGGAAAAAGAATACTGAAAATAGAAAATATCCTAATTAGGGACAAGTAATACTACTGCACATTGTCATTCAAAGTCGCATGAATAATTTGCAAACCACTAATCTTTTATGGGGCTTTGATGGCTTTGTGTGTTTTATAGTGCCAGCTTACAAATCATTGTGAGCCCCTCTCTCTCCATAAAGGTTGAAATCCTACTGGCACAAATGGTGGTGTTAGAAAGTTTGTTGGTTCACTTTCCAAAGGTCTGGTTTTCTCCTTTCAGTTTGTCATGTTGACAGCCTCAATATAAGTGAAAGAGCTGTGACTATAGTCCGTCTAATCAGCCCAATTGACCCCCATTTTATTTTTGTCTTGGGGGTTTGTGCAGACTTTGGGTCAGAATACATTTCATTTATAATCCCACAAATTGTGATGTGAGACTGGGTGCTTTGGAAGAATAAGTTTTCATCATCATCATCATCATCATCATCATCATCATCATCATCATCATCATCATCATCATCATCATCATCATCATCATCATCACTGTAGGAATGGATAGAATAACAAACTATTTAGATAAAATTAAAAACAAAATTTTATTATGCACTTGAAATATAAAGATTTGATTCTATCATAAAATCAAATTTAACATATTACAATCAATTTCATTAATAAATAATAAAGATTCTATTTACAGAAGTTATTCTTACTTAATAAATTATCTACCACTGGCTATTCACAAGGAAAAAAAATATTGCTTAGTACAGAAAATACATAAGGGAATCATTAATTTTAAGCATTAACTCTGATTTTCAAACAGTTGATTGATAAGAAACCTGAATGGACACTGAACCCACTGTGTAATAAGTGATTCATAGCCTCTCCTCCATTCAGGTTATATCTCCAATTTGAAATTATTTTCAGTGCCTATAATTAAATTTTTGATACGATATACTTATATGCACCACCCATGATAGCAATTTCAACAAGACTGCATTGTCCATGATGACATCACAATTAGTTTATACCATTTGGCATGTGAATGGGCATTTGTAATTGAAAAGTAACCAAAACATTTTTTGCATTTTTCTGCCAATGGAATCCTTATGTCCCGGTTAACAGTTTACCAGGGTGTATTGGAATAATCACACTGTCTTTGTCCAACATTCTCAATATTATGTTCGCTTGTTAACTTCCACATCTATGAGTGGATTTCAATCAATTTCCATAAATTTAAACAAACATGAGACAATGTGTCACATACCAAATTTAGGTGTGTAGTTTAAAAGTCAATGTAACAAAATCCAATCTTGCATTTGGCCCCCATAAGTGATGTTGGGAACAGAACTGTGTGAGCATACTAAGCTTCAGGTAAAATCACATTTTGAAATTTTTTAAGTTTTTTCCTTTTTCAACCATCAAAAAATCTATTTACAAAATTAATATATCCATGAGTAACACTCCTTAGCACAAAATTCCTTTAACATATTTACATATTCACAAATAAAATTTCATCCAAGCTTGATATGTATATATATTTATAACTAAAAAATGTCTATTTTTATATACATGTATCTATCACAATATAAGTCACCACACCTCCCTCACCAATAAAATGTTTCTTACATGGTCTATTCCATTCATTATATCATTAACTAATTCTGTGGTGCCGGCAGGACTTAGATGTAAACCGTCTCTGCTCAACATCCTCTCGCTATCAAAACCTGGATGTCCGACAAAGTGTAGCTTCTTGTTGGAATTACAGATGACCTTTAACTTCATGTTAAAACTGTCTATACGTCTGTTGACATGATGTAGAAATGATTCTGAACGCTGTCGTCCATGGAACAAGTTTTGTGACCTTGGTAACACTGAACTAAGTATGATCTCTGCTGTTGAATTCACTCGCCAGATATCTTGTAGTAATTGCTGTAAACGGTCTATGACTATGTCTGCTTCTATTCTTCCTAGATCATTTACACCACAGTGAATAGCTATTATCTGAAAAATAAAGAAGAAGGTTATAATTCAAAATATAAATAGCTATGTCTTTTCTGTATGTTTTTTCTCTCTGTGTGATTATCGTAGGTATTGGCAAGTAAAAAAATTAGTTTGACCCTTGAGTCATGTTTATCCTTGTTATAAGAAGTTAATTTGTCAGCTGTAATAATAATGAAATTGATTTTTCTGTGTTTTTTTCTCTCAATTATCATAAATTTATTTTTCTGTATTCTTATCAAAGGCTGCAGCTATCCCTTTTCTGGACTAAACCCAAGCCCTCTATGCCTACCCTAATAAATGTATGTTAAAAGGTATGTTGATTACCAGAGTGACATAATAAACTAAATTCTCCTTTTAAAATCACATTATTATTTTTTTTTTTTTTAGAAAACACAGTCAAACAATTTAGAAATAAAATTGTTCTATGATTCATAATCTTATTACATAGGAACTTTTTTATCAAATTATATACTACAGATAATATATTTACCTTATATTTTGGAACATGATTCTTAATTTCTTTCCATAACTGGTGAAACTGATAACCAGGAAATGGTAAAATGTGTACCATTGGATCTGTTATATAGGCATGGAAATATTTGGTCTGGGAATGACCCACTATTAATGCTGCATATGCCATTGTAACTCATTTGTGAATATGTGACTGCTGTACACTCAAACCATGGCTTATAAAATTTCTATTTTCAAGACACTTAAATTTTGAGTTTTTCCTCATTTCTCAGTTGATAGAGTATGGTCTTATCTTAAGTGATTGCCTATAGAGTAATTACCTGTGATCGTTATGATCACACCTGTGCTAATTATCTACCAGGTAAGCTGATCTATTGTGATTTCAGGAGTTGAAGATATGACACCTTTCCATATACACCTGTCATTGTCTTATTGTATTAATCAGAAAAACAAAGTTCATAGACCTGTAATTATTAATATGATGGGATTAAGTAAATACATGGAGTTCAATTTATTTTTTGACAAGTTGGTTTGTTTAAAAAATGATAAATTTGTGAAACTTTTAATTTTATTTTAAATAAAGTTATTGGTTATAACTCCTTTTTGTAAAAAAAGTTCTATAATTGGATTTGATTTAAAAGTCCATTGGGAGTATTACACATTATAAATACTGAAAAAAAAACAAATAAATTAGTTCGTAATCAGGGTCCATTTGCATAAAGCCTTTTCAGCTATAGATAGTTCTCATGGACCTCTAGCAGACAAATTTTTCAGTAGAGTGGTCACCATTTTGTTAGGCAATCTATATCATTGATCTATCAATTTTAACCAAATTTGTTAATTTTTAACTTAATATTTTTCAAAAAGTGATCAAAATATCAATAAAGTTTTTAAATTTATGAAATCGCCAATGTTTTTACTTTGATTTGGTATATTTTATAAGATTTTTGTTCACATACCAACAATGTGACAATGAATTTTATACACCCTATTTTAGAAAGAATTACCGTAATAAGACTCAATTTCTAATGCCTACTAAAATGGCCGCTACTTTACCTGTAAAGTGGACAGTGTGACGTCACATCCGGTATATATACTGCAGCTCCTATTAGTACAGCTCCAAACATTTTCATCAATGATCATTTAATGAATGGTTGACAAAAATTGCTAAGTACAGTACTTAAATTTTGTGCAACTAGGTCCTGTTTCATTAATTAAACACATTTTTGTGTAACCTTAAATTATATAAAGTTGAACATTAATATTTTAAAGAGTTATGCCCCTTTATACCAGGATAACAATCACTTTATGAAATACATGGTTATGAGAAGAAAGATTTCTTATTTGATTTTAAAACAGTTGAAAAAATTGGAATATACAATAATTTAGGAACAATTTGAAATTATGCAAAAATATAAATAGGCCATCTGTAGTGAATATATTTCACCAGTTTTTATGGTAAATTTAAAGTAGTTGAAAAGTTATGTGTGTAAATCTTAGTGTAAGGCATCCCTGATTATGGCCTTAAATTTAACCTATTATAATATTTGTAACATCTTACCTTTGGTATGAGCACATCTGGTGTCCAGTGTTGTTGGTTACAACATTTTGATTTACCAGTACTGAGTGCACATGTACCAAGCACTAACAATATTGTTTTTTTGACAGATTAGATTTTAACAAAGTATTCTTTTCTTTTGCAGCGGCAAGAGCCAGTGTTTAAAACACCTATGTCATTTAGTCCGAGGATTGTGGGAAACAAAATTGTGCCATCACCATCAAGGGATGAGATTTGGAAAAAGCAACTAGGACTGGATGGTAATACACTTACTTCAACATTAATTTTTGTCCAATGCAAACACCCACAAGTCATGGTTTCTATGTCATACATGAACAATAATTTTACTAGAAATTTAATTTTTGTCATTTTGTTGTAAACAACTTTGGAATATCTGTTTGAGTGGAGTTAAGTAATGGTGTTTTATGTCCCAGTTATGATTATTTCACTTATATCGAGTTCTTGTGGAAGAAACAGAAATACCTGGAGAAAATCACTTACTGTAGATTGGGAAATTTTGGCATGAACACACTTTAATATTTATTCTTTCAATTTTCGCGTGGTCGTGACCCTATAATTTAAATTTCGCAAGCTACAAGACTGTCTTAAAATTCTTGCCGGAAAACAGACAATGTCTGGATTTAGTTGATACTACATGTAGTTTCTTCAGTGTTTGATATTGTTAGACTGCCAGGATGACTGGTACACATGTACTAATAACTTGTAATCGGGCATTAAAAATGGATATACACATGTATATGCTTACTGTTAATTTGTTTGTGTATCCCTTTTGGGGAAACAAATGTGGTGGGTACATTTACAACATCATTAATATTCAATCAGTTGAATGTATTGTGCTATTTTGTTCATTTGTGTCAAAAGTTTTCAAAATACTGCTTATTTTTCGCGACTCATTTCACTTGGGAATTTACGCAAAAATAAAATAATCGCAACAATTTCCCAATTTACAGTACCTTCAGACTGACAAATTTTCTCAAACTAGGATCTGGCCAGAGTGGAATTGGAAACTAGGCAGCTTGATACAAACACCCACAAGTCAGGGTTTCTAAGTCATGAATTAACTTCAGTTGTTCTAGAAAGAAGTTTGAATACAGATGATTATGTTTATTTTGCTGTTAAACAAACTTTTGGGATATGTCATATATGTTGTAGTGGAGTAGAGTAATGGTGTTTTATGTATTCAAAGATTCATTCACTTATATAGAGCAATATAGTACTGGTGGAGGAAACCAGAGTTCCCGAAGAAAACCCCAGACCTTCAGCAAGTGAACTAACAAACTTTCTCGCAACAGGATCATGCCCTAGTGTGATTCTTACCGAGGCAATAAGTAAGAGACACTGAGCACTCTAAACTGGTGCTTTTGAGCAATCGGACACTGGAGGCCCAAAGATATGTAACATATCAATGAATTACTGTTTACAAATACATTTACATAAATTCATGTGTATGTTTACCTTTCTTTAGCAGTAAAATCTTCTACAACTGTGGATGCATAAAATGCCTTGTTATTTTTTGACAACTGAAACTGGCTTTTGTTTTTTACTATTGTTTAAATGTGTTTCAGTAGAATTCTAACCTTAATCTGTTTTTTCCTTGTTAGTTGATTTAATATTTAATAATAATTTTAAAAAAATGTTATATCTCTATTTAGTTGTGCCCAACATAGTGTTAGGTAAAGAAGAGTTATCCCTCTTTGTTGCTTAAGCCATACATGCACTCTACAATATTTACAATATTTATGTGTATTTGTTAATATTATTTATTAATTAGATGATCCTGATGGTAATGAGCCATCTGACCCAGAATCTGATGAAGAAAATACTCTCAGAAAATCAGGTAAATACAACTAAAAAATAAATAAGACACATCAGTATAGTTCGTCAGCGATATTGTGGCAGAGTGTTTATAAACACAGATGAAGCTGTTCTACAGAAAAAGGTATTAATGCTGTGTTGTCATATATTTATATTCACGCCTGTATGTGTTAGTTAATATGATTCCTAGTTACATTTTAGAGACTCTTCTATGTTTATAAACACACTGCCACAATATATCGCTGACAGACTATACCTTAGACAGTTAGTACCAGTAACCTAGTTGATTAAGATTGTAATTCGGTTGCTGCCTTCAAATGTTTTCAACATTGGTACTTATTTTCAAATTCTATTATGTATTTGGCCCCAAGTTAAAAATTGTTTATTAAATGTCAGAATATGGACTGTCTTGGTGCTCTATCAACTTTAAATTTATCCTGAATACATTGTATTCTGACAGGTGAAAGTCTTTTTTCAGACTTTTTTCAAAATAGATTTAGGGCTAAGTGGTCAAATATAATAAGTGCATCTCATTGCATAGGACTAGGCTCATTTTGTACTCAAGACAGATCCCAGTGTGATAAAGTGTTTTAAGGTACCTTGCTGAAGCTGAATGGATGTTTTGTTTTTCTTCAGTTTTTGTCCACCATTCTAGATCTTACTGCCTTTGATATAAATGGAAAAAAAATCTTAAATTGGGGTGTAAAAAACCATTCCTCATAGTCCTACCAACCCAGCTAAATCAAACTATATTTTTTACTTTTAAAAATTAACGATTCAAATAATTTATATAAATAGGACATATATATATATATTGCAATTTCATTATAATGTTAAGTTACTTGTTTAAAATATCCAATTTTAAGCAACATTTTAACATTTTTTCCCCATACTTTTAGGCAATAAAAGTTGTACAGTTTAAAATTTGAATTTTAATAGGTGGGGAGAAAATAGAAAAAGTTTGTGTAGAATACATTTACTTCAAAATTGGAACTGATGTTTATAATGGTGGCATTTATTACTAGATTTTTAAATGCAAATAGAATTTATTGTATAAGCTTTAGGGTGATAAGACATTTAAATTATGGTATGGTAATTTATTTGAAAATTTAAAATGATGATTTTCTTTCAAAACTAGAATTGATGATATAAAAGATTTTTATGTAATATATATTTTGATACAATTCACTGATCACACAGATGATGAAGGTAACACTTTAGTGTTTATGTGTTAGAATTTCTGGTAGCCTCTTATTTACCAGGGTAGATTCTATTTTAGTTTTTAACTACATCTTTGTAAAAAACATACTACAGTGACCTATAGTTTTCAGCTACATACATAGACCCTGTCCAGGATGTACAAAAGCATTTCTTCTACTCAAATAATTGAGTCCTTTAACTTCATATACTGGTACTGTAGCTCTCATTTGTGTCATAAGAGATTTGTGTTCAAGTAATTTGCATGATATGATATCGCTCCGAAAAATTAACTTTGTGTCATTGTGTTCAAGCAATTTGCATGATATGATATCACTCCGAAAAATTTGCTTTGTTTCGTTGTTAGTCTGCCACCAAAAGCCTTCATAGCCATGACACCAAATTTTCTACTCATGAAAATAAAGTGATCTACAGTATACACATTATATATTGATTTATTTAAGCATGGAAATGCTAGATTTTTGAGAAAGCTATAGTAGAAGCTAGTTTTCGGTTTTTGTATACATGACTTACAGAACAACTGCTTATAAGGTAGCTTAAGTCTCAAGCCTACAGTCTCATCAGGCTGGTTTCAGTCTCTTGTTTCAATGGTTCGAATGCACAAGCTAATGCACACTAGGAGCCTGTCATCTGAAGGTTAAGTGGAGTCACATGTCTGAATGCACACTCATAGGAGCCTGTCCACCACACCCAGCATTTATTACTGGTACCTTATATTTAGCAGATCAGTAGACAGAGCATCTTAATGCTTGAGGACACTGTAAATCATGAGTCAGCACTTTAAATATTTTGGCCATAAATTATTCAAATTTTATTAAAATTTGACCACACACATCCAGCTAACTAACCTGTTTGTAGGCTTCCAAATTTGTCCAAGTGTGTGCAAAAGTATTTTATTTTTTCTTTGTTTTATAATCCCTTGTTTTGTATACTATAGAATGGCCCTATGAATAAGACCATAATAATAAGAGTTTTAAATCATGGTCAACACGACATCTTAATGAACAAATACAATATCATCACTTCCCTGCTTAGTAACAAAAGAATAAAATTACAATTATTTCAACATTAAACTGTCAGTTTATTGTTATCATGTCATGCAGTCAGGTGCCACTCTTTATTTCTCAGTGTATTAGAAAATATCGGGACCTCTTTATTTTTAGGTGTATCTAAAAATATTAGAACTCTTTATTCACAGTGTATTAGACAATATCAGACTAGACCATATTAGAAAAATATCAGACCTGTATTAGAAAAATCTGACCTCTTTATTTCCCAGCATGGACCTCTTTATATCCCAGCCTATTAGAAAATATTGGACCTCTTTACATCCCAGCCTGTTAGAAAATATCGGACCTCTTTATTTCCCAGCATGGACCTCTTTATATCCCAGCCTATTAGAAAATATTGGACCTCTTTACATCCCAGCCTGTTAGAAAATATCGGACCTCTTTGGACCTCTTTATAACCCAGCCTGTTAGAAAATATTGGACCTCTTTATATCCCAGTCTATTAGAAAATATTGGACCTCTTTATATCCCAGCCTATTAGATAATATTGGACCTCTTTATATCCTAGCCTATTAGAAAATATCGGACCTCTTTAATTCCCAGTATATCTAAATAAAATACACGGACCTGTATTAAACCTGTACTGGGCTAATAAGGATTTCCAACAAATTGGTCATCTTTAGATGATTATAATGAACAGATTACAATACAATTATATCTCTCCTATTGAAAAAAGTCTTAAAATTCTTTTGGTCAGTTTTCCATGAACTTTATATTACCTAAATATCTCCAAATTATAATTTTTCAAATTTAGGTACTGTAATTAACAGAAATCTTTACTTAAATTGAAGATACTGATTCATCTATCCTGCAGTCCACTATAAAATACAAACATACACAGTGGTAGAACTTGACAAAATGGTGTGACTCCAAGGTTAAATCTCCTAATATCAAAAATAATGTATTCAAATCCATGAAAACAATTAACACACAGAATCAATTTCACCTTTTGTCAATTTCATCTATAGTGATTACAGTATTTAAAACTCAAGGTAGAAAGTTTAATGTCTCTTTTTATGGTCAGTACTAGGTAATTACAGGTGTGATAATTGTCAGGTGTAACTACCAGGTAGATAGATTTGGTTGTGATTTACCTACTACCTGTGTCCCCTCTTTAATAAAGAGATAGGATGCTCCATTAAAAACCATTCTTGTGTTGTTCAGAATAAGGTGGAAATTAGAATCAATTTTTGTTTACCTTGCTTTTTGTTCCATGTGCTTGATTATAGAAAAATTATATATTAGTTTTACTTTATGGATGTTACTGATATATATCATTCTATAGTTTGCTGGACATCCCATGTGAATCACCGGTGGAATTTATATTTTAATGATAAGGAAGTTATCATTCTGTTTTTGAGCACTGAATTTTGTAACCAGTTCTTTAAAAAGACTTTTAATTATGTTTAAAAATTACAAATTGTCAAAATTAGACAATGATCTTATAAGACTCTATAGTTTGTGTTATGTCTGAATTACAAGTCACTTTATTGCATTACTGGAATATATCTGTTAAGTTTGATGAAATCGCAAGTGCATAAGTTTTAAAGAACCACATTCAGAGAATTATTGAATTGAAATGCATTTAATAATATAAAGTAAACCTGTTTGTTAAGCACTTGATATTCAATGTACCATACATGTGTTTAAATCAGGGCAGACTTAGGGAGGAATATCATGGATCTAGATTGTTTGATTCTTAGAGACTTGATGTCACCGCTATATTTTGTTTGATTTTGGAGAGTTGATGTTACCGCTTTTTTCATTTGATTCCTGGAGAGTTGATGTCACCACTTTATTTCGTTTGATTCCTGGAGAATTATTGTCACCACTTTATTTCATTTGATTTTTGGAGTGTTGATGTTGTTGAGCCTTTATTCTGTTGAACTTTTAGAAAGTTGATGTAACCACTTTATTTCTTTGGATTTTTGGAGAGTTGATGCCACCTCTTTATTAAAGAACAATGTTAGTCACATCTAGATATATAGATTGTTGTTACTGTTCACATCTTAGATTTCCTAGAAGGCTTTATGTTTGTACATCTGGTTTAACAGATAAAACAGCTACTACTTCTACTACCACTATTACAAAGGAATCTAGCAGTAATAACCATGGTAAGTGACCAATTTATGTTGGATTTTTCATTGATGTGATATGTGTCATATGGTTATCACAATCACTTTTATCACATACTGGTAGTCACATGACTCACATTACACTGACAGGTCTGTATCATGTGGTTCTCATATTGGATTTAATATCTGGCAATCAATTTTAGCACACAACCACATTACACAAACAGTTCATTACTAGTATCATGTGGTTCTTGCATAGTATATATTGCATTGTGACAAGATCTTGTTAAATTATATCTGTTCACAAAGTTGTCACATTGTTTTAAATACCGGTACATGACACTCATTCATTTCACGTGGACCTCCTGAGCTTTCTCTTTGTTCAATCAACTTTGCAAGCTACTGGTCCTGTCACTGGTAAACAATGATATACATTTTTGCAATTTTCTGATTAACGTTATGGCCAGATAAGAGTCTTTCTGATCCTTGACCACTGTCATTTTGATTTTGACCAGTACTGGTGATATATGATAGAATATGTCTCAATGAAACCCAATGTCATTGGACAAGCCCAGTCTCAAGGGATCAATATTATCTACCCCTGTGTTACATGCTTAAATTCTTTCCACTGTATGCCATTTGTATGGCCATCACTGTAGCCAAGTTGGTAGAGTGCTTGCTTGGTATGTAGGAATTAGGGGTTCAAACCTGGCTGGGTCTGACCAAGTCTTGGAAATAAGTGGTGAACATTCTTTTACCAAGCACTTATCATTTAGAAATGAAAGTCATGGGGTCCTTCAGAAGAGCCGTAAAAACCAATGCCCTGTGTTATGGTAGGTATGGAATGCCAAAGAACCCTCCTTGCACATTGCCCTGAGTGCACTGCAAAGGTAAAAATGTTTGCCACTTGATCTATAGATGGTGATGTCTCAGTTTAAGTGAAATACCCTTGACTTTGACATAAAATCCCATTTAATCATTTCAACCAATCATTTGTACATGTATGTAGATTTTAGGCATTTATTTCAAAAATTGTCAACGAGTACACCTGTGTTAAAAATAAAACTATTGTGTTTGATTAAGATATTTTAGACCAAAATATTTAATTTGCAAAACTAATTTTGACCTAACATAATTAAGTTGTTAAAATATTCCTCCAATTTATTAAAACTTAAAACAAAAGTTATCAGTTCAAGTATGCATGCCCAGAGGATATGCAAGTTGTGATAGGTGTTTTAGTTTTCATAAGAAAACTCTGTCATTTAGATATTTCAAAGTTTTATTTTATAGTCTTAGTGAATATTCAGATGTAAAAATTAATAAATTATTTTATTTATACCAGATGGTATATGCAATGTCTAAGTAATTTGAATTTTCGGTTTACAGAAGTATGAACATTAAATAATTTTGAATTTTTAATTTTTAATTTAAGCACTTGTAAAAAAAAATATAAAATTTTTATAAAGACCAGTTTTCATGGCCGCAACTGAGCCTGAAAAAATTAACCAAGGCATGGAAATCTGCAAAATGACAAAGGTGCATATAGGCATATCAGAATCAGATTCAGATTTCCAATCATGACCTGTAATACTAGAAAATCAAATGCTGATTTTTACCAAATATTTTACTGAGGCAGTTCTCACTATAACAGTTACTTACACCAGTGGTTTTACAATGTAAATCACAGTCTCTATATAAAGTCCAATATTTGAACCACTATAAGGTCCCTTGTTCTGATATCATTTCCCCGATATATAGTAATATTAGTTTGTTGTGTTGCCATGTATTAGTACATTATTTTATATGATAGAAGATTATGATGATAACTGTCACATCTTATACTATTAAGTTAATTATTTATTGATACTACTCTACATTATATATATTAGCCATTCTTTTAATACCTATTCTATATAACAGGAAAACAAATAGCATGTTTACTACCACTAGTACAATGCTAACATGTATAATATGTGCAGTGTTCAACCTAGAATTTTTCAATGAAGGCCATTTTCAAAAGAAAATTTCTCAAAAACTCCATAACATCAACATTTTTTGCATTGGTAGCTGACTGAAGCCTTAACAATGTGGCCATTTGGCAAAAAAAGGTTCAATGGCCTTCTAGAATGCATTTGTGCCTTATTTATTACAAGGACCACCTCTCTATAAAGAAAAGTGCTTTGAGATTCCTTTTGCTTAACAATTGTCTCTGTGTTTCCATTCCTGTTAGCCAAAATTGCCCACTGGCTAGTGGCTACTTGTTTTTGAGAAATCCTTTCAAAAAGTAACTCATTTTAGTAAATTTTGGAAAAAATACTTTAACAATATTTTCACAAATTTCAGAAATATGGCTATCAATGATTTTTAAATTGTGGAAACCTAGCGCTTATTGTATGTAATTTCATTTTCAACAAAACCAATCTTAACCACTTCCTTGTCAGGTCCAACTTAATTTGACTCTATAGGTAGTCTTTATTTATATACTGGTTTTACTGTACTTCAAGTTCAACATGCTGACCAAAAAGCATAAGTTTGGTTCATGCTTATGCTATCCGAGTCTAATACAAAACAAAAATTGAATGCTACAATGTATTATATGTAATACTAACTTCCAGGAGAATTTGTATGTACATGAACTTGTTATTTGTATAAATTTTACATTTTTAATAATTCATGGTTTTGCCCATTTTTAGTGTGCAAAAGGGCTGTTTTCATTTGGAAATACATTATTTGACATTTTACCACAAAAACAAGATTATTTTGAGAATTTGGGAAATAAGCATTTCCAAAACATTCTACACAAACATTAAGGGGAACTGCATGACCATGTGGTATGCAGGTGAACACCATTTACTGTCCAATAAAAATTAACAGTGTGTGTATAACCAAATTATACCTGGAGTAAAGGGACATATTGGACACAAATTTTTATGTAGTAAAACACCCATTTATAATTTATTCTGTCATTAGTTTTTGTGATCATGGGAATTGATTGATTATTGATTTACTAAATCAGGAATGTTGTCTGTATGACACGGATCAGTGGTTTCTGTGAAGATTTTGTCGCTATCTTTGCTGATCATCTATATGTACTGCTAAATGTATAATATGACCTAACTTATAACGGAAGTAATTTAAAGAAGATATAAGATATAATAATGTACAGAAATTTAGATGGGGTGTGTGTGTGTGTGTGTGTGTGTGTGTGTGTGTGTGTGTGTGAAGATGCAGAAATTTTTTCTGTGCCTTCTATGATGCAAAACCTTATTTATTTTAAATTCCCATCCAAAAGAGCTATAACTTCAGTTTGTAATGTTGAGTGTTTGGTGAAAGATCAGTCACCGCCCGCTTTCAAGTCTTGGTGCAGACCTGGTCAGGGTTCGAACCTACGACCTGTCACTTATAGATTCCATCCAAAGAGTACCTGGCTTGTTTAGTCATCTTTAGGTTTAGAGTTACGACATTTATATTAAGTAGGATTTGTTAATACTAGGCTGAATTATCTGCTTTAACGAGGATATGTTATTTTTTGGTGTTGCTGCCATCCCATATTTTGAAAATTCACCCATAGCAGGGACATCATTTGTTTTACAGACTGTATTATTAATGTTACACACCACCTTTTACTGTTTGTTTGTCTTTGGTGCCAAATTGGTGGCATGTAGCAGTACCCATCTAGTATTATCCTATATATTGTTAGAATGTTTTTTCACCAGTGTGGGGACACAGAATTGAACCAAATATTTGTCCAGAGTAAAATAAATATTTAAAAAAAATGATAAGAATCATCACAAACTTTGTATTGTTTAGTTTGTCCCAAGTTAAATAAATAAAACGGTTATCATCACTAAAACAATGCTTTTATTATCATAATACAAAGTCATGGGCATCATGGTGCAGTGCTTTTGATGGTAATATTGATGTATTGAAGGTATATTCTGAAATAATTTTAATATTACATGTAGTATCAGTAATTATTATTGAGAATTACCACATTTTGCAAAAAGGACAAAAATAAGTTAGTAAATGTGGTTTTATATTTGATATTAATGTTACTATCTGGGGGAAGGGTGTGTTTCATTTTATTATAGAAATTCAAAGGTCAAGGCCTTTGTTTCTAAAGATTTTGCACTTATTTGTTAATATTCTTATCAGCTAAGAGTGAAGATTTTTTTTTAGCTTATCAATTACATGCACTGATTTGTGGATTTGGAATTTTGAGTTGCTTGCTCTATTGCATTTCAAGTGGGAGGTCAAAGGTCAAGGTCACTCATACTTTTATTTTACTTCTAGCTGCCTAGTATCTGGCAAAGGAATACCAGGTAGTCATTGCTTGCTTTAAAGTTTTTGGTCTGACCTGGCGGTGAATATCAATCCCCCATTAACAGAATGAATCTACAAATTAACTTATTGGGTCAAGAGTAAGGATGAAAATTTCACCATATAATAATACATATACATGTGAAATATTATACATGTACCGGTATATGCCATTTTATCAGGAAGACTTGAAAATTATATTGGTACACTTTGTAAAGAAATATAATATCCGTAGAATTACTATTTCATTTGATGCTCCTTAAGTGATTTATTAGATGTGAAAATAGTTCTCAAACACAGGAAGCTAGTCACTTCTCTGGACATTTAGAGGGGGGAAAGTTTAACATGTTGATGTGGTGGGGGGTGGGTGGGTAGGGGGGTTGGTTGGTTTATAACCATTTTACTATACAGGTACAGTATTATATTCACCTGTGTGGGTGTATTTAGTTTATTTAATAAAGGAGTTACCTGATAAAAACCTAGAGAAAATTCAATATTATATGATTTATATGAAAGGTTATGTAAGTCTAGAGATTTAGATCAGGATTTTATTAGAATTTTATATTTTAAATAATCATCGGGTGCTATGGATTTATGGCTGATATTAGCTGATGTTGGAATGTGATTACATTGTAAATATCATGATAGCTTATCAAACAAAACTGAAAAGATAAGGGCACTGGTTATGTTTCAGGACTTTAAATTTAAATTTAAAAACTACCCAATATTACGTTGTTATGGTGAATCTCCATAATTTGACTCCTTTTATTAAATGGTAGTCTCTGTGGCTGAATTGTCTAATACATACGCTTATGGATCACAGTGCCTCTCACTTCCTAGGTTTAAATCCCACTTAGGACAGATCCTAGTATGAGAAAGTTTGTTAGTTCCAGTGTTAGAAAGTTTGTCAGTTTGCTATCTGAAGGTCATTGGTTTTCTCCATACACCCTTGTTTCTTCCACCACCAACCATGAACTGACTGCTTCAATATAAGTTAAAGAATCAATGGAACTGACATTAAAACTCTACTAAATATTTATATTTTTTATTTTCGAAAATTGAAATTTGAGTTATAGCTTATAGAAAACACCATTGAGTCTTAAGATTGATATTTTTTAAGAAAAGTCTGTTTGACCCCAGAAATGGAAGCTTTGTCAGACAAGTATGGTTCCAGTTTTATTTTCAATACATATTAAGACTTCTAGAAAACCTGATATAATCTCCAAAATTGAATATGTATTTTTTCTGTATTTAAAAAAATTCAGACCTACTGGTAGCAAACTTTACAATTTTGATAGATCTGATGTGGGATTTTAGAAACTAGGTACCTATATGTACCTTTGTAATTATAATCGAAAAGATAACAAAAATGAAGAAAGGAAATTGAGTGTTGATTATAATTTTACACCATAAAGAAAACCTACAGCTGGTATGATTGTTGGAGTTATGTCCCTTTGTAGCTTTTGCTTTATGGTAAATTTTATCAGACATACTTTCTGATTCTTTTCTTTTCTTTCTTTGTTCTAGGAAAAGAGAATTTTTCTATGGTTGAATACCGTTCCTTACAGAAAGAACTTCAAGCAAGAAATTCTCAAAGAGATGAACTGTTGTTTCAGTTAAAGGTAACTTTAAAATGATTTGTAGCATCTACGAAAGAAAAGCAGTTTGTAGCTGAATGACATGTACATATGTACTTTGAAGTAGCTATTATTCAATCAAGAATATAAAAAACTAAATAAATGTGTAAATAAAACTAAGTAACAAGATAAAACAAGATAAAATATATTAGTCCAGCAGATTCTTGCAAGAAATTGATAAAATTGTGTGTGGTTTTTTTTGTTGAAAGCATGAAACTTTGCATGATTATAGTTCATGACCTGGAGAATATTTTCAGATATGGGGCCAACCGAAATATTCAATATGGTCACCATATATATTCCAATCAAGAATATTTCACTATTATGGAGATGTCACCAGCTAAAGATGAAGTGGCAGAAATTTTTACCTTTGTAGTGAGCTCAGGGCAATGTACAGGGAGGGTTTTTTAACGTGACAGGGGGCATAAGTTAATAAATTTTTCATTTCTAAATCCTTGAGTGCTTGGTGAAAGAACAGTCCAGACCTATTTTTAGGTTTTGGTCAGACCCCAACTAGGGTTAGAACCCACAACCTTCTACATACCGAGGGAACACTACTCTACTAAGCAAGCTCGGTAGTGGTGATTTATATGATGATTAACTGAAGTCCTTGATCAATAAACCAAGTTTTCTGCAGAATTCATTATAGACAATCAGTAAAGATTGTATATAAATAAACAAATGCATATCATATGGGTGTTTATTTTCATTTGCAGACTCTAGCAGACAAAAATAAACAGTACAAAATGAGATTAGAAAAAGATGAGATAACCAAGAGACAGCAGATGAAGATATTACATAAAACACTGGAAACACAACTACAAGAGAAAGAAAATCTACTGAATAATGTACAAAGTCTGGTAGAAGAACAGGAAGATAAAATACAAGAGCTAGAACAACAGATAAATGGTATAGTAGTCATGGCTAAAAACAACAATTACAATGCTGTTACCATAAAAATCACATCAGATACAAATGAAAATAAAAATAATGGTCTTTTGTTGAACATACAATAACAGTTGTTAACCAAGTCCAAACAGCACAGAACGTCTCCAAATCATGGTACAAAAAGGAAAGATTTTAAGACCAAACTTAAGGACTCTTTTATCTTAAATCCTATGTTTCTATTAAAGCAACAGACTATATTTTCACAAAATTTAGAAATTTGGCTACTAATAGTTTTAAATTTGTGAAAACCTAGCATTGTATACATGTATGCCAGTAGTTCCTTCTTAATCCCCATAGTCCTATACCATAACAATTGGTATACATATACATTTAATAAGTATGTATGGAACAGTAGCAAATTTTTTCATATAAAATCATTGAGGGTTGTCATGTTCATCAATATGAAAATGTTGCTAACAGTTTTCCCTTTATGTTCTTGATTCCAAATTTGGGTATTTTATTTTTGTTTTGTTTTAGGTAACCAACAAAATATCAAACCTTTTCATAGCCATGAAGGTGGTAGTGCTACAGTTAAACTTATTGATGAAATCAAAAGGTTACAATCTGAGAAGATTGACCTCACAGCTAAAGTCCAACAATATCAGCCATTACAGAAGGAAAATGAAGACCTCAGGAAAGAATTAGAATCTTTACAGTCAAATCCTCAGGTATGTCACCCACCAAAGATATAATTCAATCACATACACAGCACCTGCTGTATTTTTCTTGTTTCTGCATTAAAAATAGTTAATTCTTTCTCCTGCAACAATTAGTGGTCATGGTCACTGAAGAATATAAAGCATGAACTTACAGATCACTGCGCTCTCACACCACCTAGGTTTGAATCCCTTTCAAGAATGCCAGGACAGAAAGTTCGCTTGTCGTAAAGTTGGTGGTTTTGTCTGGGCACTCATTTTTGAATGAGGATGGAGCTCTTGCAATTGTTAAATTAAGCATCATAATGGCCAAAAAAGTGAAAAATAAAAATACCATAAAGTTAATTAGATTAAGATATTTTTTTAAAGATGAGATTAAAAAAAATTGTGAAAATTAGCTAAGTGATTGTCAAAAAACCATAAGATTTTGAGTTGTGAATGGGGCAGAATATTGTCCTTAAAATTGACAAAGCAAAAGCCCTGAAAATTGTCCGTTTCAGTTTCTGTTGCCAGGCACAATTTTATGTTGTCATTTCTGCAGATCTTATACTTTCCATTTTAGCCATCTGATTCAAGTCCCTGTCCGACAGACTCAGAGAAACAAGTGGAGAAGTTACTATCAGAGAATGCTCAATTAAAATCAGAGATAGAAAAATTAAAACAAAGTCAAAATGATGACAGAAATCTACAAGATGAAATCAACGACTTGAGGCTTACACAGAATAAAGCTGCTAATTTATCTAAACTAAGTGCTCAACAAATGCAGGTATGTAAAAATGTAATCAGTAATTCCATTGTTACCATACCAGTTTTCAAAATTCTAAATTTAAATTTGAAATGAAAATGTAACATTCAAAGAGCCAGGTGATTCTTTGTTTGCATCTTTATATGTATAAATAAAATGCTTCATTTGTATACCATGGACAAATTCATGATGTCATGGTACAGGGGAGATAACCAATACAGTTTCAAATGGATAATGGAATATAGAGTATATTAGACAAAAAGACAAAAACCAGTCATCATTCAGACTTCTATGCATTAGATCTGATTTACTTTTGGGTCATTTAGAAAATAAAAGAATAGATGCTAATAGTGAAGTGAAGCAAACTATGAAGAACAGACTATGCATTCAACACTGAACTCAAGGCTTACCCAGTATATGATTTATTAGATTCTGATTAGAGATAGGTATTTGTGTAACATTTATTCTTCAAAACCAAAAATCAAAAATAACTGATTGTGATACATTCATGACAACACCCTCTAAACTCAATATCAAAATGTTTCTTCAATATTATCATAAAGGTTTTACACCATTCAGCATGGAAATTGAATTTAGAATTTTGAAAATTAAATCTTTTAACAAATGAAATTTCAAATTTGTTTAATAAATACATGTATTGTTATTTATTACAGCAATTGGAGGATGAAATAAAACGACTTAAAACCAGGATAAATGTTCTGGAATCCGAGATATCTGACAAGAAGAAGGAAGTCACTGCTGTAAAAAATAAACATAAAGAGGAGATAACAAGTCTTACAAACGAACATCAGCAGGCTTCACGGAAAATACGAGAACTACAGGCAGAGGTCACATCTTTACATGCTAAAGAACCTGAGGTTTGTATCATAGTGTTTTGTTATTTAATAATAAGAGTTACAAATAAACAACAGCAAATGAAAGAAGAGCTACTTTTATATATTTTCAATGATTGCCAAACATGCATGAGATTGGGGTTCGAACCCTTGCCTGGTTTTGACTAAGGCTTGGAAATGGGTAGTGACCATTCTTTTGCCAAGCCTTTAGTGTTGAAAGTAATGAGGTTATTCAAGTGAGACCTTAAAACTGATGTCCCATGTAGGTAAGGCACACTAAAGAATTCTTCCTGCACACTGCCCTCAACACACTACAATTGTAAAAATTCTGCCACTTCATCTATAGCTCTTAACATTTCTGTATAATTGAAATATTTTTTACTTTAGCATAAATCCCATTCGATTAATAAAAAAAATCAATCAAGTTTAGAATGACTTACTTGACTTATGTCCATCTATCCTTGTGGAGAATTGGGCCAGTAAATAAATAACACAAAAAAATTACAGAATTAAGATGAAGATTTTTTGTGTTTGTAGGTGGTTACTAAGATTAAGAAAGTCCAGGTAGAGATTGAATCAGAAGAACTGAAGAAATCGTACACAGAATGTAAGATAGACAAAGAGAAGTTACAGTCAGAGTTAGAATCGTTACAGAGTGTATATAGTGAATGTGAGAGTAGTAAAACATCACTACAGAATGAAGTACAGTCATTACACAAGTCATACTCTGTCTGTCGAGCAGAGAAAGAGGCCATGAATGTTAAACTAGCAGGACTACGTAAGGAGTACACTGCATTGATGGAGCAGTTGTCCAGTGTTCAGAGTCAGAAAGAACAGTGTTCTGAAGAAGTTAGTATAATAAAAAATTAATCCTTAATTTAAAACATTACATGGATTTAAATTGTTATTTATCCTTTTTGTAATAACGCTTTTATTTAACAAGAAGTCCAGGGAAGTCACACTCCATTTTGATACTGGGTCTGGGGCCCTTAGATTTGGGAAAATAATCATTGTTTCATGCAATTTGGGAAAAAATCAAATGTTACATACTAGTAGTAGAAATATAAAAGTTACAATTTTGTAATTAGTTTTTAAAGCATCAGCCATGCTGAATGCTTTATAGCGATCGTTGGATTTTTTCGTATTTAGCGCCGCTCTCATTTCACCTTGACAGCCAATCAAATCCTTCGTTTCGACTGAAATTACGGGAATTTCCATATACGGTATCCCAGGTATGTATAAACTCTAATCTTTGGGTCTCCCGGAAAGTTACGAAAACAATGTTTTCATCATGTACACATGTGCCGATCTGAAATGTATTCATACGCGTATTAGTCCGTAATTGTTTTTGCTGGATATATATTTTAATTCTTCACTTTTGTATAAAAACCATTAAAATCCATGAAGTATACGCCCCTCGGAAAGCCCAACAAAAATGACGATCTTGTCAGTTCGCGCCGACGTTCTTCTTTTTGACCTACAGTGCTGTACATGTGGTTGTTTTACAGTCGCCGCCATATTGGATTTTTTTAATTTACGCAAAGTGACATAGATAAATAAACACACAGTATGCTCATTAAACAGTTTTTAAGTTAAATAACTCCAAACATGGATCACATTTGATGATAAATTATATATTTTTTTAAAAAATTGATTGTCAATAATATTTCGTGTTTGGGATATATCCCGACCTGGTTCATTAATATTCATCATAACGTCACAAGGATTTTCCCGCTTTCATTGGGTATTAAAATTCATTCCTGTCAGTTTGCCGGTAGCGAAATTATGCATAACAAAAAGTAGAAATCAAAGATTATTCCCAAAAATGTGATACGAAACTGAAAGAAGAAGTTTATTTACAAGTTATTGGCTATGTTGATAAATCGTTTGTGACTCGTGAAGTTGTGTAGGATATCGATACCGTAGTTCGTATGCAAATTAGCCATGTGTTTGGGGGCATGGCATTTGGCACCCAATGCCCCTGCTTAAATGTATTCACATAGCATAGTGACTGACCTTTTTAGTCCAGTACACCCTTGCCCCTTTTAAAATGATCATGACACCCTGTCCTTTTCTGAGTTTTCAGTTATCAGTTTAATATAAAAACGACATGCTTTATTCTCGAATCTCTGCTACATACTACGATCTTCCGCACACACTCCACTTCTCACCATATGTCTCCAAAGACAGACAATTTCATCATCAATGTTCATTTAAATACCCTTTCCAGTTGTTTATTTTGAAACAACAAAATAAATCGCAAGAAGGAACAACTTGAAATCAAAATCTAACAAAACTGAAAAAAACGATGTTTTAAAATTTTCAGATAAAATTTATTTACCTTGTTACAAGTCCTTATTAGATCGTTTTACAGTGGATATCCGATTAAAGTTGTTGTCAGTAGTTTAATCCATGGTTTTTACATCCTTTAATTTCCTTTAATGAAGCCATATTACTTTATTTCACATAAAATGTGGCCACTGGACATGGAGGAAAACTGAAACAAAACAGTTATTGTGCTTTCTTAAGTTCTTCCGATTTCTAGAGCACCGTTGGTGAAGTAGAACAGAAACTAAGGGCGGGGAAAATATGGTACCAATCTTGTGAACTCAACTCCTCTTACAGTTTTCAACCAAAAACCTTGAAACTTCACAGAATGTTTCTATATATATTGAGGATGTGCACCTGACTTTATGGAAATATTTCAAGATTTTTTCCCCATTTTTCAACACTTTGAAACTTAGTCACTTTTTAGCAAGCATTTGAATGGGGGTACCTACTTTGTGAACTCAACTCCTCTTACAGATTTCAACCAAAAACCTTGAAACTTCACAGAATGTTAATATATATATTGAGGATGTGACCTGACTTTATGGAAATATTTCAAGATTTTTTTCCCCATTTTTCCAGACTTTAAAACTTAGTCACTTTTTAGCAAGTATTTGGATGGGGGTACCTACTTTGTGAACTCAACTTCTCTTACAGTTTTCAACCAAAAGCCTTGAAACTTCACAGAATGTTTATATATATATTGAAGATGTGCACCTGACTTTATGGAAATATTTCAAGATTTTTCCCCCATTTTTCCAGACTTTGAAACTTAGTCACTTTTTAGCAAGTATTAGAATGGGGGTACCTACTTTGTGAACTCAACTCCTCTTACAGTTTCTCTTAAATTCAAAGTAATTTTATTGTAACATTTTAGTTGTCTAAATAATAATCAATTAATTTTCAATTAATCCTATTCAGAAATATTTCCCCCTTTTGTACTCAATTCTTGTCAACGAACTTTTTTTGAAAGAGACAGTTGCCTGGACAACTTCTGTAATTGGGAGGTACAGATTATTAGCTTATTGTGTCAGGATGGTTTATAGCAATTCAGGCTTTTGAAGCTCACTTGGACAATTTATATATATTCAACAATAATTCTAAATACATTTAAATTATTTCTAAAACAAAGGTTTTATTTTTATTTTTTTTTTTTTTCAAATTAATTGTGAATTCAATGAATAAAATTAATGACTTCAACAATGGTTAATCTGTCAGTTGCAAGTCAAGGGAAATAGCTGGTCATGGTGAAAGTTTTTTTTGTGATGATGATGTGGCATGATGATCTGGTGAAGATGATGACAATAATAATGATGATGATGACATTCAGTTCTGCTGCTGCCGATGATGATGATGATGTCACCATGATGATGATGATATGACATGAGGAGATATAATGATGATGATAATGATGATGATGATGTCACCATGATGATGATGTGACACGAGGAGATATGATAATGATGTTGATGATGGTGATGACATGAGTTCTGTTGATGCCGATGATGATAATGATTATCGTGATGAAGAAGATGATAGTGATGGTGGTGATGAAAATAAGCTCTGCTGCTATGAGTGATGATGGTGATGATGACGATGTGACTTGACAAACTATGATGATGATTATGATGGTGACATGAGTTCTGTTGCTACCGATGATGATGATGGTGGCAATGATGACATTCAGTACTGCTGAGCACTGCCCATAGTATGATGATGATGATGATGATGATGATGATGATGATGATGATGATGATGATGATGATGATGATGAAGATGATGGTGGCAATGATGAAATTCAGTACTGCTGAGCACTGCCCATAGTATGATGATGATGATGATGATGATGATGATGAAGATGGTGGTGATGATGGTGATGATGGTGGTGGTGATGACATTCAGTTCTGCTGCTGTCGATGATAATAATAATTCACGATGATGATGATGATAACAAAGCCAATCTGTTCATGCTGATGATGTGACATGATGATGACATTCAGTACTGCTGCTGCTGATAATGATGATGATTATGTGACACGAAGAGCTATGATGATGATGTGACCATATTAATGATGTAACATGAGGATTTCTGAAAATGATTAATATAATGGTGGTGGTGATTGTCATGGCATGGGTTCTACTGCTGCTGCTAATGACGACGATGATGATGATGATGATGATGATATCTTCATGTTGATGATCAAAATGTGATATGAGGAGTGATAATGATGATGATGGTGGTGATTATAGATCCAGTTTGGGTTTTCTTCCAGTCAACTGCGTTTTAGTGGAGTTATGCCCCTTTTACTTTGTGAATTTTATCAAAATGATGGTTTCTCTGGACTTTTTTCCGTTACGCTTGAGATATTTCCTCAGATTTGGGGTCGGGTCTTTAGTAGCCTCTCTTGGTTTTTGAAAAATTGAAAATTTATATTTATGCGAATTACTTAGTTTACTCAATTGATAAACATTGCGTGTCATGTCCATTTTGACCATTGTAACATATTTATACGTTAGAACCTAACAACTTGCATAAAAAGCAGACTTGTTTTAGAAGCTTCCCGATCACAGTATCTATTATTTGCATGATTTTCATTTGTTACTGATTCATTAGACAAATCTCAGTTTCAAGTGCACATTTTTTTTATCAAATTGCTCAGTTTAGCTGATGCTTCAGTACCTTCAGTACTTTGATTTAAATTGGGAAAATTCACCAAAAGTCTTTTTTGAAAAATATAGGTTTCGAAATGTGTCCAATTTTTTACCCCAAATTCAGCAGATTGACAGCCCTGGAGTAAAAGCTGTTTTTAAGTGATTTGAAAAATGAAAACCAGTACATGTGGTTTCTAGAAACCTATTGAAGACCCACAATGGATGTTGGTAACCATCTTACTGGATTTTGAAAATAATTTATTTAATATAATACAAAATGTCTTATTTCTTTTTAAGATACAAAGATAGTGATCAGTTTTGATCCAAGTAGCAAAATAATTTGATTGGTAACAAAAAGAAATATTTTGAATTACTATGGTACATATATATTCTAGTAGATATATGAAATTGTAATACATGTAATATACATACATGCTTTGTTTATATTTTAGCTAAACAGTTTAAAAGAAGAAAAAGAAAATTTAGAAGATCAAATGAAACAAAATCAGATACAAGCAGAGAAAGACAAAGAAGAAGCTGTGATAGCTGCTAAACAAGAAATGATGGACTCATATACCGACTTAAAAACCAAATATGAAAAGATCTGTCACAAGATATCCCTTATTGAACCCCTGTACTCTGAACTCATTGAAGCGTACATTTTACTGGAAAAGCAAGCTAAACAATTCCCTAAGCTTATAAAAGATGCTGTGTCACAAGTCCGCAAGCAGGTAAAGTACTGTCATTCTCTCACAAAAGATAATACTCTGTAGTACATGTACTGAAAATGATAATCTTTATCTAAAAAAGGCAGTTTGTCTGTTAATCTGCACTTGATAATAGGTTTTACTATGCATATATAGTCTCCTCTACTGTCCTATAGCGACTAATTTCTGAAACTTGTGGGCATCATTGTTCAAGGTTTTTGTAAATTTTGATGACCTGCAATAGAATGTCTGGTTAAAGTGGACTAGATCTGCAGAGATGTTGAGTTATGCTGTTCTTAAAGCTGTTTTAGGGTTTTTAGGCAGGATCATTAAATCTACTTTTGACAGGGACAGGTATTTATATTCAAGTCATGTATGTTTTATTATTACTGAAATTTAACCTCAAACAACTTTATGATTATGATCTTGTATTTGTACAGATGTGTAAAGCCATTACTGGTATAAATGACTATAACAAAGAATTACTTAGAAAGTACCACACAGAGATGCAACTACGTAAAAAATACCACAATGAACTGGTAGAACTCAAAGGTAAGGATATACAGGTACAACTTCTGTGTCTCATCATGTGACATAAGATTTGATGTCATACAAGCTACACATTTCTCTCATACTGGAAAAGAAGATCCAGTGTTTTAACAGGGTGATATTTTCCCATTTCACCCTAAAGTAAAGACAAGCTACACATTCTATGATGTCACAATATCACTTTGATTGTGACGAAATTTGTTGCAAACGCAAACAGTGTATTTTTGCAAAGTTTAAGAATAATTTTTACCATAGAATCTTTACAAAGCAGTAGTATATTGGATATAGGAGAATAAGAACAACCCTTATTCTGTAGTGAAGACAGAGAAATGTACCTAAAGGTAAAGACAGCTTAACACACAATATCATTTTGATTTCGACATGATTTAGATTGTGGCATCATTAGTGGAAAAATTACTGTTTTGCATACCGTAGTTTTAGGGTCTTTTTATGAAAAAAATACAAAACAGGAATATATTGGATATTAGAGGGGGAAAAACCGGGCCATGTTTTTGAAGTTAAGACATAGAAATCTCAACCTTTGATTTTCTCTATAACTGTGATATGCATTGTTTTAGGTAAAGTTTAACCAGTATTGCATGCATACAAACTTATAAATTGATTTTGCTTGTAAAAAAAAATTTAAATTTTAGCATACATATTTAAGAAACTACCGGTAATTGTTCCAACCTTTCTTCGATTAAATTACATGGTTCAACTTTGATATTTATCCTAGGAAACATCCGAGTATTTTGCAGAGTGAGGCCTAATATTACGGAGGATGGTGGTGGTCCAATGTCAGAGACTGTGGTAGATTATGACAGAGATGATGATTGTTTGTTATATGTCAAAGCTAAGGGTAGAACACAAACATTTGAGATGGACAGAGTGTTCTCACAATCTAGTACACAGACAGAGGTATGTATCTAATGTTGTAATTGAGTGAGTGAGTTAGTTAGGAAGCAAGCAAGGGAGTGGCTAGAACACAGAGGTTGAGTGAGTCAAGACTATTCATGGACTAGAACACTTTGTATGGACAAAGTTATTTTCTTGATCCAGTACAGACAGAGATATAAATCTAATGTTGTTACTGCGAGTTGACACTAGTGGTAGACTAGGACACAGTCCACAGGACACACATTATTAATTACCATTTTTTTTCTCAAACAAGTATTTAACCTGTTGTGAGTAAACAGATGATTTTTGAGTGAATGAAGTAATTTAGACATTTTTACAATTAAGTACACAGCTATGACAAAATATGTAATTGAGTGAGTAAAAAAGAATATGAGTGCATGAATGGGCAGGTGGTTGCTTGAATAAATAGGTGGGTGAATGTGTTATTAAATGAGTTGATTCAAGCAGAGAGAGAGAGAGGGGGAGGAGCTATGTAAGCAAGTCAATGAATCTGTTTTTACTCAGTCAATTTGTGTAACCAAACAGCTGATTATAACCTTTGTTTCTGTTTACAATTTCAGGTGTTTGATGAAGTAAAAGCTCTGGTAACATCATGTATAGATGGATATAATGTATGTATATTTGCTTATGGACAGACAGGTGCTGGAAAAACTTTCACTATGGAGGTATGATATTATCATCTAACCTAGTGTGTTGAATGGAGTTCACCGCTGTAACACGTGATACTTTCTAACGTGTCTATGAACCGCTTGTTTCCAATGGACATGGAATCGCAAAATATAACGTTTTTCTGTAAAAACGACGTTATTCCGGGAATTTGTGACGTTGACGTTTTCCAAAATGTTCCGCACAAACGTAAAAAGGTATTGATCACATGGTACGGCGGCGAACCCCATTGTATGATTAGTTATTTCCCTTTTGATCTGCCAATAGTTAGCTCACTTGGTAGAGTGCACACTTTATTTTTTGGGTTGGAATTCGACCAAGACTTGAAAATTGATAATTACTTTTTTTTTACCAAACAGAAAAGTCCTTGAGTCCAATGTCCCATGTCATGGAAGATGTGGCAAAGAACCCTCCCTGCATATTGCCCAGAGTGCACTGCAAAAGTAAAAATTTCTGCCACTTCACCCATAGCTGGTGACCTCTTGATATAGGTGAAATATTCTTGACTGGGATCTAAAACCCCATTCTATCAATTCTTTTGATCCAACTACTGTAGATCACTTTTATTTCGCGAGAAATTTATTTTCGCATAAATTCGCGACTTATCCCATTCGCGAATTTAAATATAACGCCAATATTTCCAGCAAACAGATATTTCTATGTTGACATACATATGTTGAATTCAATAATATTCCAAACGAATTCAAATGTTCGCGAATAAGGCCAAGATGGTCTTGAAGCGAAATTTTCTACTTGCGAAAAATAAGTGATCTACAGTAGTTGCTGCAGTGTTACTGAATTATGTCTAGTTAACATACATTACATGTATTTACAGGTTTTGAGTTTTCTCTGGGTACTCCAGTTTCGCATACCATCTCTGAACTGACTGCCTCGATGTAGGTGAAAGAATCTTGACTGGGGCATGAAACATCATTAATCCAATCCAGTCAAATCTTTGTCACATTGAATTTATTGTCGATTTAACTGTATGTATTGTTTTAGGGTACCACAGAACAACCAGGAATTAACCAGCGTGCCTTACAGGAGCTGTTTAGAGAGACCAAGGACAAGGGAATAGACTGGTCATTCACAATAACTGTCAGTGTTATAGAGATCTATAATGAAACAATCAGGTAAAATGTCAGAACTTTGCTGTTCTAAACTCTGTTAGCTTAACAATAAGGGGTGTTTATTCTGGAATTTTTCAAAAGGGACCATTTTCAAAAATGTACCTCTAAAATGCAGTTACATCAGTATTTGTATTCACAAATAAAATTGTTAAATATGGTCCACTAAAGCCTAAACTATGTGGTCAGTTGGCAAACTAAGGGATCAAGGGCCCCATGGCCCTTTCTAGAATGAACACTGTCAGTGTTTGAGTGCAAGTCATAGTATCACATAAAAATGATGCCGTCCCTTCCATCTGTCTGTTCCTTCTTTACATGAGGTAAGGTGTTGAAGTTGGTTCAATTTTCATTTAAAATTGTCATAAGTGGAAAAATGAAGAAGACTCGTTACATTAGTTTTCATTAATCTGAATTTTTACTTCCACCTTTTATCTGCTTGGAACAGTGTAATAACCCTCTTATATTAATCCCACTGTGCAGTTTGTTCTCTTCCATTCTCTCTATTTGTTTGTCATCAAACAAGAAAAAGTTCTTTATAACAGTTTTGATTTGTTTGTGATATACTCATTTCAGGGATTTACTTAATGATGACACAGCTAACAAACTAGAGGTAAAGATGAATCCAGACGGTAGTGGATTGTATGTTCCTGGGTTAAGTTTCGTCCAGGTTGAAACGGTGGAAGATGTGAATGAGGTTTGTTGCAATATTAATTATTATTAACCTTATCAGGATGAATTGGTGTTTAGTTCTATATTCAGTTGCCACCTAATTACCCAATTAAAGGTTAAGATAAAATAAGATCATAAAACGACATTGTATAAGATTTTGAGTTATCTCCCCCTTGTCAATAATTTCTGCATTTAAATGTATGTGTACAGGCCCCGGTTTTACAATCATTCCTTAGCTAAGATTTTCCTTCACTTAAATTTAGAAAATTTTGGTAATCTTTTTGTGGAACTGCTGATGAATATTTTTGTCAAAACTAAATGCAAATGTTTAATTCTAGCAATTGTCTTAAAATTGACACCTTAAGTTCCTGAATATCTTCAAAATTAACAAAATTATAAAGATTTAAAATTTTGTAAGATTTAAGTTAAGGATTTTCTTAGCTAAGGAATGATTCTGAAACTGGGGCCAGTAGAACTTTGACTACATAAATGATGTTTTCTTGATTACCTTGTATAACTTAGATGTATTATTTAGTTCAAACAGTTTTCCATTTCTATTTTCTCAAATTCAATAAAACCCTGAAACTTTTGAATCATAAAGTCCAGGAAACACCAAAATATCGAAAGTTTCACACACTATAGTTGTTGATTTTCACTTGTAATAAACCCAGAAAATTTTAGATAAATAGATATGTTGTATTTTAAATTTTTAATTGTATTTTACTTTTGTTTTACAGGTATTTCGAGTAGGTCAACGAAATAGATCTACAGCTACAACAAACATGAATGAACACTCCTCACGATCACACGCTTTGTTATGTATAACTGTATCTGGAGTCAACAAAACTACTAACTCTCGTTCAACAGGTATAAAAAATTTATTGTTCCTCATTGCAGAGTTACAGATGGGTGTCGTTATAGTAGGTGTTCATCTGTTTGTTTATCCTAAAGGTTTCTGTGTATGCAACTTCTCTGAAATCACTTGATGGGTTGCTTTGATATTTGGTAGGATCAATTGCTATGATGTGTAGATGTACATACTATACCATCCTGTCTGTGTCCTCCATGTTGCTGTTTGTAAACAAAAATGTTCAACCAACTATGTCATTTTCTTGTCAAAGAACATTAACTCTGACAGGATTTTTGCACTAGGTATGGTGTTTCTCTTCCTTGGTCAAACGATAAAAAAAAACATTACAGATTGAATAGTATTTTTCTCAAGAGGTATATTAATACATTTTTATGTTCAGTTGTATTCATCTAAATTTTGACTATATACTGTAAGAGAATTTTTTGTGATGATAAATTGTCTTCATAATCATCATTTTAAATTTCACATACTTTTATTTAAGCATTGCCAGATGGTGGTAAGTGCAATTGCAAGCAAAGTATATCGAAATACAACATTTTGTGAAAGTTTTGTTTTTGTCTTTTCACTACCCTAGATTTATGCGAAAAATACAAAACACAGAAAAAATTCCTGATTTACGATTAAGCCATATATTTGTTTTATCATAATTATTTATTATATTTTTTGCAGGAAAACTCAATCTTGTAGATTTAGCTGGATCAGAGAGAGTCAGTAAATCAGGTTCTGATGGAACTCGTCTTAAAGAAGCACAAAGTATCAACAAATCCCTGTCCTGTCTGGGTGATGTCATACACGCTCTCCGTAGTAAACAAAACCATATACCGTACAGGAACTCAAAACTTACATATTTACTTCAAGATTCTTTAGGTTTGTTATTTGTACTTTGTGGTTAACTTTGTAAAGATATTGTTTGTAATATGTCATACCCATTAAGTTCCCACATTAAAAAGAAATTGTTTCACTACCTGCAATCAGTTATCTTAAATATTTGCATTGTTATTAAACTAAGAGGTGCAAATATTTTATCAACTTTAGATTCAGTTTTCTACGATTATTTACTTTTTATTAGGTAAACATAAGGATTTATAAAACTCAAGAACATGATATTCACCTCAGCCAGTGACTATGATGAATGCAAATGATACAAGACTGTATAATGACTAAATTTTTTCATTCATAGAAATATTTATTTCAATAGGTCAGTTGACTTGAGTCAGTTGACAGAACAGCTGTCACAAACAGTTTGAAACTAACTGTTTACAACTTTACAATTTTTGTAACTCTGAAAACTTATTGATGTCATTAAATTGTTTCATTCATAATTGTAATTATAAATTCTACTTGAACATTGAATATTTCAAGGAATGTGGTTGTGACTTCATTTTCTGATGTTAAGAATTTTAACCTTCTTTTCCTTCCAAACAGGTGGTGACAGTAAAACACTAATGATAGTACAGATAGCCCCTGTCAAAAAGAACGCTGACGAGACTGTGTGTAGTCTTAACTTTGCCCAGAGAGTACGGACAGTAGAATTAGGACAAGCTAGCCGTCGTGTTGAAAATGGGGATGAGGTAAGGAAATATAGATCATAGTAGTGTATAGAATCATATCATCCCTCAAATCATCAGTGGTATTGGCCTTTCTTATGTATTAGACTGTATCATGTAGTATATGGTGATGTAGGATACTAAACATCATTGCATACTAAGCTAGAGCTGTTCTTTCTCCTTATCATACTTATATTTAAATTTATTATATCTCTTAACATTCTTAATATCAGCAATCGTAACTTTAATTACTTCTTGAATTTTAATTTATGTGCACTGACTGCACATGTTTAAACCAACAGACTCATGATTCGAGGGTCTCCAGGTTTAAGGCCCAGGCGGTTGAACAAATTTTCTTAGCAGACCATTAAAATCACATTGATTTTGTTCACCAACTAATATTTACAGTATGTCCCGGATATTTTGAACTCGCATATAATGAAGCCCCGCTTAAATTGAAATGCAAAAAAATCCCCTGCAAAACGTCTTCTTTTTATGACTTAAAACTACCCGCTTATATTGAACTCGCTTATATTGAATTCCCGGTTATATTGAAGACTTTTTATGGTCCCCCAAGTACAAATACCTTGATTTCTCCCCGGATAAACTGAAGCCATTTTAAACAGAAGTGTGATCATTTTAGCCTACTTCACTCGGGTTATTCTTTGTCAGATCGACGAGGCCACGGTAACTGAATTTTAATATTTACAGTGAGTAGTTTTCAAGGTAAATAAATAAATATATGAATTATATTCAGTTGTTAGTTGTTTTATTTAGTTTAATAAGGAAATGGCATCCACGCCACAGAAAAGAAAAACGTTGTCTTTGGATACGAAATATGAGCTGATTAATCCAATTGACAAAAAGTTGAAACCGAAGGCTGAAATCGCAAAAGATTTTGGGATTAAACCTAGTACTTTATCCATGATTTACAAGCAGAAAGATGCAATTATTCTGGCGCATGAATCTGGAGATTATTCCCCGAAACGTAAACGTTTTAGATCTGGAAATTATTATGAAATCGAGGAATGTTTGTATAAGTGGTTTACAAATGCTAGGAGTTCCAACATTGCGGTTAGTGATGAAATTTTAATGAATAAAGCCAATGATTTTGCGAAAAAGTTGGGGATTAATGACTTTAAAAGTTCAAATGGATTTTTTATCGTTTTAAACAGCGTAGAGGCATTTCATTGCAAAACATGTGTGGTGAAAGTGAAAGTGTCGATTTGAATATAGTGGATGATTGGGTGTCAAATAAATTACCAAATCTTATATCTGAGTACGAACCCAAAAACATTTTCAATGCAGATGAAACTGGTTTGTTTTATAAATGTGAGCCATCAAAATCTTTACACCTAAAAGGTGAAAAATGTCACGGAGGAAAGCGCAGTAAAGAACGAATAACTGTACTTCTTGGCGCTAATATGGATGGGTCCGAAAAATTAAAGCCTTTAGTCATCGGTAAATTCAAAAATCCAAGGTGTTTTAAAAATGTTAAAAGCCTCCCAGTAGACTATGAAGCCAACAGGCGAGCTTGGATGAACAGTGAACTTTTCATTTCTTGGGTGCGCAATCTCGATAAGAAGTTTTCCAGAGAAAAACGTCATGTATTGTTATTTATAGACAATTGCCCCGCCCACCCCAAGATCGATAATTTACGATCGTTAAAACTCATGTTTTTTCCTCCAAATGTAACCTCGGTTTTACAGCCCATGGACCAAGGCATTATTAATTCAGTCAAGGTGCATTATCGTAAAATGCTCATTTCTGAGAAAATTAAATGTGTTGACAAAAAGGTTGACTTTGTTGTGAATATTAAACACGCGATTGAATGGATTAATAAAGCTTGGTTTCATATTACCGAATCGTGCATTCAGAAATGTTTCGCCAAGTCGGGATTCAAGGTAAATGAGAGTTTAGACAGTGAGATATCTTCTGTTGACAGTGATAATGATTCCGACGATGATATTCCCCTGGCACAATTGAGAACAGTTTTCGAGTCACCTGTATCTGACATGTTATTTGATGATTTCGTACACATCGACGATGATTTGGTCACAAGAGAAGTGTTAACGGATGACATGATTTGTGATCAATTAAAAACAGAAAACACAAGTGACGATGAAGACGATGACACACACACATTACCAGACGAAATAGTAACCGAGACTGAAGCACAACAGTGCATTGATAAATTAAAGTGCTTTGTACAGCGACAGTCTGACTCTGATACAAAACTTTTTAATTCTCTAAATATTTTAGAAGAATATATTTCAAAAGTCGGTAGAAAAAAACAAAAACAATCAAAAATGACCGACTTCTTTATGTCATAATGTGAATTAACTATGTATTAGATTATATAGATATCATTGTGTATTTTTTGTAAATAAATGAAATTTGTATTAGAAATTGTCTTTTAGGCTTGTACCCTGATATATTGAATTTTGGATATATTGAATTATTTCCCCCAGTCCCATCAACTTCAATATATCCGGGTAGTACTGTAATTGTACCTGCTGAAATGCTTTTTATTGGACTGGAATTCTTTTCAATGGAGAAGCTTATAAGCTCACTTACACCACTGAATTTTGTACTAGCCAGATGTGATAAACCTATATCCTTAGAACACACTTTGAACACTAATTATTATGAGATCTCTACAAATGCCAGCTAAAATGGTCCTGGTAGAGTTAAATTTAAATGTAAAAGTAAATGTTTTGAAATTATGGATTATTCTTAATCTGGAACTAATTTATTTTATTTTTAGATATATATTAACTTAGTTATCTAGATTTTCAAGAACACACACATGCACATGACTCTCTTATAAATGGAATTGTTTGGGACTTTGATTTTGAATTATATTTATCTAGAAAGTCAAGTTTTGCAATTCAAAACAACTAATAATAAACCAATAATACAAAATAATTACTGACTTATCCAGTGATTTTGTTTGCATAAAATTACTACCAAATAAAGGTAGTTTCTCTTGGTGAAAAATGACTAAACCATTAAAATTCCCAAAACAACAGTAATATACTAGCAAATTAAATCTAGTTGTCTCTTTCCACAAAATGTTACATATTGTAACAATTTAACATCTTTGCAATGAGGATCCTAACCTATTTCAAGCATGTCATAAAACAGTTTTCTGTATTTCAGGACTTCAAATTTTCCCAATTTAAAAGGCAGAAGGTAGTTTTTGAAAATTGTAACAAAATCACTGCTTATCTGTATTCAAGAAAATTATTTTTGAGTAATCAAGATTCACTGTACATAAATGAACACACAAAGTGACATACATTACTTCATAGTAAAAGTATTGCAAGTTAACTTGACTCACTGGGAGGAATCAATCACAATCATTATTGGTATCATACTTTAACATCATTTTCTGTAGTATACTAACAAATATAAATCACAAAGAGATGGTTTTATTTTCAGAATGTAAAATCAACCAGATTCAGCAAATCAAGTCCATAATTAATATTTAGTAAGACATTTATATATGGTTCATTGTGTATTGTGTAGTTTACAGTTCTTGTCTGAAAATATTTCAATGTTTCAAAGTTTTCATACTCTAATAAGCATGTTTTGTAAAAGATGTTCTAGCATATAAATACGGCATGACAGGGCATGATTGTCTCCTACCGCTATTTGTTTTAACAATTTATTAATCTCTTACAATATTGCTTGTATCATATATCCCTGATTTGGCTTCTTTGATAAAAAAGAAAATTCTAAGATTGTTCCCTTGAGAAAAATATAATGTACCCAGTAAATACACAAAATCTATGTTTTCATTCCAGCTAGCCAAAATCATTATTGGCTACTAATTTCCGAGATATTTCTTAAAAAAGTAACACATGTTAGCAAATTTTTGGAAAATTACTCTGAAAAAACCATATTTTCACATTTTTTTGCAATTTGGCTACCAATAAATTAAAATTTGTGGAAACCTAGTAAAATGTTCACATTTATTTGGAATATTTTCTGTCATATTAGTTAGTTTCATTTTAAGTTCCAATATTGTCCAAGATATTACAATGTAGTTAGTTTATTTATTAATTAAGTTTCCTTTTCATGTGAATTTCTTGATTGATTCATTTCTACAATGCATTGCTATATGAATGTAAAACGGGAAAAGAATTTGTGCATGTATAATTTAATGGGGTTTGCCCTTGTACCACATGATATCTCATGACATTTGTGCAGAACAATTATTTCCATTTAATATGGAATCATTTCAGTTCATGTTGTCCAGAAAAAAGCCACATTACTCCAGGAATTTCATGCCGTAAACATTTTCTAAATCACCTGCACACACATTAAAGGGTGTTGATCATGTGGTACAACAGCAAACTCCATTGTAATTTAGTATAGATCATTAATTAACATTTAGTTTAGTATCATGCATGTCTATCATCATCGTCATTGTCGTCATCAGATTTAGTTTTAATTTATTTTAGCATTTTTATTTGATTTGATACTAGGTTTGAAGGGTAAGAAACTTACCAAGGAAGTTGCTTGTTGAACAACTTGTTAATTTGATTGATTGGTTGATTTACTAGGTGGCCAGAAAAGCTTTTAGCTCACCAAATTGAAATGGTCATGTACGCTATTGTCATCCTATTTTGTCTTTTATCTTGTTGTTTTTCAATCTGTAAACAAATAACTTCTCTGAAACCAATACTAGTAACAGATATCGCCCAAATTTGAAAGAAAGCATTCTAATCTAATTATTGGCACTGTCTTTCTTTAAACCTGGTAAATTAATATATATGTACTTGTATACTGTGAACGTATATATATAATTAAGCATGTATTTATTTTCCAGGTGCAATTTAGACATTTCTGCATAGTTAAATTTTTGTGTTTTTTAGAACTACACTATAACACAATAAGCATAATTTAATTTTCACTCGGTATTAATTTTCACGCAAAACAAATGACTGCAAAATTAACAAAAAATTGTTAAATAACAGTATTTTCAAATTAATTTAAGAAACAGGGCCGTAACCACATTTGGCCCTGATAAAGCAAAAATGAGTTGCCAACTTCATTATAGCATCAGTACATGAAGCACCTATTATAGAAAATGTTGAATCTTGACCTTCAAATGTTACTTAACAACAGTTAACCTGCATTTCTGAAATAATTTTATTAAAATTCAAGTTTCTACTGCATTGCAGTTCAGGATCATGTACCTCTTGTTTCAATACTGTAAAGCAAGTAGCTGTTGAAAAATAGAACTAACCCAACATTTTTTTCAAAATTTGAAAACAATTTGTATGTGAATTGGCAGAAGTCTGTTATATGCTATCATAGTAGAAATTACACTGTATTGATTGATTTTGTATTTCACTTTTTATTTGAATTTCATTTATTTAGCCGTTGGTTTATTTTAAATTGTGTGTTTTGATTTTATTTTTTGTTGTTGCATTCTGCTAGATAAAATATTGATTAAATGCAAGAGAACAGGAAAATTGTCTAAAGTTGACAATAATATTTGTAGTATTTAATATTTGTCATTATAATTAATTAGACAGTTTCCAGGATTAATTTTTTCAATTTGTGATTTAATGCATTTAATTTGTTACAAAATTTTACATAATTTATAATTTATGCTTAAATGTACACCACCATCTTAATGCTGCTCTCCTTAAACTCATACTGTAAATTAAGAAGAATGTGTAAAAATCAGCTGGTAATTTATACTTTTAAAATTAAAACAGTCATAATATTAATGAGAAATAACATTCATATTAACTACTGAAACTTAAGGTCACACATAATGTATGCCTGTAATCATTTTTCACTTGTGTTAGTAAGGAGCCGTGTTATGCATAGTGAAACTTTTGCATATTTGTTAGCAGTTATGAATGACTTGCACTGTATCCATTGGCAGAGTTTGTGTACTACAGGAGGGCTGATTTGTCATATCTCAATTTGATTATAATTATAGTTTTAATTCTTTATTCTCTGTACCCCTTCTACACTATATGGACAGTTTCATATTTTAGTATTGCTACATGTATATCAAAATGTCATTATGGTCCTTACAAAAGCCTTTTAAAGTTGTTATATATGAATTATATTTATTTTGCAGGGTGACCTAAACTCACCTGGAACACCAAAGAGTGGAACACCTTACAGGGGGAATGAAACACCTGGTTCATCTGTAGCTACTAGATCAATGGGAACACCAACAGGAAGTAACTGTACACCACTGAAAGGAACACCAAAGGCCAACCTTGGTTCACCAGCAGTCTCTGTATCCATGAAAAACCTCAGTACACCTTCTGGTTCCTCATTACAGATTCATAGAACAGCTAGCGGTACGCCACTGGGACAGTCCACACCAACCAAATCAAATACACCCAACTCCAAATCTACACCTCTAGGGAGATTAGGACGTAAAAAATAACACATGTTTATATAGATTGCCTGGTTGTGTTCTTAAATTAATAAGTGCAATGAACAACTTGAATTTAAAATTGTAATGATATTTTCCCCTTCATAATGTTAATATACGACATTTACCTGCACAGAATGATCAATATGATAAAAAATTGAGAGAGATTATGATACCATAATTTTGTAAATTTAGGGACCACACAATTTATATTCAACAGAAGTATAAAGATACACATGTATATTGTATAGCCTTACATATTTGTAATAAAATCTATTTTAGTTTGTAATACAATGTATTATATTACTTATATATGCAGTAATCAAATAATTATATATTTAAAGTAATAAAAATGATAGCAGTAAAACAAGGTTTCACTATAGCAGTAAAACCTTGTTTTACTGTACTTAAATAATTAGCTACTTTTTCGGAGGTCATTTATGCTTTTAAATTACCTCCCTGAATCTTTCGATATACAGACTCAAGTTTTATGGGTGTTTTTTTTGGTTTTGCTACCACATTGTAACCTGACAAAAAGTTATGTGGTACCCTGGGTCAAAGGGACATTATAACATCCCTAAAACCTGAATATCATTTTTGTCACCCTTCAATATATTTTAAAACTGTCAGTGAAAAAGAGTTTCGATTCCATCTCTCATTTGTGTAACTCTTGATCGTCTAGGTGACAAAAGCAACCTTTGTGATGTAAGAGTTACTTCCCTTATATGGCTGGTCAACTAATCTTCTTTGAAGGGTGACAAATAATATGAATGCAGTGTTTATATACCTACAAACTTATAGAATAAGTCTGAAGTTGGTATTAATTTAGTAAACACTGTGAGTATGTGTAGTTCATATTGGAAGTCCTTACTTTTAATTTTGAGTTACAGGGGCTAACCATGTACAGTAATCAGTATATTTGTACTTGTAATGTATCAAGACATAATCCTATACATGTACAGTACAGACCTGTCAAAAGTTTAACACTACACTATCGAAATGGAGCCAAACTCGACTGCTAAGTGGTTGAGATATGGATACCTAGTGACTGAAAAGTCGATGGTAGATAGATAACAGCTGTCGAAAAGTTATAGCTTAAATAAGAGCCAAAATGAACCTCTGATTCGGTACGAATTTGTTATCTTAGTGTTAAACTTTTGACAGGTCTGTGCTGTATATAAACAGTTAGATAAAACAGCTTGAAAGCAAAGTTTATTTTGAAGGTATCTGCACAAGGTACAGAAGAGCTTCTTTAATACTACTCTTCTGGAGACGACATCAGCAGCTAATGTTGAACTTTTTGATAGGCAAAAGTCCCCAAGTTTTTGGTTCAGCTTTTTTGATGGACTAATCCTATTCTGACAGAGGTTAATATTGGTGAACTAGTTGTACATGATTGTGTAGAATCGGGTTTTTATTCACTGAATATAGAATCATGGATTCAATGGTTTGAGTATTTATAGAAACATCATATGAGTGTACTGTTTGGGAAATGAATTAATTCAATTATCTGTACCCATTTCCCCTAAAAATGACCCTTGTAAATTGGTCATGCGTATATTGATATAATGAATAATGGCAAGTTGGTATCAGATTTTTTTATCAATTTGTATTTGTAATGTTTCTTCTTAAATTAAAAACATAAAATGTTATGTTTGTTTGGTTTTTGTTTTTTTTTAGTTCACATGACCTTCTCCAAAACCGATGATTTTGATTCTTTGGGGTCTTAAGACTATACATTTGTAGTTTTTGGGGGTTTCCCCCCCCTTAAAATTAAATTATGTGTATTTGCATTTTATTTTGCTAAAATTAGAAATAGATTTAAATTTTTGGATCTTGACAATAAGTTAAAATGATCAGGTTTTCAGTTTGATGCAATCAAACTTAATCTGTATTTGAGATATCCGGTAGATGAGAGTTAAAAGCAAGACTGCAAATTGAGGGGACACAGTTTAATTTGCATTATCTCCCTTTGATCAAATAGATATATGTTAAGTTCTTTCACTGCTGCCAACATATTTCATATTTTGTTTCTAGTCAAATGTTTTATTGTTGTGTTTCTCTTGTGTTTGAAATAAACATTCTGTTGGACAGTCCATGGCTGGTCTTTTGGGCAGGTGAAGTCCGACAGTTTATGACTGGTACATCTGATACCTTTTGGGCAGGACTGGTAACTTTTCTAACATTTTCATACAAATGTATATGTATTATGGAAATTGTTAAAATTATAGTTAGGACAAGTAGTTACAAACACTATTATTCAATGCAATGTTCACTTAATCATGTTATTGTTATTATTCATGTATAAACTGAATTATGTATGGCTTTTTGTACAAAATTAAAATCAGTTTACAAGAACAACAAGTGTTGCATCTTAATTTTAGTTATGATGCTATAGACACATACATATCTATGGATGAGTGACTACATCCTGTATAATGTGAAATATTCACAGTTTAACATTCACAAACGTTTTCATGTGTACCGGCACTTAATTTTACAATTCACGAGGTGGTAAGTAAGCCCATTTGTATTTTTTAAAATGTGAAAAACTTAGCAGTGTACTTGTTTTTCAAGGTTAAGACTTGAATATCAATACATTGCGAATATGTCTCGTTATTCAGTCTAACAGTCAGTATGTAGCTCAATTGATGTATCGCCGGCCATGCCCACAATGTTCTGACATGCTTGAATTAGGCACAAAAAGAATGAAAACTCGGCCTGAATTGTGCTGTTTAATGACGTCACTGACACTGGTACGTCATTAGTTGCCTTGATGCTGCTTTGATACCGTGATGGCGGCCAGTGTCAGAATATTGTGGGCGTGGCTGGCGATAGCTCAATTGGTAAAGTAGACTTTAATAACCAGGCTCAGTTGTTCCAAACTTCATAGGTTAACTCAGATGGTTAGTG
Source organism: Anadara kagoshimensis (assembly GCA_021292105.1). NCBI lineage: Eukaryota > Metazoa > Mollusca > Bivalvia > Arcoida > Arcidae > Anadara > Anadara kagoshimensis. The sequence goes on along the minus strand of CM037875.1, from coordinate 38,392,588 downwards.
AAAAATCAAAATTTTATAAAAATTACAAATATGTATTTATTAATGACTTGTTTCTTGAACTTAAATTAACTCTATTTAATAAAATCAATTGCATGCATTTTCTTTTGAAAAGAAATTTAAAAATATTACCGGTACATTCTATTCAAGATACAAAATTTCAATAACCAAGTGGTTAGGCTAACAGAGCTTTGAACAACCGGCTCCTGTTTAGGATAGAAAAGGGTAGTGGCTATTTGTTGAAGCACTAGACATTAAAGATGCTAGACAGATATATTCAGAACAGCAGGAACCATATGGTTTGCTGCAAAATAGCTTCAAACAAAAGCAGTTTGATACAAGTGAAGTAAAGCATTTTGAAAAAAAGTACATATGGTAGATGCTTTTAAATCCAATAAAATCTATGTGATTGTTATTGGTAGTTGGTTGGAGAATTAATGAACAGTATCAGTGCTGTTGCTGCCATCCTTACTTATATGTAATTTTAGCTTCCTTTAAAACTTTATTGTTTATTGATGAAACAATGGCTTGATATATCAGGACCTGGTAGGCAAAGCCTATAGCTCTGGAAGAGTTGTCTTCCTTTGCTAGCAACAAATAATTATACACTTCACCTTAAATTGATGAAAAGGTACATCTGAAAAGCAGTGAAATCAGTCAATAGGCATACATTTGTCTTCCTGGACATGTCAATCTCTTGACCTTTGGGTTTTACATCTCAGTCAAGACTATTTCAATTATATCAAAATATCACAAGCTATAGATGAAGCTGCAGAAATTTGTACTGCAGTGCATCTGGGCAAGAGTTATTTCCCTTGACATACAATTAATATTAATGTATCATCAGTTGGGAATTCAACTCATTTCTTCTAAAATAATGTAATATTTGATGTTCACTTTGCATGATGATGTTAATTGTTTGACAGTGTTTATATTTGGTCTGTTACAACAAAATCATGGTTACCACATTAAATAAAACTCTCTTACGCTGTTCCGGATAACCTTCCTAAACTTAACCAATTCTTGCATTATTAAAAACCATTTGTGTTGGTTGCCTGTACAAAGTACAGTGAGTTGAGTAATGGTGTTTAACATCCGGGTCAAGAATATTTCACTTATATTTAGATGTCACCAGTGCAGAAATTTTTCCTATGCTTTGCGCTGATGGCATTATATGATTATAGAGCAGGTGCCAAGATTGTGACACAGGACCGTATTTATTTTAAGTTCCCATCCAAAAGAACCATGACTTTCATTTTGTAATGCCAAGTGCTTGGTGAAAGAACAGTCACTACTTACTTTCAAGTTTTGAGTCAGACCCAGTCAGGTTCAAACCCCTGACTTCCCACTTACGGAGCGAGCACTCTCCCAACTGAGCTACCACAGTGGTTACAGAGTACAGTGGCATTTATGCTGTAAACCTTGTATGTATCAACTAGTATTATTGTCTTGTATTAATATATCTGAGAATAGGCATGCCTGTGAGTTTGTAACAACTATTGGTGTACAATTAATTCCTCTACCAAAAACAAGATGAGTTCTGGTGACATTTTCCACACGGTAGTCACTTTTCAGGACAATGGGATTTGCAAGCATGCAATGTGATACCAAATAACAATTGATTACATTAATATGGAGTCTCATTATTTAAAATTTTCACTTTACTCAAGAAATTTTGGACATAACATTTTCCAAAACCTTTGGCACAAACATTAAGGGATAGTGGTCATGATTGGTTGAATTGACAACCATCCATGTTGGTTTGCCTGAACAAAGTACAGTAAGTTGAGTAATGGTGTTTTATGTCCCAGTCAAAAATATTTTACTTACATGTATATTGAGATGTCGCCAGCTATGAAAGATGAAGTGGTAGAAATTTTTATGTTTGCAAAACAATCGGGGCAATGCACAGAGAGAGTTCTTTAACATACCATGCCTGCCATAACACAGGACATTGGTTTTTAAGGTCCTTGTGACTTTAATTTCTAAATGCAGAGTGCTTGGCTAAAGAACAACCATTCCCTATTTATAAGTCTTAGCCAGGCCAAGCCAGGATTAAACCCACAACCTCCCACATATGAAGCGAGCACTACCAAATTGTAGTAGTGTTTTGTACGGTGAACACCCATTAAATAAAACAAACAAAAACTTTCCAGATTTCATTTTTATTTCTGAGCGTGGTCACATTAAAATATTAACCACATGTATCATACAACCCTGTTTTACAAATATAAGTATGGTCAGCCTTACATTAACTAGTATAATAACGACAGACAACATCAATATCTGATGTCTGAACACAAAGGTCAAGGTCAATAACACAAATATGACTATGGCAACCTAATTCATAAACTGGTGAATGATGATGAAAAAGAATGATAAAATACATGCATTTCTGAAAATTGAAATTCAATTAGGAATTCACCTTGAGAAAATACTTGCTATGTAAAGATGGCATTGTAAGAATATACAGATTTGTATTTTAACATACAAATAATCTGCATTTTTGGGAAGATTTACATATGTCTGAAATTGAGAGTGGATCTGTATGGTGGTAGTAACTAGGGAGGAGAATAATACAAAAATTAAACAAAAAGTAAATATTGTCATCCTTGTACCACATGATACAAACTACACAATTTCCACTGGTTATGGTGAATGCTTACCCTTAGTAACACCACTTCTACAGGAAAACAAATGGTGAGATTCCACACCCAATGGAAATAAAAGATAGTGGAGTATCATGTGGACACAGTGTAAATTGTTAAAAGCATGATGATTGGTTGAGGCCAAATGACACAAAACCCTTGTTTTTGACCCTTGGGATATTTTGGACAATACCATAATCTCAGGATAATCTGCTAGAAAATGCTGCCTAAAATACAGACATGACTTGTATGAAACTGACTTAAAATTGAAGATAAATGTCGAACTTCATTTTTTCATTTTTCAGATCCATTTTCCAACAATGCACAAATAAATACTAGTAATGTTTGCTTGTTAAGGACATACATGTGTTAAAAATGCAGAAATCAAAATAAAACACAACCAGACCTTTCTCTTATAAAACTATGAGAACTAAGACATTCTTCTAATAAAATTAAATTTTACAATAAAATTAACCTTTACAAATAAGATTAATGACACAACAGGTAAAAATATCCTTAATTAATTAATCTGACTGACCCATCTTAACATAACGTGCAATACACAATTACAGCACTATTTGTAAACAATATATACATATTATTCTTATAAAGATCACATTTAATGCAACTTTTCATATATTCAATACTTTTTACTACTCTGGTACAATTTTTAAACAACTTTGTACCCACTAATAAATCAACATTAAGGGGGTGATATCTAATTTATTTGAATCTATCAGAATATTTGAAATAACAATAATCTTTTTTGAATTATTTTCATGAAACATTGTCAAGAAATGGTTGGACCAAAATTTGTCAAACTACACAGTATCATCACCTTGGTGTCCCAGGAATTTGTAAAAGTTTATAAACTGATGTTCAATAATTCAGTAGGTGGGGTGGATGAGAGTGTGGATGGCCAGTGTTTAAAGTTAGGCTAAATATCTCAAAATTGATCTTTCAGAAAAATATTATATGAGGATTAACAAAATATTATGTGCGAGGTCTGACTGAAAAGTTTAAAAAGTAACAGCACTATATTCACATTACAAATTTGATTAAAAACTATTTTCACATTATATTTTAAGAAAATCTATTTTTCAAGAGTAAAATTTTACTTATATAAGCAAACAATTTTGTGAATCAAAAATCTGTATCACATTAGTTTTTTTTAATTCACAACCAGTGATTTTTTTATTTATACATGCTAAAGTATAGACACCATTTATCATTTTATGAAAAATATTTGCAAAAATCATATTTGAAGAAACCTGTCATTTCCTTATTTACAAAAATTTAAGAAAAATAAGAAAAGTATGCGTTGTACTATCTATGATACCTTAAAACTGTGTGTCTATCAATAGAAATCATATGGGTTACATTGGCACTAAAAAGAATCAAAATACTAGTATTAACATGCAACATAACATACACCTTTTGTAAAGGGAAAAATTTCATATGTCGTGCCATTCTTTCCCAAATTGAAATATCTACATTAAATTTTTGAGATTGAATTAAAATGAGAATAACTATGGGTAATTTAGTCAGTTATAATATTACAATACCTTGTCTCAATTGGTCAGACCAATATGAGTGAAGTGAAGTGAAATGGAGTGGAACTAGAACTAAGAATAATATTGTTTTACATCTAAGTCAAGATTATTTTACTTATATCAGACAGTGGTGGGTTCAGGGATGGTGGAGGAAACTGAAGTGCCCATATAAAACCACCAACCTTTAGTCATTTAACTGAACTGATAAACTTCCTCACACTAGGATGAGTCAAGACACGGTTATCTGTAAGCTTGCTCTTCATAGGCTACTCACCAATCAAGGCCTAAGGCCAATATAAAGAAATTACTTGTTATTTTCTTCAACTCTCTTGCAATTAATAATGTGGAAAAATGTTCTTGAAAAAGCCAATTTACAGTAAATTGTTGCCAATTTTCATCCAGTTTTTCATATGATGCAAAACAAAACCAAAATTCTGTTTATTTTTCATAAAGAAGTTCTTCCTTTTATTTTGAGCATATCTGGTAGTTGATAGCAAACTGAACTTCAAGTAGGTAATAATTAGTTGGTTATTTATACTGGTGATATGAAACAAACTTTATATATATATAAAAGCCAACCTCAAATTAAGAAACTAAAACCCATGATTTAGATTATAGATGTATTGACAGAGGTTCATCTGATCATATCACATGATCAATACCCCATAACCTTTGTTTCGATTGTCATGTTTACCTCAAACTTTTACAGAATAATACCCTATTTACTGGAAAATATCAACTTACTTGATTCTTTATGGAACAGAAAAAATATAACAAAACATTATTGTGTATCATGTTGTATACTGACAGGCCCCATTACATGGATTATTGTTAGGGTAAAAAGAAAACAGATTATGAAACTATATCCTGTGTTCAGAAAATGACGACCAGCAATTTGCCACGTAATTCGTTCTCTATTACAACCTCAAATTTCCATCTTATTGGCAATATTATATTATTCCAATTCAAAGAATTCAATGATGCTATCGTTTGTTCTGACTAATATAATGTTTGACTCATATCACTGGTATTAATAACCAGCTGATTATTACCTTCTTGAAGATGAGTGACTTTAACGGCCATTCCGTTTCCTTTAGAGATAAATGACTGGGCATCGTCTTTAAAAGCCTCTTGTAACATGTGTTAACATAACCATTTAAATATAATATCCATTATTGAACTCTATCTATCATTATAATCCCTTAGTTCCAGTGTGACAAGACTGGGATTTCCGATTCAAATATTTTAGTACCGGTAGATGTTACAACTGAGAAGTCTGAGAAGCAAAAAATTGAAATTTCACTTTCTTAAGTCTCAAATATGGACTGTAAATCACTTTAATTTCACGGCACCTTTTTCGCGATCCCGTGGTGAAAACAATTTCGCGACATGAAATTTTCGCGATATCCCATGTGGAATCCCAAAACAAAAGAAGGTTTTTCTTAAAGCAACTGATTTACGGTAAATGTTAATATGATGTTCATCTAGTTACTTGGCTTTTACCCAATTCAAGAATTTTTATTTTCGCGCCCTTTATTTTTGCGATTCTTTAACAGATCACGAATATCGTGAAAATAGTGCTCATGAAAAAAAGGTGATTTACAGTATTGAAAAGGTACAGTTACATTGAGGTACTTTGTATTATGAAATAGACTGAAAATAGCTTACCCAATAATCTATGATGTCTTGTAATAGTTGGTTTTATTGAAGACCAAGGTTTTGTCAATTCATTTTTGGAATGATGGAATCAGTCACTACTTGTGGTGCATTAGAATACTCCCAATATATTTGGTCCAGAACTAAGCAAGTCTTATTTGAGAACATGTGTTTAAAATTCCATATATGGCTCCTCAAATGGTTAATGATTCTATTCTATTACTTGCACCACAAAATACAATAGTTCCATTAAAAATCCATTGCAAAATGCTCTCAACCTATTAATACACCCATTATTTTATAGATAATTTTTCACAAAAAAAAACATGTAGGTTATCTTGCACAGGGAGGGCATGCAAGATAAAGATATCTATCACTGCTCTTTTCACGGAGTTTTCTATATGGGCTCCAAACATTTATGTAAAAACTTGAGGCTTCATAATACCCTCGTTTTTACAAACAGACTTTTTGTACCAAATCAAGATTTTTCTGTATAACAAAATTTTATTTCTCTTCTAAATCTTTTAATTAGAAATACTGATTTGATTTTGTCTGAATGGTAAATTATATTGCTTGGTAAATTGATTGAAGTATGAAAAGAGGAACAAATAAAATTTGCACTTTTCATACCTGAATTATATGTTGGCCTATCAAACATATTATATTGATCTTGCATGTCAACCTCAAATTGAAGGCTGCGAATTTTACCTTAGTTCATGTTGTTACCGCATAATAAAATATAAATAAAAAGTAAATTGCAGTGCATGTCCGGCCATAAACGTTGATTGCTTTGCATTTTACAGGAATTATGATGCAACAAGCACATGTTTATTGCATCAAATAAATACAAATGCAATTTGAGACATGATCTTTCGAGTTTTGAAGTTTGTGGGTGTGTGTACAGTAAATCCTGGAATTACTGTCACCAATTATACCATCAAATATAGTTCTTATTGGTGAGTTTGGCCATAAAACAAAGGGAACTTGTAAAAACAATCATATGGGAATTTGGATATTAGTACCAATATAATGGGTCAGGTGATAGAATAATAGAAAAACAGAAAAAAATGAATTTTGGATTTAAAAACTCTTGTGATGATAACAGGTCTACAAATGGCAATCATGCAGTTTCACAACTGTACAGAACCCAAAATTTGTGTAGCAAAAACAACCTTGTGAAGTACAGATTTTGAAAGACCTTGTACATACAGAAAATCTTCTAATGATCCTAACCTGCCAAATGTTTATCTTGACAAGGGGATTTCTGATATAAAAAGTAACAATGGATGGTGCTTCGTAAGTGACACATAATGAAATCTATGGTAAACATTCATACAGCTGCCATGTTATCATGTTTATATAAAATATCCCCAAAATGTCTGGGAAAATCAGTTAAATGTTAATTTACAATACACAAAAAAATCACAACTGTTACAATTGTTTTATTAAAGTTAAAATTTAATTTCATTGCTGTAAAATAACTTGACATAGGACAAAAAATAAATGTGGGCAGTCAACAAATACAGATAAAACATTTGGTTGCTATGGAAACCAAAAAATTGTAAAACTAACATAAAAATTGTCTAAAGTATGTATGTATAATGGACAAAATGACAAAATAAACAGATAAAAACTCAAGATTGTCAATGTAGCAATAAAAAACATGTAATAAATAAACAAATAAACAAAAATTCATCTCGTTATCTTCCATAAAAAACAACAAAAATCAAACTAAAAACAAAATTGATTGTAATGCAGTTTGAAATAATAATACCGGTAATACTAAATACAACTTAATGCAAATGCTGAATTGTAAAATAGATAAATTGTCAAAAGTTGCAGGATGAAAATAATTACTGGTAATTGAAGAATAAACTACTGTGCTGTGAATGTAAAATGATGACTGTGACACTATAAAATGAAATTTAACCAGTTATCCCTCATGAAAAAAGATGTGTGAATTTAGTCTGAAAAAGTTCTGAATTTTGCCTGAATTTTGAACATTTTTACATTTTCATTTAGAATTCAGAATACAGATACATGTAAAAGTGTTAAAATAAATTCAGACAAAATTCAGATCGTTGTTTTTTTATTCATGGGGAATATCATATCTGTTCAATACTTCATAATGTTAATATTTGTAAACTTTTAAAATTCTCAGTTAAATGTACAGTTCTAATAAAACATTTGTTCAAAGGAAAACAATAAGCCTTCTCATCCAATGGGGTTCCCTGTTGTACCATGTGATACCTTCTAACGTTTATACGGAACACTTATTTGCAATGGATAAGGAATCGTATGAGATGACTTTTTCCTGCAAAAACGAGAATCTGTGATGTTGACATTTTCCAAAACATTCCACATAAACGTTAAGAGGTATTGATCACGTGGTACAGCAGCAAACCCCATTTGAAAATACTTGAGTGTTCAATGAACACCATCTTTTATATGCAAGTCCACATTATCTACAACACTGAACATAATGACAGTTTACCCTACGATATGAGCTACACTATGATAGATGGAAAATTCAAAATGAAGTTTATGCAGTTTTTTTTACCCTCTTAAAATGAATTTAAAAATTATTTTGAAACATGCTCTGGTATTTTTTCCTACATATTTTTAATAGTATTTTAAATATCCAGCTTAATCTCAGTACTTTAGCATGAAGTAACATGTCTGTAGAGTTATGGGACAATAAAACCATCTTTTTAATTAATTTTTTCCTTCTAATGTCACTCCCGAGGCACGCAGTTCAATTATGTGGGTTCATTTCTATTATCTTGAAGAGAATGAATTCCAAACTGAAATCTAACGCAGCTCTGGCCAATCAGAGCTTCTTTTTGAAATTTCAAAACTGAAATCTAATGCAGTATTGACCAATCAGACTACTTATTTTTGAAATTTCAAACTGAAATGCAGTCCTGACCAATCAAACAACTTCTTTTTGAAATTTCAAACTGAAATCTAACCTAGCCTTGCCAATCATATAGCCTCTTTTTGAAATTCCAAACAAATCTAATGTGAGGTCTTCCTGATGACAATTTTATTACATTAGAGTTTTTTATTGTATCTTTTTTATTTCCCATCTTTAAATTGTGATCATTAATGAGCCTTTGATCTTTTTCTTCAACCCTGACTGAGAACACAATATATCATCAAATTGTGACTCATATATGTTCTAATTCTACAACTCTGCTGAAATTCATCATGTATAATAATTTAACTGTTCTTTTTGTGTAGCTAGATGAAGTGTAATAATATTAGCTGGCCAGTACTAGTAAACAGCATTCTTACAATACCTGGTACAGTAAACAGTCTAATTAATTATATGATCCCTAAATGTTAACATTTTTATTTGAAAACAGAATTTTTAATAACTGTATACAGTAAAACCTCGTTATAATGCCCCTCGATAACTTTGCCACCTCACTTATTGCCACACTATTTTGAAGTCCCAAAATCCATTTTGTTTATGTTTTTGTTTATCCGCCTCCCCCAATTTATCGCCAAACCCCTTGATAATGCCAAAATTTGACTGAACAAATGGTGGCGTTGAATCGAGGTTTTACTGTATGTCTGTTACGGAATCTATTGGTAATATTCTAAAAGATATGTTCAGTTGTTTGATAACATACATAAATGTGTACACATGTAATACACATACCCTAATATAGATTTGGTCTATTATCATCTCTCTGGACCTTAATTCTATGTGTTTAATTGTGGAATATTTTGTGCGATTTTGATTCAGGGCTACTCTTCTACAGATATGTTCATTACCTTTGAAATCATCATTATTTCTTAGTAAATCCATTTTATTCAGGAATATTTAAATGTACAAATTGACATCATTATGACATCATTTTCATGGAACAATGAGAATGCTAAAGGAACAATTAAGAAGATGGAAGTGCACTTAATGTTGTATCTTACCAAATCCCCCACCCTCCTTTTTAGATATTTAAGACTTATTTAAGCAGTATAAATTACATGTAAATCTTGATGTTGGCTGGCCAGTTAGGTATTCTACAACAAGAACCAAAATCCAATATTATCTGTCCGTCTGTCTGGTGTTTTTTATAAGTTACAGTATGATAAAGGGATCTCTGTATACTTTTTAAATGATAGAAATATAAAATAATATTATATATATATATATTTACTGGTATGAAATAAAATCTGCGAAACTAATACTTTATCATTTTTTATCATATAATATTTTTTTTTATTTTATTTATAAGTATGTGTATATTTTTAACTTGTCCTGCTATGCTTACCTGGCACCAGGAGTTGTTTAACAACAAAATTTGAAAAGGAGTAGCTACAGTAGAAAACACCAGAGTTACAAGTGAGATAATAAAACTGGCTTTAATATTATGCTGTACATGTATTTGAAAAAGGAAGAGGCAAAGGTTAGCAAGATTGAGCGATCACCTGATTATGTGGCAAATTTCTGATCAGTTGATATTTTATTCATTGTTGTATTCTGACAAACTATTTATGTCCCTGTCTTACAGAGGATTACCCAGGGATTATTCTGGTCACTCACAGGGTTCAGTAAAAGGACCCATTAGCAATGCCTAAAAGTGTTCATTTTTTTCAGAATTTTGTAGGTAAAAATTCCCAATTGAATTTAAATGAAAATACAGGAAAAAAACCCAAGAAAGTGACAAATACCCAATATTTCAATATAGCTTGTATATTTTCATTATAACCCACATTTAGACATACAGTAATGTGTATTAATTAATTATTTCAAGTAAATCGATCATCTTTTTTGTCTAAATACAGTATAATACATGTATAACAAGAATCATAAAATTATCTAAACACACAATATGCAAGATGTCAAAATGAGTTCTTTTTTTTAATAAAATGAAACTTATCAATCAATATTGGCAAGAAAAATCCCAGATACCTGTACGAACAATGACAGTGTGGAATTAACACTTATCAGGTAATAGACATTAGAAATATATATACCAGGAACAATCATTTTCCTCAATTTCCTCAATTCCCTTCTACATATAGGCTAAAAATGCTGTTTATCAGTCCAGCCCATTAAAAGAATTATTACACTAGACTGAAGGCTACAGTCTTTGATCATGTGATTAACGGACATAAACAAATAATATGATGTTGTTTTTCCGTGTTAAAAACTAATGATGTGAAATTCTCATTTGTTTTCTTGTAAAATGTCATGTTGTTGTGTGTTTAAATACTTTTACACACAAATTATATTGCAATAGGACTGAATGTAGAAAACATTATAACTTAAGTAAGGTGGAAATATCTCTACATGGTCTTACATTAGAATAGAAATCTATAACAATTCAATTAATAAAGGAACTGTAGTTTTAACGAATTACAAAATCATTCAATTTGATATAATGTAAATTTGAACATTTTTATAAATACTGAATAATCTGAATATCTTCTGTTCCAAATTTTTTTTTCAATAAATTTGCTTCTCTCCACAATTAGTGAAATCGTGAAATCAGAGTCAGCTGGTTGTGTGTTGTGTTATGTCCCATCAGCAGATTTTTCATGCATCTGCAATGGGATCTGAGTCAGGCGAAGATGTGAATATATTATCACAGGTCTTACATTATTTACTCATCCACGGTCTGGTTGTTCAAAGCTTTGTAAGCTTAACCAGTTAGTTAGCCAAAATTTAAATTTGTGTTTAAAGCAAATTTCTGGAATTTCAGTTAAAAAATGAACGCACGCAATTGTTATTACCAAATAGAAGCAGTTAAAGGCATAAACTGTATTTTTATATCAAATATTTTTAATTTTAATAATGTTTGAAATATTCACTAACCATTTGGTTAAGCAAACAAAGCTTTGAACAAACGGATCTAGGGTTGTAAAATTCCGGCTGAGAAAAGTAAAATTTTGGCTGTCCTGCTGAGATGAGTGTTTTTCACCCACTTGTCACATTGTTCCTATAAATTAATGCACATACCGGTATATAGAAATTCAAGTTAAAATAATCTAATAAGACATTCCTGTATTTTAGACAAATATTGGGTCGGTATCAGTAATCACATCGGAAAAATTATATAAAATGTGTGACAAGTGAACATTCTGAAGGCCAAGTGAATTATTCTTCCACTAGACACCATGATCAATTGCTAAAATAATTCTAACAAAAACCTTTTGACATGATTACGAGGATGAGAAAATTTTAATATGTATGAAATAAATACAGGGATTTCTTATAAAGAACATTAATTTAAAATACATCTGTATACTACCGGTACTTGAGAAACACTTCCTTAATTTTGCTGTGACATAAACAAATGTATTTTAACTTTCACAACAAAAGTGAAATGGGAGTCTCTAAAATAAAAATACTAATATTACAATGACGTATAATGAAATACTCAAGGAAGTTACCATGACAAAACAAAAGTGATGGAAATAATTAATATATAACATCAATATATTGTCACCTCTGGTCATGCTATCTAGACAAAAGTCAGAATTTTTAAAAAATTCTTCTCAGAAATTACACATTTTCATCTACCCTACAGTATTTTTATTCTCATAATAATTATTATAATCTTAAAAATCTCTAAGTTATTATATCTACAGATAGGCACTGTCATACTTCAAAATATTTTGAGTAAACATTTTTAACATTTTCAAAGGGTTTCCTTCAAAGTAGTAAAACATCACTACAGTAGTCTTAATAGTTGTACGGTCTTTCCATAACTTTCCCTTTTTTACTGTATGGCAACTAAAACAAACTTGTGAACAAAATCTTTAAATTGGCAATGTTGTTACCAAAGTATTGTTGTTGTGTATTTTAAAAAGTTAGTGTCTAAAAATTTTAAAAACGAAAAAAATTTCTTCCATTTTGCAACTGAAATTAAAAAGCTTTGCACTTTTAGTTTTCAGTAAATTAAAAAGTAAATTGTAACTTATAATAATCAAATTATAAATATGTGAATTTAATTTTAAAACCCAGCTTCTTATTACAACCAACTCCATTTATTCTTCATACAAATATGCTTCAACAAATTATCTACACACTTCCTTTTAATTTCCCACAATCCTCTTTCCATTTCCTCTTAATGTCCCATCACCCTTTGACTACTTCCTCCATAAAATGGATTTAAAATGCAATTTAAATAAATGTAATTTAAATTAAAATGTGCATTATATGACACAATAAGTGAGTGAAGACATTGGGTGAAAGTTTTTTGTAACCATGGCAATAAATATACTCTTATTTACAATGATATAAAATCCACAATGCTCTAAGACAACCCATAACATTAACAGAGATATAAAAAGGGTTTTAAATCAAGCTCGGAATATGATATATAAGTTATCAGGATAAAATTCTTCTCTAATTTTTATTTCTCAATCATCTTTTAACTGAACTTCTTATAAAAATAATCTTTCAGAAAGCAATTTTTTAAAGAAAGGGTCTGGTGATGTAATAGAGAGAAAAAAGGGTACTAAGTTATAAATAATATCAAATAATACAATTTTACAAACATGTAAACCACAACTTAATTACCATTTCGAACTTTTGTAAACATTAGAACTGGTCTAAACTGAATCCTTCTGGAACTGTAACTACCTGTTAAATCAAAGATTGGTTCAGAACTGAAGAGTTTGCTCAGGTCTTAGGTTAATACATTTACCGGTTATTTGCAAAACAATATAAATTGTATGCCCTTACAAATATGTTCAGTTTAGACAGGTTCTCGGTTTACACAGGTTGAATTGTAACATGTACATGTATAATGGCTATAGTTGAGTTCATTTTCTTCTAGTCCTTACAGTCACACTGTGACTTGGTGACCTCTGAAACAATGGTGTACGAGATGTTTCTGCAACATACTACTGCCCTGTTGACTAGATATCTGGAGAAAATTTTCTTTACACAGTTTCATAATTTTCTGGACAATCCTATCATTCATATCTTAAATCAATCCAAAACCATTTTGTTATCTGTTCTGTGATTGGTCCTTGAGCATATGGATAATCCAATGAAAACAACCAATAAAACAAGATGATGAGACTATGCTATAAATTGACAGGAAGTAACACTTTGTCTGTAGTCTGACTATAAGTTACATTTGTGCTATTATTAGATCTTACGGATTTCCCCGACCTTGAACTTGTTGGAGTGTATGAGCGATGATGAGATGGAGGATGTGATTGTGAATGAGATGAATATGCACTTCCAGAGTTTGTATAAACGTCCCGATTATATCCGGAGAACATTAATGATCCGTGTGTAGGAGGCTGGAACACTGGCTGCATGGGATAGTAGCCCTGATGAGGATGTGGTGCTGCTGTATACGGATTTGTATATGTATTTATGTTTGTATGCCCTGAAAAAGAAGATATATCATTTATTAATAAAGTTTTTGCTTTTATTTCAGTAGAAAGAATAATTTAATGTGATTTTAGGTCCCAGTTAAGAATATTTCACTTTAATTTAAATTTAAATTCAACTATAGATAATGGGACAGAAATTATGACCTTTGCAGTACACTCAGGGCAATGTGCAGGGGGGATTCTTCAACATTATCCAATCTTATTGATCATAAACTTGTGTTTTTAATCTATTTAACACAGCCAGGAATAGCTGTGATAAAGCTGATTCTGATTTAACCACAAACATCATTCATTTGCTTAACTACTGTTCATGTATTATTAATTTTAGCAATTAAATTTCTTGACGACATGACAAGTAGTCATTTAAATGCACTGCCAAATAAAAATATGATAGTATGGTGATCCATAAGATTTATGCTACCATACAGTAATTCAAGTACATGTGGGATTACCTAAATTACAATTAGCACTATATAATAGCACACACTAAAAATCTTACATGCTCAGTATTTTAAGGAAGATTACTCACCTGGAGGATAAGAAGGTGTGGTGCCATTAGCTACAATTGCGTTAGGCGTTGATGTAGTCCCTGTTGTTGTGTCTGGTGACTGTTTACAGAAGGATCTCTTACAACAACAAGCTATTGCCACTATGCACACAACAACCACTATCAGACTCCCCACAGTTATAGTAACCGAGGCCGTCACTCCTAGGCCCAAAAACTTGTTTAAAAATGTCTCATCTAAAAAATACAATAAAACAAAAAATTGAATTATTTCATAAATACATATTATTATTTTTTCACTTTACTGTATTACCCAGGCTTATAGACAGTATTACATGCAACACTTGTCCCTTGTCATCAAAGTGAGACTTTGCTGCAACATATCAGACACTAGTAACAGTGACCTACATAACTGACCTTCTGACCCCAAACACAATCCCATACTAGAACTGACCATATTCTATCATTGTATGAAGTTTCAATGGAATAGGTCATCTATAACTCAAGTTATTATCCAGTTATTATCCGGAAACTATCCAGATAAACATGCAAGCAGACAGATAGACAACCATAAACACTATAGTTTCCTCTATTTTTACCGGACATTGGACTGTTAAAATGTATCTGTTAGTTCTTGTATGGTATTCAAAGGTTTCTTTCTTTGCAATACAACACAAGTCAAATGCAACTCTTCTTTTTAATGACTAAGAGTTGGATGATATTTAACTGACCTTTCAATGCAGGGGGCGTTTCTAAAGAGACGGCCTTTAAGGCAAGTTCGACTGTATATGAAGTTTAAATATGTCTAGAATCTTTATAGAGAGAACACATCACTCAACTGAATTTGAATACCTGTGAAATTCATTAGATCTATTAAATTACCAGCAATTTCTAAACAGTTCAAAAGGTTAATTAATTAAACCTGCATTAATTTCAGACAAATTTGACAACTAATAATACCCAGAATGTACTAACGAGAAATATTTCCCTTTTATGTGACAACTATTAATCTAACAGTAATAAATCTATGGTGCCTCAGAACATGTAACAGGGTATCATTCATTTTACACTCGATACAGAGAAAATGGTCTCTGTGGAAATAACAGACCGATGTGAACTATTACTGAACACTGTAATTTGGTTAAAGCTGGATACACAAGACATTCTAATTCTAATGTGTAAAATGACATAACTAGTAATTTTGTGTCTGGTAGAAAGATAATGCCTTCATGGCATATTCATAGCGATAATGACATTCAAAGAAAATTAGAAATCTAACCTTAACTTAAACCACTGAAAAATGGGCAGAATTGTCAATAATCTTGTCAGTGAAGTCTATCAGAAAATTATCTCTTTTACAGTCGAGTCTAACAGAGTTCTAAATACCAACGGGCAAATTCTATCTTCATTTGACTTTCATTTTACAAAAAAATTACTTCAAAAAATGAGAAATTGCGCCATTCAATTCATAACATGTTTGAGTTAATTGCCTAGCGGGATTGAAAATCTATCAATTTTCACCTCGGAGTCAGATAAATCTCCATCTAGCTAACTCCAAAGACTTTCCTAATCTTCCATACAAATTGATTGCCACGAAGAAAGCAAAACAATGGTCTTAGATCCAATTACCTTCTTGACAGAATGGGTGATCTTGGGCTTAGAATACTTTACTGTGATGACAGACAAGTATTGTACTGTATATATATGACCCTGTTTCCCATCTATCTTAAACCAATGGATATAGATAAAATAAACAAAAGCTTATTCAAATTAATAAAACAGAAATACTTGCTCATTTTGCAGCAGTAAAGCAAGGTCACACAATTAGGAAAAACAAAGCAAATACCACACTGTCCGAAAAACAAGGAAACTACTACCCACCTACAGGCACATAGACAGAACTCTATAAAAGTTAAAGGTGAAAGACCTAAAATACATGGAGAAGAGACACACAGAAATTGTCACAACAGGGTCTCCTTTTTACTTAGATGGGTACATGCCCCTGCATGCTTACTGCAATTAAAAGCCCATAGTGTACATGTTGCATCAGGAAAACTGTCTTTCAGAAACAAAGGGCCTCTACAACGGTGGAACTTTCAAAACATGGTATATGACCATATTGATACTTCCATTTAGTATACGGCTTTGGAGCATGCATTTTAACTACAGTAGCTAAAAAGGTAAAGTACTCCTCTGTATGTGGAAGGTTGAATGTGTTTGAATCCTGGCCAGTCTGACCAAGAATTGTGTGTGTGTGTGTGTGGGGGGGGGGGGTGGGGTTAGGGGCTTACTTTCTATTTGTCAAATTTTGACAGCGTGAGAATCTAAAAACAACAGTAATTTGTTCAATGTGGATAGAACAATTTAGTATCTATTAATTTATTATTATTAAAGACGCTGGTGATCCGGGAACGGTTGCCATGCCTAACGTTAACATTATGTGCAAAGACTTTACCTGGTTTATTATCAGAATTTGTCGGTAAACTTATGCTCATTTTCACCAGTATTATCTTACATCACTGAAAAGATCTACAGCTACCAGGGTTTTAAAAACAAGCTTTTCTACTGGAGCATCTAAGAAAGATGTACAGCCATTAGCGGGAGGGAGGACCTGTCACGTGACCTGTTGCTGTAAACAAATCTATTTTGAGAAAATGGGAACCCCCTACTTTCATTTTAAGACGACCGACAAACACAAGCGACATTTAATGCGACATTAAGTTATTACAAGGATTTTCAGTGAAAATATGTTATCTCTCGACATTTCTACAAAATATTGTTACAAATTATCCGAGCTGAGAATCTGTATGAAATAACTGTAAACGGAAGTTAGTATATCGATATACACGTGCTGACTGCTGTCAACTTCAAGTTTTTCGTAAAACCAGCGGTAATTGAAAACACATGTCGGGAACATTTACTTTCAGATGTTTGTAGAATGGTGTTTTTGTTAACGTTTTTCTTGACTCTGGGTGCCCTTATTTCATGAAGAATATGATGCATTTTCGGGGGGGGGGGGGGGGGGGGGGGGGGGGGGGGGGGGGGGGGGGGGGGGGGGGGGGGCAAATTTACATGCTGTGGTTTGATTTTGATCTGATAATTACAGACAGCCCAGTGACAGAACCACTATGCCACATGTGACAGTGCCACAATGCAATGCCACATCCTGCATCAGAGTTTCTACAGGTTTGATCCAAAAATTATTTACAATCCAGTGACAATACAGGGGTGCAGGTCATTTCGGCACCAGGTCATTTCGGCACCTGTAGAAAAAGTCATTTTAGTTTTTACAAAAATCAAAAGGTAAACATGTTTCTCCTAGTAAGACAGAATATTAGCCCTGTTAACTAGTGCTACTACATGGTAGGGGTATAAATAAACATACATTTATGACTGACAGGTGTAAAAACAGAAAACTTGCTGTTAATGAATACAAGAAGTTTGTTTGATTATCAAATCTGTAAACCTAAAATGGCTAAATGTAAAATAGAGAATCAGAATTCACAAAATATGCCTTAACTAAAAAGTTACTCAAAGTTAGAGACCTTAATTGTCTAATTTGAAGCAGGTTTGTATTTTTGTTCTGTAATCTTTTCCTGCCATCAATGACAAAGGCAAGATTTCATGGATCAAACTATACTGTGTACCCACAGTAATATCTTTTTTTCAGATGTGAATACATCACCTGATTATGTATCCATTTTTCACAATCAGGTGTCAGTTAATACTGATTTAAAAGGATTAGTGCTTCAACTCTTACTCTGGGATAAAAAAATTCAGTTCTGGACTAAATTCATCTCGACACCATTTTGTGCTTAGTCCAGTGTGCATCAAAATTTGAATTTTATAATTCATGGTCTCAATATGTCCTGACATTTTTTCTGTCTTTTCTTTTTGTTGTACATATCATGTTTAAGGTTGAAATGGCTTTTCTAAAATTTAAATGTTTTTCAATTATAAATCACTTTATTGTATTATTGTATTCAATTATGTATTTGCATTACATGCACCTAGATGACACTGTGCTCATTCCAAGAAACTGCACTGTGCACTATGCTGTACAGAAAAGGGAAAACTGCATTGCCAAATCTGGGACTTGAACCTGAGACCTTCCCAATACTAGCGGGACACTCTATCAACTGATCTACCCAGCCACCTATCAAGCTTGGTCTGCCACATTTTGATGAAATCAAATCCACATTTCACACTTTGCCAAATACAATGCCAAGCTATCAGATGTGTTTAATGTAATTCAGCAGATAAACCATAATAAATATCATCTTTAAAAATTGAAAGAGTTAAAACAACACAGCGGTTACATCTGACTTCTGAATAATAAAACTGATCTTTTTCTTATAAAATATATAAACATTACAACTACTTCTGTATATTTTGACATTGCAATATACATGATTTCAAACTAGGAACATCTGTCGTTTTCTACTAGGGTGGAACCTATCCTGTTATCTTTGTACCAACTAAACAGAGACCCAGTATTGATGGATTTTGTTATTAGCTTTTTAACAAGAAAAACATTTGCGATTATAACATCTAAGTTCACCTATAATGTGCGTAATGTCAAGCTGATAAATTAGGGATTCTTCTTCAGGAATATGTTATGTATAACACTCCGAGAGACTTCTAAGAGAAAAGCTTTATAATCAAAACTTCGGGAAAATGTTCAATTCATTTTACTTTTTTTCTACTGAAATACAAGAGATTAAGTAATCATACACAAATCACTGTCTATTTTATGGTGCAAGTTTTTATTAGAGGCCAAAATGACTAGCTTACAGGTAAGGCATCCATTGGGTTTCATCAATATACCCTGGGAACCTACTCTTCTTTGTGCAATTCCATAATTCTCACTAAATATGAAGTTAACCCTCTTGCTGCCACATGGACATATATGTCCTCCACCGGCAGCCTGCTATATGGACACATGTCCTTTCAAAAGAATTGACAACTCTTAGATAAACGACGAAGATATACTTATAATCTTTCTGTAAAATTATAAAATGCAAAATGTTGACTATTGAGATTATAATCTACAATTAACTAATGACTTCATATGACTAAAAATGCATATGACGTCATATCATTTCGCATTGTGAACTTCAATTTGGCACTGCCAATGTTGCGCTGAAAATTAATTTGGCAGCAAGAGGGTTAATTTGCTTAACATTGTGGTTTTATATGGGAGATTCAGTTTCCCCCATATTCCATTTCAATATCAGTGAAAAAATCTGGACTGGGCGTATAACACCATTTCTCCAATACAATGGTTATGAAAGTGTCTCTAAAGCAATTTCATGAAAGCCAATCCATTTCCATTAAAAATTTAGTTCTGTGAAAAAACAATGTACGCTTTCACTGTCGTGATGCTGTACAAAAATCATCTAATAACATGATATACCATAATACTTATTCATTTTGCATTAGTGTTTTGATTGGACAAAGTATCGTTTTTGGTAAGTAGCATACCAGACAAAGCTACTGCTTGAACAGCTAATTGTCAAAGATAGAGGACCTTTCAAGTTGTCAAGGAAAACTTGTCCATTGGAACTCTCTGCTGTTGGAGGTAAATTTATTGATGGTTGAAATTGTAAAATACAAACAGGATAACATGACCCTTCTTTGAACAGGCAAATGGTTTGTTGGTTTGAACTCCATTTGAGAGTCTCTTGTAGTTCTGGTTCTTTACTTTTGGTTCATATTTTACCTTTGGCCAACCCTTTCTATGCTTTCTGCATCTTTACAAGTAGTGTTGACATCGGTAATAACATTTATGTTCAAACTTTGTCAAGTTTTCAAATACATTGAATACCATGAGGCAATATGGTGTGAAAGTCTGCTTTTAGACAACTGAGCCACCCAGCTATTTGATAAGGATATTAGGTCCTTTTTTTGCTATGTGTTAGGTTTTAAAATTCATTGTTTTAATCAAGGTTTGTATGATGTTTATTATTAATATTAGTATACTAATGAACATTGTCATATAACAATAAACCAATTTCTTCACTGTACAGACATAATATGGTAATAAGTTGTTTTGAAAATCCATTAAAACACTGATAGTCACTTACTTAGTAACATATATTATATGGCGACGTCTCCATTACACTATTAGCTGTAGTTTATTGAATTATTTCAACCGGACATCATTCTTGTTTGTTGTTTGTTTGGCCAAGGAAGATTGGTTAAAAACTGAATGATGAAGTTTAAGATGGACATTAGCATGTTATAAGGCAGGGTTGATGCATTAAAACATAGGTTTGCTGGCACCAAAGAGGTGACAATTACCAGTCACTAAATTAACAGTGGTGTGCTAATACAATAGACATTTCTTTATAAGCAAACACTTGCCAGTCACCAAACTAAGTTATGGGTACCGGTATACACATAGTCTTGAGATCAGCTATAAAGTAACGATATTAAACTATGAGAAGCAAAGCCAAAATGTTTAAGTTAAAGTTTAATGACATCAGCCTTTTTATGAGTAAATATACATATGAAAATATAAACAATCTCTGAACCAAGTTTTGATCAGAACAGAACAGGCAAACATTCATCTGTCTGTAATTCATAATTCTGTTAAAGTCTATGTAATTAAGTTAAGCAATCTGGTGTTAAAACAATTAAAAATAACATCTTAAATCAGAAAATATAATAATGTGTATACACACAATGATTTAAGGCAAAAACAATAAAATTGTCAAACACCAGATTGCTAAACTTAAACCAGAACTATTACAGGTAATGTTCCATAGTTCCATGCTCTATTCACTCTAAATTTTGATTACACATGTGGTGGGTGTAGCTAGCTAAAGAAGATGTGCTTACCATTACGGAGTAACAAACCTTACATCCCTAGTGGAAATACGGAGTACCAAACCTCACATCCCTAGTGGAAATACGGAGTACCAAACCTCACATCCCTAGTGGAAATACGGAGTACCAAACCTCACATCCCTAGTGGAAGTTTACTTGTTTAACCTAACGTTTTTACTTTGCTTCAAGATTGTGATTTGGACATGAATTGGTATGTTTGTTTTACTATTAATGCCAGGCAGATGAACTTCAATTTATAAAATATCTACTACAAAAATTAAGGAGGAAAATAAACTTGTATGTATGTATGTATGTGCTTTTCTTAACTATAGTACTAACATTTCCTCTTTTTAAGTGTACAACCAATGTTGGCTAGGGTTGATCTGCTGAGAGTAGTGCTACCATAAAACTTATGAATAAGGGTACTAAAATCTAGTACAAACATTAAGACTAGAAATAAAGCTATACTGATATGTACTTTTGTAACGTCAGTACCAAGATTTCACAACAACTTGTACTTTAGTGAAGTTTATTTGAGTATAAATCTGTCGAAACTCAAATTTTATGAAAGAATAAACAGCATAATCAGGTCAATTTGATCTAGAAAATGGATGTATCATCACCGTACAGATCTCCCTGGATGGCTTCAGTACCACGTGTGTGCCTGTAGAGTATGGCAGAGGTTTTGATTTTAATGAACTAATTCTGCCAGAAGAATAAGATAAAGAGATATGGATTGACATGTTTGATAAGTCCATCTTATCTTGTAGCTATTTTAAATGTTGTAAAATTTTACATACTAGTATTCAGTATTCACCAGACTATTTGATCATCATTAACTTCTAAATGGCTTCATTTCTAAGTACACACTTCAAGCTTACAAAGAGTAAACTCATCACAAATACATTTCTAGGTTTTTCTAATTTAAAAAAAAAAAATCCAACTTATCAATAACGGGATTTCGTAATGTCAACTTTAGGGTTTAAGAATACTGAAATTGCCGAGTTGAAATTAATCTTCATTTTTACGCCCTGGAAAATAGAATGACAAGACTGTAATAAAAAGATTTTCTTTATGAGGTAATTTCTTTTTCTTTGTTTTTTATTAGTTTTTTTAAATTCCAGATTTAAATCCTCAGAGTGACATTATACAGAATATTACATTTTAATTTGAGTTTTTAGTATTAAGATGAAAAACAAGCACTTACTTGCTGCAAGCCAAAGATACATGGCTTTAGTTCCTGTAATTATGCTAAAAGATTCTAACCTAGTTTAAGATTAAGAGTTATTCACCACTGTGTTTAAGCCAACCTTCTAATCAAGGCCAATAAATTTCACTTTGTCATTCAAATACAGCTTTCAGAAAAAAATGTTTCTTAGGATGCTTTATCAGGTTGCCTTGAATTGACTTGATTATGGATGAACTCTGGACATGTTGACAGAAATGGTTTCTAGTGGCAATGGTTCAATCTTTAACTACTCGGCCATTAAGGTGATGGACAACTTTATTTTTTATCATTCATTATTATTGGCCAACAATGGCCAGGTAAAAACAAAGCATTTTTACATGTGTGACATGGTATACAAAAATGGTAAAATTGTTTTTGCCTGGCTGCTATTGGCCATCGTACTTTTCTGCAATGAGCATGTGTGAGCACTGACAAATAACATTTACTCAGCCAGTCATCTTTATCAATGCATACACAAGTTTATATGATAGGCTTTTTCCAAAACTGATTTTAGTTAGAAATAGCATAGTGTTATTTAGGCAGTGAGTCTTGTGTTGCTTAAGTTGAAGTGTACTTTATTCTGTAATTGCTTCAGTTTTTCGTACCTGGGAGATGTAATGATGATTAGCCAATCAGGTGATCCCATTTACCACTATAAACAACAATCTTGACCTTTTTGACAAAAATGCAATTTTAAAAACGAAACCGTGATATGTAATGTATAGTGTAAGAGTGATACTTCAGGTGAAACACTGAATACTTGTTTTATCACTTCATCTACACACGCTACTTTAAAACACTTTAACAGAATTACACAATAACACCATTAGTACCTGAAGAAAAATTATACACAATTTGTTCCTTTATGATCTGAGAAAAACACAAAGTAAAGCTTAATATCATAAAAATAAATACTTCATGAAAAAATCCTACAACAGCCCTAAAGTGCCATAAAGATCATTTATATCCAAATGAGTAAATATGTTCATGCTAGACTACAGCAGCCCAAAGGTGTAATAAAGAGCATTTTTACTGAAACAAGTAAATATGTAAAATCTTTCTACAAAAGCTTAATGTTGACATAAAGATATTTAAAATATCATAAAAATAAATATTTCATGAGTAGCATCCTATAGCAGCCCAGAGCTGCCATAAAGTGATATTTCATGGTGTGATATAAACATTTTAAAACTGTATGAATGTATTGAAACTTCTTGCTACTAAAGTTGGAATGCAATAAGATTTTCTTTCATCTCTAGCTTGTGTGTGCAGATAACTCCATTTTCACAGTAATTAAAAAAAATATGAGGTGATAATGTAATTTTGATTTTTATTGGCCCTAGGTACGGGTAACAAACACAAAATTTACTTAAACAGTACCTGTTTACTTCAACTTTAACTGGTAGAATTATTCATTCATAAGAAACATGATATGTTTCAAACTTGGAAAGGTATCAAATTTTTTACATTTTCATACACAGAATTCAATTTTATTTTTTCACATTAACAAAATGAAATATTAGTCATTTTTCATGAAATTTAAGCAATGGGGAAATTAATATGATGTTATCAATCTAATATGAGATGCAAAAATCAAACTTGCAAAATCAAGGTTGTGAAATTTAAGTTTTACCTAACATTGTTTTCATGAAATTTAAGTATTGGTGAAATTAATCTGATTTTATCAATTTAATCTGGCATTAAATACCAGTAAACAAACTGGAAAATCAAACTGGTAAACAAACTAAAAAAAATCAAAACTTTAATATTGTTGCTTTAAAACAATAAATTCAGACATTTAAAAATACAGGTTTCAGTTTCACAACTGTGAGCTCATTTAGTAGTGGGGTTTTTATAAACTTTGATTTAGCAAGTTAGAGAAAAAGTCATGAAGACATGGTCTCTTCATCTTCTTATTTTATGGAGTTAATGTACTTAAATATATTTAATCTTTATTATCTATATGTAAGTACCTACCACATTAGGTTTTTATTTACAAAACTGTCTACGAAAAAAATCCAAAATATTCCCGACTTTTATCTGCTAGTTTCTGCCAATAAAGGTGAATGAACTATCTGTATTGAGTTGGTTTAGATTTTATTTGATATGTTTGTAACATTATTGGCTATAAAGCAAACTGGTCCTGGTTTCACAATGGTTCCTTCACTAAGGGTTTCTTAAAGTAGGCAAACTTCAAATCTTAAAAATTTTCTAAATTTTTAAGATATTTCGGAATGTGAGTTGTCTATTTGGTAATCATGTCATGCTTAATATATCTGCATTTGTTATTGTCAGAATTGTTTATTTGCAATTTTGAAAAAGATTGCTAAAATTTACCTTATTTAAATTAAGGAAAATCTTAGTTAATTATTGTGAAACTGGAGCATAGTAACGTTGAAACAATGACTTAATATATCATCTGAAATGATTAATTGATTTAATGGGGTTTAACATCCCAGTCAAGAATATTTCACTTATATTAAGACATCACCAGCTATAGATGAAGTGTCAGAAATTTTTTACCTATGCTGTGTACTCAGGGCAATATGCATTGAGTAATTATTTAATGTGCCATGCCTGCCATGACACAGGGCATAGTTTTTAATGTTTCTTCAGAAGGAACCAGTGACTTTCATTTCTTAATGCAGAGTGCTTGGCTAATCTTTTTTCAGGTCTTGGCCAGACCCAGCAGGGGTTTGAACCCACTTTCTTGCACCCCAGATAGAAAAATCCATAAAAAGAGAGGTGCAAGATATCTCCATCTTGTACCCCCCTGTGCAAGAAAGCCTACATGCCGTTTTTCCCACAATCTTTTATCAACAAAATCAGAGGTGTACCGAAAGTTGAACTAATTGAATATTGTACTTTCTGGTGCAAGAAATAGAATCAATCACTACTTGTAGTGCCAGATAGGCAAATCTCAACCCTCGTTCTAATATATTTGGTCCAGAACTCGGCAGCCTCGTTCTGGACCAAATATATTAGAACGAGGGTTGAGATTTCCCTATCTGGCACCACAAGTAGTGATAGATTCTTTTAATCTCCCACATACGGAGTGAGCACTGTACCAATTGAGTAACCGTATAAGGCATAACCTGATTATGTCACCCCTGGTCAATTACAAGTTAAACCAAGATAATTTGGCACCAGATCTTTTGCAGGAATTTATTTAAAATGCTTCTCCTTCCTGAGCACCCGGCCTCACTTTCCTTGTGGAAGTTCACATGTTCTACTAAATTTCCCAGTTTTCAAAGTTTTTATGGTGCTTTGCTTTTAGGATTTTGTAATTTGAACACGGACCGGTATGTTTGTGTTTCATTTAAATGAAAGTAAGTGTATTAAACCTATAAGTAAATCTAGTTTTATACAATTGCAAAGGATGGAAACATAACACTTGCCTTCCATGGACAGCACAGAAATATTTTATTGTCTTGATGTCTGCAGGTGACAGAAAGAGCTTAAATCTGAGACACAGGTTCTCTTCTCAGACAAGAGCAGTTTACAATTACCGGTACTGTCTCTTTTTGTATGCACCGATGTCTACACCAGACATTACTTTTATTTAAATGTAATCTATCTGTAACTGTTCCGTCATCTCAACTATACCACTGATAAAATAAAATCATTGGAAATCATAACACATGATATTTAACGCCAAACAGTATACTATCTGTATCTGCCATAATTCACTCGCAATGTCTGCCTCGGTCATGAAGTGATTGAATTTACTAACTTATAATTGACAGCGCTGATCTCGAGAGCATTTATATACAAAGATACTGACAGATATCATCTTCACAATCGCTCTATTCTAGCTTTACGTCTAATCAGAAGTGTATAATACCTTTGGTATGTGATACAATACTGCGCTGTGGTCGTATTGTCAAGTGGTACAGACATGTCTTTGCTGCTTATACAGAATTATGATTAATGATGTGATGAGTAGCATTATACAACTTGATTGTATTTCTCTTATCTCAATTACTCTGCTAAAGTTTGTTTTATGGTAATCCAAAACAAACGTTTTTGTTCTCATGTATGTTTAATTCCTATTCAGACAAGGGGAAAAGAAAAATTAAACAATATCAGTAGCATTTTGGTTATCAGGAAATATTGATATTTTCTAAGTTTATTTGTTAATTCATAACAAACGTTTTTGTTCTCAAGTTTGTTAAACTCCTATTCAGACGAGGGGAAAAAGAAAAATTACACAATATCAGTAGCATTTTGGTTATCAAAAAATATGAATATTTTAAGGTTTTTGGTTTTTTTTTATTTATTTATTTTTATTTTTCTTGTTTGGTAATCCAAAAGAAACATTTTTGTTCCCAAGTTTGTTAAAATTCTATTCAGGCGAGGGAAAAAGAATTACACAATTTCAGTTGCATTTTATTATCAGAAATTATGAATATTTTTTTTTTTCTTTTTTTTTTTTTTTTTTTCGTTTTTCTTTTTTTTTTTTTTCTTTTCTTCTGTTTTGGTAATCCAAAAGAAACATTTCTGTTCCAAAGTTTGTTAAAATCCTATTCAGACAAGGGGAAAAAGAAAAAATATATGATATCAGTAGCATTTTGGTTATCAGAAAATATTGATATTGCTTTGTTTGTATGATTGAGTCTGCAATAATGTAGCAATCACATTTTGAACCATTCACACCAGTCTACAATTGATTACAGAGAAGCATAAATATATATGATCTCTTTTTTCCTCCCCATAAAAATTAATTAGCACTTTGAACATATTGATGTAATAACTTGTTAAAGGGGCAGTGTAAAGAATGGATTCCATTACCAGAATCCATCAAGGAAATTGAATTCTGTATTTCCTGTTTTACAGTAACCAATGATACTGTGTCATTGATTAACTAAAAGCAGCCATCTTTGAAGTTTATATATAGATACATGCTACAGCAGTTTTATATTAGATTAAATTGAGATGTGTTGCTTTGTGCTAAAATTTTTATTAAACTCTGAATGGTGAAATTAAAAATCCCTGTTTTCTTTTTTAGCCAATGAGAATTTGTGCTATACCGTTCAGTTGTCTCAAATCTTTTCTTTTACTTTTGCATGAATAGATTTGCCCTTAATAGACATTTGAATTCCTACGCCAAAGCAATGCTATTTTTCACTTGCTGCAGCAATTGTTGATTTGTTGTTAAAAAAAATTGTAAATTGAATTGTAAGAAATCAAATAAATTGGAGAATGCACACATAACATAATTCGCTATGCGGATTATTCAGTGTGCAAAATGTCCAATTCTTTCATGCTTCCATAACAAAAAATTTCATTTCTATATTGAATTGAACGTTTTCCGATTCAGAATAACTTCAATAAGTACAAGAGTTTGTTCTTTCTTTACAATACCATTAGTAGTTTGCTATGATACTATAGGGATTTGTAAAAGAACACACAACTTTTAAGTGAAATATGAGCTTCAATGTTTCTGATAAGACATCATCTGGCATACTCCCTCACTACTGTTTTATATGTCTTTGATGACAGATACGGTAGATGTAAAATACTTTTTTGAATTTTTAAATGATAGATATATGAGCAATTAATTCAGAGATGGTGTATTCAGTACTACACACATGTTGTACAGGTTCTCGAGAATTCATTTTATTAGGCCCCAGTTTCACAATCATTTCTTAATCATCAAAAACAAACATACCAGTCCAAGTCCAAATCACAATCCCAAAGCAAAGTAAAAACAAACATACCAGTCCAAGTCCAAATCACAATCCTAAAGCAAAGTAAAAATCTAGTATATTATGTTAAGCATGTGAACTTCCATCAGGGAAGTGAGGCTGGGTGTTCAGGAAGAGTAAGCACCTTCAGTTTAGTTAGCTATACCTGTGACATGTGAAATCAAACTTGAGAATAAAGATTATGGGAACTATGGGACATCAAATATATTCTGGGTAATTTTGGATACAGAGACACCATAATAAACTAAGATTTTTCTTTATTTTATAATTTTATTAATTTTCAAGATATTCAGGAATTTAAGTTGTCTTTGTCATAAGACTAAGCATGCTTTAAGTTTATAATATCTGTATTATGTTTTGACACAAAATATTTATTAATAAATAATAATAATTTAATACAAGATTACCTAAATTTGCTCAATTTAACTTAAGGAAAATCTTAATTAAGGAATGATTGTGAAACTAAGGCCTGGCTCCGGTTTCACAATCATTCCTTAGCTAAGATTTTCCCATAACCTAACTTTAACAAATGTTTATAATCTCTTTTTGAAACTACTGGTGAATATTTCTGTCAAAACTAAAATGCAAATGTTTTAATCTAGAAGTGATCTTAAAAATGGCACCTTAAATTCTTTAACATCATGAAAGTTAACAAAATTAAACAGATTTGAAATTTTGCAAGATTTAAGTTAAGGAAAATCCTAGTTAAGGAATGATTGTTAAACTAAGGCCAGTATACTTTGATCAATTTTAGCTCATTTGACTTAAAGCTGTATCACACCGACAGTTTTATACATGTACACGCTAGCATGTCTTTGAATTTGTTTTGCCCTTTAAACTAATCATGTGTGTTTTAATTACAGTAGCTCAGAATATCAGCTGTGGTAAACTTGGATCGCCATGGGAACTGCACATATCTTAAAGACATGGAAGAGATTAATCATGGAAGTATCTTTATTAATATGTGCACACCTGAGGATCTTGATTAACTTGTGCACACCTGAGGTTTTATATTATAACACCTAGAGGTTAAGTTTTAATTTTACAAATTGAAAACAGGATAATAAACAGTAACATGGAATGGTTATGGCTTCTGTAAGGAAGCTGCAAGGATTTTGTAATAGAAATATGTCATAGCGTTATGTCATTGATTTTGATATATGGAACCATGCATGTGCTAAATAATATAAAACAGCCTTTTAATGTTTCATAAAAGAAACTAGAATTGTCTCTCAGGAGACAAATACCCCATCCCCAACATTTGGATTGACAGACAGACAAATTATTTGCAGCAGTTTTCAGCAAGTTATTACATATATCTATACAGTTGAACCTGCCTTAAAAGGCCACATCTTTATAAAGGTCGCATGCTTTTAAAAGCCAGTAAAATTTTATACCAATCTCTCTTCATTCATATTATTTGAACCTGTATATAAGGGCCACCTTGTGTTGTTTGTGTGTATAGCTACATTCCTGTAACATCAACTTTTAGAAGCAGCCTCAATTGAATTGTATACCTACCATAATGACATATTCCATTATGTGTATAATGTACACTATGTACTTAAAACTACACACATTTGAAACATATTGATTTATAAGAAATATTACAACAATGATCATATGTACATGTGTATGAGTATATATGCATATGTGCAGGCATTAGGTGTATCATTTGTGTTTGTTTGTATAAAGATAATCTTTAATGCAATGGTAAATGGTGTCTTCTGTTTGTCAATTTGTTGGAATAATCATCACAGTGGTCTATTATTTTATATTGTGTAAGTATGCATGTGTATCTATCATGTGTGTGTATGCATATATGTCAAGTATGTTTGCAATGACATGTGCGTATATTATATATACCTTTAACACCACAGTTAGCAGTGCCCTCTGTTGATTCGTCAAATTATTCACCAAAGTGGTCTATTTTATCACATGTTTTATGTATGCATGTGTATGTCCATGTGTATGCAATGTGTCAAGTGTGTATGCATGCATTTATGTATGTTATATATACCTTTAACACCACAGTTAGCGGTGCCCTCTGTGGATTCATCAGAGTAATCACCACAGTGGTCTATTTTATCACATGTGTGTATGTATGCATGTGTATGTCCGTGTGTATGCATTATGTGTCAAGTCTGTATGCATGGACATGTGTGTACGTTATATATACCTTTAACACCACAGTTAGCGGTGCCCTCTGTTGATTCATCAGAGTAATCACCACAGTGGTCTATTTTATCACATGTTAAATCTTCATCTATACACAACCCATTGTCACATAAATATCTGGATCCACAGGAATTGTGGTTTTTAAAATCTACAAAATAAAATAAATATTGTTGGTACAATAAACTTGTTAAAACTGGTTCAAACAATTCTTAAGACTCAATAGTAAAACTAAAGTTAATAATGATGTAACAAGAGGCCCATGGGCCTTATTGCTCACCTAAGGACATTTGCAAAAATTGAAAATGTTTTGACAAGGGCAACAACTTCTTCATGGATTATCATATAGTTAGGGAACTTGCTATGTCAGTTAGAATTTTTCAAGTTGATTGATTTTGCAACGAATTGTTTTAGTTAAAACTGATAGTAAATAACCAAAATGAGCTCAGGTTAAATAAACATATTTCAAGTCTCGCAGCTCAGCCAAACTTGGTACACAAAAACAAAATAAAGAATGCAAAAAAAAATTAATAATAATCATTATTGGAAATCACAAAAATATTTATGTTACAAACAGTTTTTGGATTAAAGCTGGTGAAAAATAGGCAATGCAATATTGAAAATAAATTATGCTTTAATAGTAAAATAACAAGAAATCTCTTGGTTTGACCTGTTAACTCTATTTCTTGGCATCAGGGGTCAATGAAAAATTCTATTGTGCCCATGCATACCACAAGGGCATCAGCAACTCACATACCAAATTGTGTGAAAATCCACCCAGTGGTTGATGAGGAAAGTAGAGAAGGGAATAGGCAGATGGTCAGTGGAATTAAAATACATGTACTAAGTATCTATTAATCACACACTGCAATTTCTTTGAATTTATTTTTAATAAGATAAGAGATTTGATGCAGTGTAATTATAAGCAATACACAACTAGAAAAAGATCAATTATTCTACAACTGATCATAGCTACATACAACTTAAGCTACCTGTTTAATGAACATGTGTCCAGGTGGCTTTAATTACCCGAGAATACAGGCTGTATTTACCTGGCCTACACTAACCTGCAGGTTCTATAATCACCTGGGATTATACCTATAATCCTAAGACAGTTATCAATTTCTATCAGTGTTGTATAAATAAAGAAATCAATAAAGAAATGAATATTAAATTCTTATGGAATACATGTATAGACATTGACAGACTGATAACATGTTACAGTCATGAAAATAGTCAGGTCTAAGGCACTGGAGTTCAGACAAATAACATGAAACATCAAAAACAGTCTGTTCTAAAACGCTGTACTGGGTAACTCAAAAGCTCACTTTAACGTAACAAATACTAAATGCTTATATATCAGGAGATAAGTATTTGTAACCATTAAAATGACATCAAGTTACTGAGCCATGGCTTACAGATACCTGTCCAGATCAAATCCCACTGTTGCAGATATGGTATGTCAAACTATAAAAGTTTGCTTGCTGGACTGGTGGTTTCCTTCTGGTACTCTGGCTTCCTCTGCCATTTCAAAACTGAAGGAGTGGCTGGATATGAGGGAATCTTGACTGGGGTGTAATTTCATGTATCCACCAACAATCAAGAAAACTCCATAATAAAATGTGTGAAATGAGAGACAAACAACACATCAAGACCACTGACTGTAAACACAGCAATGGAAGAGTACAGTCAATTCTACTTAATTGCAAAAGATGTTTGTCAAGAAATTTTATGCAATTAACAGGACTATGCAAATAACACAGTTTTTGAAGAGTACACATGTACCAGATATAAGGAACAACATGGCAAACAGTGGTGTGGTTAAAATAGTAAATATAGATTCTTAAGCTAATTAAATTTAATAAAGTGGTAAATAAAATACAAATGAACAGTCACTGACACTAATGCAACAGAATACTGCATCACATTAGCATGTCTAGTTGTACTGGAATTTGGAGGCGGTCATCTAGCCAGTCTTTTTTCTTAATAAGGGACTTATTTTCATAGCATACAACTACCAGTACATGCATCCTAGTCTTTCACGATAACCAGGAGTAAAAAAGAAAATAAATACATAGATGCACTATATACATAAATAAATAAATAAAATACAAATGAACAGTCACTGACATTAATGCAACAGAATACTGCATCACATTAGCGTGTCCGGTTGTATTGTGATTAAGAAATGGTCACCAAGTCAGTCTTTTTGAATTTTTAGCATGTGACGGCTTTTTACATGCATCCTATCTTTCCACGATAACCAGGGAATAAAAAAGAAAATAAATACATAGATGCACTATATAGATATACATATATCTTTTGATTGCACAAAAAACGATTGTTAAGTGACTATAAAAACTAGGAGCAGAAATCATAAAATTTGGCATTGATAAGAAATAAATGCTTTATTTTTGAGAATTTACAAAAACAGCTGTAACTTATAAGTCACTGTCATGAAAACTTTTTTCTCCGTTTTTCTTCTTGTGAAAATGTGTCTTCTTCCTGTTAAACAAGACTGATGGGATAGATAGAGAAGATGTACGCAGAGTTAATTACTGGTCGTGTTGAGTTACGATCAGAGATACCTATGTTTTCGTGTTATCTCGTAATCATGATGTAACCAATTTAAACATAAAACTAATGAGCCTTCTAATGTTGCTATTCCAGCTCGGATTGTTTACATCATTCTGAGTGTAAAAAACTTATTCGAGTAACAGTGAGCATAATAAAACAATATTTTGTCAATTTTTATAAATGAAATCACAAAATGATTTACTGATTGAAAATCATATTTTCTATCACAGTTAACGGTTAATCAATATTGTCTATCACAGTTTTTTCTTTTAATCACCAATTTTTACCAATGAAATCATGAGAAAATTTACTTTTTTCTCTATCTAACACTGGGTTTTTTAATCATGTTATTTCAGTGGCATTTCCTCCCAACAGCTCAAACTAGTTATTTTCAATAATACCCGAACTACAATTTCTCAATTTTAATTAGTTCATAGGTAAAGTTAAACTTTACTCTTTGTCCTTAATCTCATACCTCTATTTTGTTTTTTATTTCGCTCTGTATTTTTGCTTAAGCTATCAAAATTTAAATTTATTAGATGCAGTAAAATCTTGTTAGACAGCGACTTCAGCAACTTTGCTATATCACTATCATGGCAGTATTTTGAAGTACTGAACCAATCAAAACATGCCAACCCATGTATAAATCACAATCCCAAAGCAAAATATAAACTTTGAAACTGGCAATTCAAGTTGAACATGTGAACTTCCACCAGAGAAGTGAGGCCAGTTGCTCCGGAAGGGTAGGCACCTCATGCTAAGCTCTAGCTACACCCACCATGTGTGAAAATTATTTCTTCTTTGTTTTTCCTTATAAGTATCTTCTGATTTATTGCCAAAACATGCACTTTATAAAACCAAAATCTGACAGAACAAATTGTGACAAAGAAAAGAAGTATTACTGTAATTTTTTTTCAAAACTTATTTATCATGACTTTACATGAGACATTGAAAATCTGAAATAGAAATTAAGACAGAAATGGTCACCAAATATGATCTGCAAAAGATTGAACTCACACTATCAAAATAAACCTAGACAGGGAGTGTAAAACACAAAAAATTTATAGATAAAAGCTCATTTATGACTAGCAACTGTGTTGAAATAAAGATGGCTTTAGTCGCAGAACTCTGCTTATCAAGCTTGGAATCAGACTAACAAGTGTCAGACAGAGGGGTTTTATCGGAGTCTGTTGTGTAATAAATTTAAAGAAAAAAAAAATTAATTAACAAAAAATGGAAAACGAGGATTTTGGTCTTTGTGAGGGCAGGTGCTGCTCACCTGGCATTTCAGCAAATGCTCACCAACAAAGATTTTACTGATTTTTTTCCAACTAATAAAAATAATAAATTATGAATGGAAACAATGTGTTGTGTTCCTAACCTGTCATCGGGGAGGGTATGCCAATGATGTAAAGTAAGAATCAAAGTCTACAAATATTCATGGAAATAAGAAACAGTATGTCATTGTGGAAAATCTGGTGACTTTTTTAAAAGAATTTCTCAGAAATTAGTAGCATGCAATGACGGTTTTGGCTATCAGGAATGGAAAAAGCCAATCCCAAGTAAGAATAATGTAAAGGATACAAAATATTTTAAAACTTCTTTGAAAAGACTTCAAAAATTGCTGAAAACTTAAATATGGAGAATGGACCAAAACTTAACATCCCCGACAAGACCAGATACCAATAAGCAGGTGTTCCTTAGGTGGTACATCTGTTACCCAGTTATATTCAATGTTTGTTGATTACTTTCTTCATCAATCTCACTCTAAATATATACCAGTATTTTGAAGAATTTTCAACAACATTTTTCATTTTAAGCCTAATAAGAGAAATAATGAGCTGTATCAACTCTATCAAAAAAACATGACATCATCATGAAAAGAATTTCAAAAAATATCAAACACACTTATTCAAGAAGTGTTTGTTTTTATTTTGCAGTGAAACTAGAAAACAAATCTGTTTGAGGTACAAATTGAATTATCTTTTCACAAGTCATATTGTGCCAACTTTCAACACCTAACTCCCCAAAATCAAATTTCAGATTTTTTTCCATTATATTATAAATTACCCCTTGTTAACAAGTCTGAGATTCTTGGTAGATGAGATGACGTCTGCTTTCAACTGTGATCACCGTTATCATGATGAATGAGTTCAGAATGAGGCTTACTTTTTACCATCACTCAAACCTTGACTAATCTTGATTGGTTGGCGATCGTTCGTCAACATCAAAGTTTACCAAGAATTTTATTGGCAAAACTTTTAATTCTATGATTGTTCTGGAATTTCTTAATCAACTTTATGACAATTTTTAAGAGAGGATTTTTTTCATAAATTTGGTATTTCAGGCAAAAATCACATACATTTTGTTAACTTTCTTAAAATTTACATATAATATGACAATATCAGTAAGTAGAGTTGGGTAATAGTGTTTAAGCTCTAAGTCAATGGGCTTTATTATGGTGCTTTACCTCCAAGTCAATGGTGTTATGGTGTTTAAGCCCTAAGTCAAGAGTCTTTCACCTATATCAAAACAGTCAATTGTAGGATATTGAAAGAAATTCAGAAGAAATTGAATGCCTGAAGAAAAGCACCAACCATCAATAACAAACTGACAAAATTTCTTATGGATCTGCACAAATGATACTCAAACTGGTGCTGAAAGACCCTTTGGTCTGCAAGTCAGCATTTTAGACCATTCTGCTATTGAGGCCCTAGTTTATGAAGGCCTTCCTGTCTATAAGTAGACTTTATGTTGTTTGACTTTATGGTGTTTTTCACATCAACCAGTTCAAAATATTTGACTTATATTGAGGATGGTCAGTTCTAGAATCGTGGAAAAAGCCACAGAACACAGAGAATCCACTGACCTACATGTGTAATCAACACACAAACTGGATATGAACAAGTTATAGTAGGTACTGTATAACACAGCTAAGGACAGAATGAACTAAAGCTTCTTGGTTTAATAAACAATGGTCTTTACAGATGCTTAAATCATGTTAGATTTGTAATCAGATGTCAAACTGCAAAAGTGGCTAAAGAAACTATTTTTAGGATATTTTTACCAACTGAACTGATAAATGCAAATTCTAAATGTCACATAAATGGGCTTATTCTGAATGCAATGTACATGTATTAATTCGTCTGTTGATAAAGATTTTAGGTATATCAGTATTTTACTTTAAAAGCATTGGATTCAGAACTAAATGTAAACATTATTTAGCATTGCCTCAATACATTTCTGTTTAGCACAATGTACAGCACAGTATCCATCACGGTACATCATTATTTGACTTTGGCATATTGGATTGATTGTTACTGGCTCACTACCAATTTTAGTTTCCTAGTTTCCATTAACATAAGAACTTTTGGTAGCCAAAATATAAATTTACTTTCATTTTTCAGTATGCTATATATAGAAATTACTGATACTGGTTTTGTTATTTCTTTTGTGGTTGAAGAGAGAGAGAGAGAAAGAGAGAGAGAACAAACCTTAAAACAGAGAGAGAGCATACCAAAACCAAAAACTATTTCACAACATGTGACATTATGTCTTGTGGGTCATGTTTGAAAAGTTACATTTGACTATTTTCACTTAAAATGGGTTTTAAAGGATTTTCTTATCCAGGGGTTCTAAATCCCCCAGGTCCGAAGTCCAGGACCCTTTGATTTAACATTGGGACCCTTTATATTTAAACTGTAAAAGTTTGATGGACCTGTCAAGTTTTACCAGGATAATATTGCTTTTTCTTTATGACAACATAATTACACAAGGACCATTCAATGTTGATATTGGACTTTCCAAACTTAAAAATAAAGGCAAAACGTCCTGGACCTTACATTACAAAGCATAATTTTAAACCCCCGGTATAACAATAAATCTATAGAAAAATTAAAAAATTAGAATATTGAAAAATAAATTAATTTTCATGAGAACAAAGTTACAAAGCATGTCATAAATATAAAGCAATTAACATAATAGAACAAGATTATAAATGCAGCATCAACAATTAATAACATAATGTCATGCTGTGATGTAAACGTCTCCATTTTAAAATAAATTACCAGGGCTGATCATAACAACAAAGACATCAATTTAGTTACATAATCCTCTTTAGAAGGTGACAGCCACTGATAAAAACAGAAATCGGAAACGAGGAATGATTTAAACTTTCTTGACAAACGACATCCATTGATACAGTGACATAAAACTATTACCACACTAATGCATCGTAATGGTACGACATAATAATGAACAATTAAAATCACGTTTACAATTAAATCTCCATTTTATACAATGAAACATCGAGAATAGGATGATAATTTCCATGTGAAGCCAATACAGGGTTATAAAACCAGAGTGGCTTGTCTTGAGGTCATAAATTCAAAGAAAATGGATTAAAAGTTCCTGTCAATCAATAACAAATACATTTGTTCTAGAAAATTTTACAAACCGTTGTGTTATCATGTTTGATTTTTTAACTCTGTAACCATTATGAGAATCTTTATTTTCTGTACATAATTAAAACCTTTATTTTCTGTAACTAATTAAAACCTTTATATTCTGTAACCAACTAAAACCTTTAATTTCTGTAACCATTATTAAAATCTTTATTTTCTGTAACCAATAAAAATCTTTATTTTTTTGAAGTTACTACAAGCAAGTTATTTACTGATCCTATCAAAATATCTTGGTTAATAATCTAAAGGTACATGCACATTACCAGTTCAACTATTTAATAAAATTCAGACTTTAAAAATACATAAAATTTACAACAGACAGCAGAACTACAGAAGATAACTTTGAAGATTTTGGTTTAAGCTACATTTCTCTCTGAGCTAAAGGGGTTCAAAACAAATAATAACAGGTTTGTGCTCTAAAATTCTGTATCACTTGTGTATTCCAGGTGACAAGTAGCGGTCATTAAAAAAGTATACCAATCGTGCAAGTTCATCAAAATACTTTAACACTGGGTACTGATGATCAGGCTTATGCTGACACTTAAGCTGACCTTCACATTGGTAATATGACATATTTTGTTTGGAGCCACACACACCCAGTCAAGAATCAATTATATTGAGGTGGTCAGTTCTGGGATGACAAGAAAACAGAAGTGCCAGAAAAAACTGTTCTTTGGCATGCAAAATTGACAAACTTTCTCAAACTATGATCTACCTAAGTGAGATTTGAGCATCACAAGCTGGTATGTTAGACTAGACAGCATTTTATACAGGTAAGCTATTCATGATGTTGTACTTTTCATCAATTCATGACTAGGGGCAAAGATGAGAAATCAACTATATTTTCATTCAGTTTCAGTTTCACTGACAATACAGAATGTCAAATGAAACTGGAATGAAAAAGCAAAAACCTTTATAATATCTCAATTTATTACTCTCTCTCCCTCTCTCTCTCCATATTTGATATCTAAATGTCTGTATCAAGTGATTATTTTTAATAAAACACTGACATGTACAGTCTACATTATAGGAATCATGAATCATGATCTTCTTATTATAACTAAGAATTACTTGCTATTTAACCCCACAGAAATCACACATGGTCATCTAGAACAGATATAAATCTTTACTGATTAACTCTAACTCTCCATCTGATGACCGCTCATTTATAACTGTCTTCTAGGGAATGACCGGCCAGACATGCTACACAAATTAATTGTCTCCTAGGGACTGACCTGTCCAGACATGCTACACAAATTAGACATAATGTTTCTGTACAGAGCTGCTTCACTAATATGTTCATAACATTACAATATTACACAGAATTGACATTTTACATCAATTCTTAACGGCTATTCCACACAGGTGTATTCACTAATTGGCCTGTAAGCTTTCTTTGTATTTTTTTTATTTTGTATACAGTTTTAAGGTGATTTCCATAAACCGTTTGACTCAAAAGATCAAACTTTGGCAATGGTTGACATATTACCAGCCACGCCCACTGGCCGCCATCACGATACCAAAGCAGCATTACAGCAACTTATGACGTTCTAGTGTCAGTGACGTAATTAAATTGCACAATTCAGCACGAGTTTTCATTCTTATTGTGTGTAATTCAAGCATGCCGGGCCTTTGTAGGAACATTGTGTGCATGGTTGGCGATCCATCAATTGTTTAGTGGCATCTTTTGAAAGAGTTCCTAGTCATACCAATTGTTCTTGTACATACAGACATACAGACCATACTGTTTATACCATTTATGATTTAAACACGATTTTTTCTTGTAGGTAAATCTTTGATTGTTTTCCACTTGCCTGAAATCAAGTATTGGAATGTCACCAATATTCAGCCATGTGGAATTTTATCAACAATATGTCTACTGTTGGGTTCAAATAAATATTAAACAGATGCCCAGTGCTGAAATGTTTTTAGCATTCAATCATGTCTAGTGCTGAAATGTCACTGGCATTCAACTATGTCTAGTGCTGAAATGTCATTGGCATTCAACCATGTCTAGTGCTGAAATGTCATTGGCATTCAACCATGCCTAGTGCTGAAATGTCATCGACATTCAACCATATCTAGTGCTGAATTTCCATTAGCATTTAATTATGTCTTGTGCTGAAATTTCATTAACATCAACCATGTGCCATTAGCATTCAATCATGTCTAGTGCTGAAATGTCATTGGCATTCAACCATGTCTAGTGCTGAAATGTCATTGGCATTCAACTATGTCTAGTGCTGAAATGCTGTTAGCAATCAACCATGTCTACTGCTGAAATGCTGTTTCATATACTAGTAATCATGTCTTGTACTTAAATGTTCTAAAAGATCACCAACATTTTACAGACTGAAATTTTCTTCATATTTTAATACTCTTATTGCAATAATGAAATAAAAAGCTGGTTAAGTGATGAAAAATGCAGATTCTAGTTCAGTTATGTATAATTCACATAAACAGTGATAGCTTCCCCCCTACCAATGCACCTCCATAAACTTCTAACAAATTAATGGCAAATTGAATCCCAGAATTCATCAAAACTAGACAACATCCTATGGAGTCAATCCCATTAGGTGACAATGAATGACAGCTCTGTATACAATGGTCATTTAGACTGACCAACAGAAGAACAAAGCTAATACCAATTCAATTATCTGGACAAATCCATTACAATCTACAACATCAAAGGACTAAGACTGGTGGACATAAATGACCATGTCATTACTCACTGGACATTACTACAGGGAATCTATAATTACTATTTTATCATGCTAACATTTCTCTACATAAAAGTGTGGGTTTTATGTTTCAATATCAAAGTTGTAAAAATCTGATCTCACAGACTTTGATTTCCAATTGATTCCCTGCGAGTTAATAATATTGTCATCATAAAGATGAACTTGTATGTTGATCATGAGTAATCACTTTATTGGCTTGTTATACAGTCATTACAAAATACAGTCAAACTTGTCTATAGAGGTATACAAGCCATCCAAGGTAACCAATAAAAGTGACCTTTATGAGCAGGTGGCCCTTATATACAAGTTCAAATAACATTAATAAAGAGCAATTTGAGAGCATTTTTACTGGCCTTTACAAACAGGTGGTCCTTATAAAAAGGTGGTCTTTCACGTGAATTTAAATGAACAGCAATAATGTTGTAACTTCATTAATCATTATGATAGATGATTTTTTAACCTTTTCAAAAAAACCCAAGTTCAACTGCAGTTGGTTGATAATTTACTCCAAATACTCTAGTTTCCTCCACCATCCCAGAACTGACTGGCACAATAAAGCGAAATCATCTTGATTTGAATATGCATTACTATTCCAACTAACCAACCTCTAAAGTGACTAAAATGTATCAAAGATTTGAGTTTCTGATAAAAGGTAAATATTTTTGAAACCCAAAACCAAAGACTAGGTGTAATTATACTTTTACTGCACCCATGCACCATTAAAACATGTAGTTTATTGATGGCACCAAAAACATTTCATGTAATTTGGTACATTGAAAAACATCTTAACCAATATAACCAAACAACTGTATTATAGTAATGTTCAAATATGTATGTGTTGACTGACAGATGGATGGATAGATCTTACAAACAAACAAAGGAGAGATTTGTGCAATGGTAATGCCATTCAGTCAAAGAGGAGGATAGCTATAAAACAACTAAATGTCACCAAATGACATAACAGTTTAAATGTTAACTTCCTTCATAAGGTTTCATATCTGTGTTTAAAAGTAAAACTTAATGCTTTGCTTGTTTTTGTGAAATTCAAAACAATGGATGTCACATCAGCATTTTTTGTCTATTTGTGACAAGATAACTGTTTCTAGACACAAGTTCATGAGTTGTACAAGTGTTGATAAATCTTTTGCACAACTGTGTTAATGGTGCCCTTTAGAGACATTGTAGTATACCTGCCCCAAATGTTGCAGATAAACCCCTGTCTAATTTGGGGCCAACTAGTCAAACTTGAGGCTAACACCTGAATCACTTGGTAATAATCACCTCCAGCACTAAGTGAGTAAAAAATGAAGTTTTAAGTCACCATCATGATAATTTCACTTCTCAAAAGTCATCACCATCTATAGGTACCATTGCGATAGCTGTTGATATAGTGTTCGCTCTGTGAATAGGAGGTAATGGGTTTGAACCCCGCCTGGATCTGACCCCAAACTTGAAAGTGGGTAGTGACTGTTCTTTCACCAAGCACTTGGCATTATGGAATGAAAGTCATGGTTCTTCAGATAGGAACTTAAATAAACTAGGTCCTGTGTCAGGGTAGGCATGGCTTGATAAAGAACCCTGCTGTATAATGCTGTCAGCGCAACACACAGTCAAAACTTCTGCACCTTTGCCTATAGCTGTCGACATCTCAATATCAGTGAAATATTTTTGACTGGGAAGTTAAACACCATTACTCAACTCAACACACCATGTATAGGTGAAGTTATAAAATAATTTGCTTTGCAATATGTGCTTATAGCAAAGAACAACTACTGTACTATATGGCATTGTTTTTTAAGCAAAGAGATTATTTTTTTAAAAAATCAATAAAATAAATTTTGTTTAATTTATTATTTAAATGTGAAGATAATTATGGATCTAAATCATTGATAAACAATGGGAGAAGTATTGATTACTAAAAATGTCAGACTATAGTATTTCAAAAAGATAACAACGTGTAATAATTAATGGATAGGTTTAGACAAATACGATTATTAAGTCAATGAGGACAAACATGGTGATTCAGAGATTTTAATAACTTCAACACTTTTTTTATTAGGAATCACTAGCGGGTTTTTTTTCTTCATAAAACATGATGTAATGTTAGTACACTCAAACATAAATTCTGTACATAAAATACTCTAATTGTTAATAGAATAGGTATGGCCATTTTTAACTAATTTCTATATCCTAGTACATGTAGGGTATTGATGGCGGAGTTGGCTAAAGTAAATCACTTTCTCACTTGGTGCACTGTAAATGGGAGGTTGTGGGTTCAATCCCCAGTCGGGTTTGCCCCAAGACTTGAAAGTGGGTTGTGATTGTTCTTTCGCCAAGCACTCGGCATAATGAAATGAAAGTCACAGTTCTTTTGGATGGGAACTTAAAATAAACAAGGTACCGTGTCACAGTGGGCTTGGCACCACAAAGAACCCTGCTGTATAATGCCATCAGTGAAAGGCACAGGCAAAATTTCTGCACCTTCGCCTGTAGCTGGCAACGTCTCGATATAAGTGAAATATTTCTGACTGGAACGTTAAACACCATTACTCAACTCAACTCCTTTCTCACTTGGAGTTCCCCCTTCAAGTCTAACCTACAGTGGTGAGATACCTTGGGTTTTAAATCGCAGCCAACATGTCCCACAAAATATAATTAACTTGGTGTCTGTTTCTGTATTTTAAATTTATAATGTAACAGTGCAACAAATTTTTCTGAAATCCTCAAGACATGTATTGCCTCTTTATATTTTTATTTAACACATTTAGTTAGTGTCATGACATGGTCACTGTGTATCAAATAGTGTTTATGCTCTAAGATCATTTCATCCACCCATATGGAGGAGATAGTTCTAAAATGGTGGAGGAAAACCAAGCTTTACATGGAGAAAATCATCTACATTTGGAAAGTAAAGATAATGTACTGACAGACTAAATTAAAATCTCCAATTAAACCATGGTAAAGCTGTTTGAAAGTCAATTGACATCTCAATTTCACTTTTTCTCTCCTTAACCTTGATCTCCATGCCTGCATGTCCATAAAGGACTTTTTGTCTCTGACTATCTCCTAGGTTCTATGGGTTAATGGAAATATGAATAAATTCAGTTCATGTAAAATCAAAATATGGGACCGGAATATAAAATATTACCCTAGGTCTAATAACGCGACGACAAGAGATCCTGCATGCATGTGCTGCACGAGGATACATAACAAAACTGATATTACGATGTAAAGGAC
This sequence comes from Anadara kagoshimensis, assembly GCA_021292105.1. Taxonomy (NCBI): domain Eukaryota; kingdom Metazoa; phylum Mollusca; class Bivalvia; order Arcoida; family Arcidae; genus Anadara; species Anadara kagoshimensis. Next base: position 38,348,902 of record CM037875.1, on the reverse strand, counting down.
ATGTCACCTGCACTAGGATTTCGTTTCTATAGATGCATAATTGAACATCCATCCCACCCTCAAGCTAAGAATTCTTCATTAATCAAGCCTGTATTTAAAGATGAAATGTAAATTTTTTTTAGCAGTTTCAATTCATTTCCGATATAATAAATAATCAACAAAATCATGACAATGCCGTGCATATTACGATTGCGACTTTCTGTATGACAACCCTGCTGATGTAATGGAAATGAATTATTTGTGTAACATCTGACACAACAACTGAATATGACATATTAAACATGTTCATTCTGCAGGCAACGTCTTTAAAAAAATCCATAATTTATGCAATTGAATATTGAATTTTAGCAGCTGCTTACTCGAAAAAAAAGAATGGGTTCTGTCTTTTTTCATTATTGCACGGTATTAATACCAACACATTGCTGTGACATACTTTTGATTGTGCTTAAGCAGCTTAATAAGTTGTTTATCTTTAATTTTGACTTTTATCACATTATCAAATACTGTAATTTGCTAATCTCTAAGTAATTAGTAATGATGTTATACACAAATCTTTAAGCCAAACACTTTAAGTAGCTCTTTATAAGACAATCACACAGTTTTTCATTTTAAAATGACAATATAAATTTAGCTCTTAGTCAATATTTCGGCTTTACAGCCTTTATCAAGACACTTGATAATTTAGAAATCTACTACTACAATGTTTCTTTCATTTTCAGCTCCATTTCAGAAATTCTGAAATTCTGATTCTGAAATGGATATAAAAGTGAAAGGAACAATGTAGAAGATTTCTAAATTATCTAGTTTCATGGTAAAGGCTGTAAAGCCAAAATATTGTCTAAGAGCTAAATTTATTTTGTAATTTTCATTTTAAAATATAAAACCTGAATCATTTTGTAATGATGAGTCCTCTTCTAATAGATTCATACGCCTTGGTATTTTTCTTAATAAATGACTAATGTCTTGCTAAGCCTTATGGCTACATCAGTCATACATTTTGACCTCATTTGAACTAATTCCTAATTCAAAGATTTTACCATTGGCAAGTTGGTAATAGTGGTATAACAATTCAAACAAGTAATACCTGCAATGTGATACCATATTAAAACTGTCACCCCCCCCCCCCCCCAAAAAAAATAAAAACTCCAACTGGGAGATCCCTAATTATGTGCATGATCAAAACATAAATACGGTAGTAAATCTTCTCCACCAAAAGATTATTCCAGTAAAGTTTCTCAATGTCCTGTTAAATAATTTTTAAGAAAAGAGGAAAACAAAATGTTGGTGAAAGAAATGTGATGTCAGGGATTCCATTCTGGGGAACATAATTTCATCAAGTCTATGTAATGATACATTTGACAAATCAGGATTACTCTAAATCTTCAGTGAGTTCTATCTGTTGTCTACCTTCTACTAGAATATATTCTAAATGTAACCAACGGATACATATATAATAGAAAAAGTTGTCTAGTCTGACTATAAAGGGGAGATAACCTCAACAATTAAAGGGAAATAACTACTCTAACATAACTATATGCTGTGGCTATAAATTTAAAATCTAAACCAGTACAGTAGGTTCATATTTGGTTGACAAAAAGGGGGAGATAACCTCTATCATTAAAGGAAGATAACTACTGTTAAATTTTATACTCACCATCACTATATGCTGTGACTATAAATTTAAAACCTAAACCAGTAGGTTCATATTTGTTTGACAATAAGGGGGAGATAACCTTTATCTTAAAGGGAGGTAATTACTGTAAAATTTTATACTCACCATCACTATATGCTGTGACTATAAATTTAAAACCTAAACCAGTAGGTTCATATTTGTCTGATCTGAAAGTACAAAAGAAACAAATTAATTTAGAACATGTATTTATAAATTACAATTAGAATATATTTATTGCATGTTTCAAGCAATGAAAACAGTTTCTGGTTTTATGGAGTACAAATATACCAGTACCGGTAATCCAAAACTGAAAAATAAGGTTTATGCCAACAAAAATAGATTCAAAATATTCAGAACATATTTTTCCCACCTCACAATTCAATTATTAAAATTCATGAAAGTAATTTACTAGATGTGACTAAGAAATTCTGTATCAATAAAAGTTTGAACAACTATGAGTTTTATGGCCTTTCCAAGTGTGTCTTTACCTTGTGTTAGACAATGCATATATAATTTGGCAGGATTTATTAAACAAAATTAATAAGTCATTTTATTTATTTAAAGCATTAAACTTCACAAAAATTACAGAAAGTGTCTAACTATTACTGAATTCTGGTAAACTTAATGAAATGACTAAGGTATCTGCAGCATAATATACTGAAAAAAATTCATGGAAATTCCATCAAAATTATAGGAGTTGTCATCTGAAAATCACCAAACAATCAGATTGCAGTATCCTCATTAATTACACAGTCAAACTTGACATTTTTAATTTTTTATATTATTTGACTTCATGAGGCACATGGTCTTTGGGGCTAAAAGTATTAGTGGTACCTATGGTATATCATAGGCGGAATCTTGCTTCAAACCAATGACTACTAGCAGCACAAACCACTATACATATACATGTACTATTTTAATCCAAATACAATAACCTTAAAATAAGCATTACATCAGCCCAAACAAACAGTCTAGTATATCACTCCAATGTGCCTAATGGCAATCCAATTACTTCTTCAGTGGTAAAAACCAGTCTAGTTCTGTCAGAGATCTGTCAGTATACAACAGATTTCTCCACTCGGGCTAGATAAAGGATACAAGTTCTACCTCCTTACACAAAGATCAAAGTGTCTGAATCATGGAACAATGAACCCAGTAGGGGTCCCAATTATCCTTATATTTTTAGGTATATCGGAAAACCTGGACTGGGGATTGGACTTTCGGCTATGAATTTGATTTAATTAAACTTGACAATGATAACAGGCATTGATAAAAGATAATTAAAGAGATGTTATATATGCAAGTGCAAAATGGAAGAGTCAAGAGTCCAGTGTCAAAGTATATGTTAAAGCTGAAGTACCAATCCAGATCCATGTCCAATTTTTCATGCTTTTTTGCTGAAGGAAATGGTGTATTGTTAACTATTGATTGATCAGATTTAGAGATACATGTAAATACATTCCCATTCCCATGTTTATCTATTTTTCTTTAGAAAACAGGGAAATCAGATGGACCAAAAACATACCCAAAGAACAAATCAATAACAGGAATGTAAAGCAATTTACACTAATATGACAGTATTTTTGTAACTGTTTTACCAAGATGAAACAATCATATCTTTTTCTCTGTTAAGACAAATGGCCAATAGACCCAACAACAAAACAAAAAAAAGGACAATAAATATATGACAAAATGATATCCTGATCCTGTTGAAACATTATGATACTGTCACAGGGGCTCTACTAACGATTTTACAAGTTTATTTAAGTTATATACTATTCAAGTTCATCTGTATTTGGAAAATTGACAGATATATACATAGCCGTTATCATTTGTAAAGTTTCATAAGCTTTAAGCCATGATCTGACATACAGAGCAGATTTGATTCTGAACATTGCTTCTATTTTGCCATCAACCATCTATATTTGATAAATACCGTACATATATATATCGGTAGATTCATATATCAACATTATTTCTGTATGGCTTCCCATGTGTTTTGGATGTGATGGCTTATAAAATTTGACCTTCCATTAGACACAGTTTGTTCATTTGAATGGCTTCTTCCCTGGACCTTGTGAAATCAATTTTAAATTCATGTGTTGTTATTTACTCAGATTTTATTATTTTTTTACATGTATTTACCTGGTATTCATTTATTTATTTATTTATTCATTTATTTATTGTTTGTTTGCTGGCTTGTTGATATTATTGATTTATCTTACATAGCTTTTTGTTTGGTCTATAATTTTAAGTTAAGTTTTTTTCTGCTGTTAGCATCAATCACATCACTATTTCCCAAACATACCATGTCATTTAGTGTTCAGACATTAGCTTTTATATATACCGGTAATACACAACTATATAACAGGGTACAAGTGCAAATAAGGCCTTTAGCATGTTCACTCCTTGGTGCACCTCTCACATAAGTAAAAGAAATATTGAATGGGGTGTTAAACATCATTAAATCAAGTGTTCACTCTAAATCAAATCCTTAATATAACAATATTACCCTAATATTTACCCCAATAGCAAAGTTTAATACAAATTTTAAAAGATTTATGTAACATATGACTTTAATTTGCTGTTAAATGCTTATCAGACATTTAAAATGTCTATAAATTCTTGTATTATTGAACCACATCAATTTAAGATTTAAAGTCATGATCGAAATCAAAACACCTATATAAACAAGTGATATCGTAAATCAAAATGGCTTCTGTAATAGCTGTATATCTAAATAGTACAACAAGTATAACCTGTTACACTGACCTTCACGATCAATACCAAACACTAGAACAACTAGCATGATATGGGGCAATATGGCATGTTGGAATCGCTTTAGTTCTATGTAATAAATTTCTCCAGATGAGATCAACCTAATTTTGACCTTAATCTTGTGATCCTTTAAAGATCAATTAAATGTTCATAATAAGTTCATGCTGCCAAGTCCAACTTGTTGAAGGATATAAAACTTGTGTTATCAGAATCTACAAAGACTTGTGTTGATCACTACTTTACTTTTCTTTATATGTGTTTAAGTAGATGTTTCCTTTAAGATGCATGTAGTACTTGTTTTTGGTATATTTATGTTTCACCTTCGGGCTGCTCATTTGTGGCACCTATCTCTACTTAGGATTGTAAGTACTGTGCAATTAAACCCCACTATAATGTCCCTCGACACTTTTTGCCACACTATTTTTAAGTTCCAAATCAATTTTTTTTATGTTTGTCCTTATGCGCTTTCATTGATTCACGAAGCAACATTATAAGGACTTCACTGTAAAATTTTTAACTACAATAGTAAGGACTAAGGAGGCATTACATTTAAAACTCCATAACAAAAAATAAATTAAGAAGGACTATGCAAGCGATATCTAGGGCTCTATTGTAGAAAAGACCAAATAAAACTGGGGAATAATAAGCAAACATCTAGAACTATGTTACATAAATGGCAACTACATAAGATAGCAATAAGGAGGCAACATTTAGTACCTTATTCCAGAAAGGACAACTACACTAGAGAGGACTAAGTAACTCCTTACTAAGAAGGCAACATTTAGGATTCCATTGCTGAAAGGACAACAGCACTAGAAAGGACTAAAGAGACGACATTTAGGATTCAACTGGTGAAATGGAAACTAGAAAAGAAGGGACTAAAGACACAACATCTATGATTTCATTGCAAAAAGGTTAACTACTTGAGTCTCCCAATATCTAGTATTCAATTGCCAAAAGATACACTAGAAAACCGGGTGACTCGTAATGAAACATCTAGGATTCTGTTACAGAAAGGGCAACTACCTGAGTCATCTTCTTTGACACATTACTTAAAATATTATAGAAATGCAACAATTTTTACTTATTAACTGCTAAGAATATACAAAGGAACAATTGCTAAATAAAGCTTAAAGTACTCAAAAGATTCAAGGGTTACAAAATTCATAAAAAGTTCTTCTTAATATAAAAAATAATTAACTTATCAAGATTACAGCCCACTATATAGATGTTTATTAAACCCTCGGAAATAAAAGAAGCATAAAACAATATGAAATATATATGTAATTAACAACAGTGTTACAGTTATCGTAAAACCCTTTGTCTAATCAATATTATTGTAAAAGAGCTTCATACGAGATATATACAGTACAGACCTGTCGAAAGTTTAACACTGCACTAACGAAATGGAGCCAAGCTCAGCTGCTAAGAGGTCAAGATGCAGATACCAAGTGGCTAAAAGCTGCTGGGAAATAGATAGCAACTGCTGAAAGATTATAGCTTATAAGGGGCCGATATGAGCTTCTGAATCAGTAATAACTTGTTATCTTATTGTTAAACTTTGGATAGATCTGTACTCTATGTATACCAAAATCACACCACGATTCAGCACCTCACATCTTGCAATTCTGATAGTAATTAAAGCTATATTTCTCCAATGTATTCAGTTTACACACAGTAAAAAGATTAAGGTGTTTAAAATTGTCAAATTGATGGATGGCTTACAGATGCTGGATTACTACTGTTTTATTTTCTGTAAGTTCTTCATACTTTACCAACAGAATCCACACTTAAATGTTATGAAAACTGAGATCATTTACTGCTTAATTTATTTTCAATCAATCCATCTATAAAGACCACTCAATTATCTATAAGTGGTCAAAGAGAGAGACAGAGTGAGCCAGAGAGAGAGAGAGAGAGAGAGGGGGGGGGGCTCATACTTGACTGGATAACACATAAATGCTTGTACACACCACTCGATACCATTTTCCCCCCAGTGTCATAATAAGACTAGAAGTTTTATAATCAGTGACTAGCTTTTATATATATATACAGCTTCTTACTTGTGGCAACTTTTTGGTGAATGTTTTTTTATAGAAGTGCTGGGTTGCTAGATAAACAGGAGATGCTTAACCTTGTGGAGCATCCGGCTTCAATTCCATGGCCTGGTGAAAGTTTGTGTGTTGATCTAAATTTGTCTTTTTTTTAATTTTAATTTTTAATTTTGATTGTGATTTTAGCTTGGACCAGTATGTTATGCTTTGTAATGATATTCAGTTACAATTATTCCTACATTCCTGTAGAAACTTGTACAACAGCTTTAGAGAAATGTTTACAAGCAGATGGACAAACAGACACACATTTTTTATGCAATCATTTTCCATGTGAAAGTTGGCTGGTTGATATGGTGTTTAACACCCCAGCCAATAATATTTCATTCACATCTATATGTGGCAGAGTAAAAGTATTTCAAGAACCACAGCTCTTCGACAAGATGTGGTCTTTTCATACTAGGATGAAACTGCAAGGTTTTGAAATAGGCAGTCAAGAAGCCCATGCAGCTCTTTTGACCACTCTACCAGTTGAAGAATAACAATACATACACACACAGAAAATCCTGAGTCACAACTGAACACCTATTAAACAGAAACACAGGTCTAAATTGATCCATTTTGAGTAATTGCCATTTATACTGCTTATCAAATTAATGTTTATGAAGCCTATACCTGTCTACTAACAAAAAATCATCATTGGTTTAGTGTGGTAGGTATTCAGTTTATTAAAAGGTTGGCTTACCAGAAAATTTGAATAAATGAACAAATGAATAATTTCAGAAACAGGAAATTTCAGACAGTCAGTAGATCTACTGGGTTTTATGTACTTTTACAAAAAGTTTATTGACCATTTGAATGGATAAATTTGGCTAGTTTGTGAGATATTGATGTAAATCTAATGGCACCAACCCAATACACAACCAGAACCAGTAGCTTTACATAAAACAGACAGTATAGGTCATATATTAAATGATATCACCCATGCTATGTCAGATAGCTATTTATATATTATGTTATTATTACTGTAGATCAACACCACCTGTCTTCATAACATCTCCTACAATTATATAAATTCTAACCATCACTACTGTGAATATCTCTTTTTTATATCAAAAACCTTGCCTTTACGCACTTAGAGAACATAAAAAATATAAATGGGAATATCAAACATGTTACTACACGGGTGGTGGGTGTAGCCAGCTAAACAGGAGGTGCTTACCATTCCAGAGCACCCAACCTCACTTTCCCTGTTAGGAATCACACATTTGACTTAATATGCCAGTTCCCATTCCAGAGCACCCGATCTCACTTCCTTGTTGGGAATTCACACATTTGATTTAATATGCTGGTTCCCATTCCAGAGCACCCGATCTCACTTCCTTGTTGGGAATTCACACATTTGATTTAATATGCTGGTTCCCATTCCAGAGCACCCGATCTCACTTCCCTGTTGGGAATTCACACATTTTACTTGATTTGTCAGTTTCAAAGTTTCTCTTTTGCTTTGAGATTGTGATTCGGACATTGATTGGTATGTTTGTTATTGAATCAATTCCCACGCCAAGCTTAGCAGATCCTATTGCAAGAAAGTTTGTTAGTTTGCTTGTGGAAGGTCAATGACTTCTGTCATCAACCAAGAATTGATCACCCTGATAAAAGTGAAAAACTCTAGACTGGGATTACAACACCATTATTCTATTCCATTCCTTCATTTCAAATCCCTGACTGCACATTTTTTCATACAGATAAATACAAGTATATCATTTTCCGTTTAATCAACCTGTCCTTTGTTTCAACTCCGTAGGTGTACGTCTTTTTAATATCATCAAACACAATCCAGATTGATAAAGAAAATCAGAGTTCATAATATTACAATACACAGTTATCTTTTGTGATATTCTGATGAAAGCTTATTCTGACTGCTAATAGTATCCAGTCGCATGTAAAAACCGATAACACCAAAGTTTATTCTTTATTCTACAAATTAATAGTGATGTTTTGACATTAATCCATTACAGTTATAACCAAGATTATCAATAGTTAATACAACTCCAAAGAAAAAACGCAAATAAAATAAGATGGAGTACATCGCTACGATTTAATTCCCTAGTGGGATTTAACTGTATCAACAGTATCGTAACGTCAGCTCAGACAAAGACGCGCCATTTTCATAACACATGTCATATTTGACAGTATTGATGGTTTAGGAGATTCAATCAATGGGAAAAATGTATATTTAATCACTGTCTAATGATTCATTGTTTCAATCAGAAGTTGACAAAGGCTGTCTATGATTGCATGATTCCGAGAGATCTAATGTGTGAAGAGCTACACAGGGTGCTTATGGGTATTGATCTTTCATATATTTCCGTCTATAAAATGGGTAAAAATATTAGCCATTAGCAATAACTAAATCATGTATCATATCCAATAAAAACATGATACATCTGTCCTGTATTGATAATAACACTCGTAATAAGTCTATCTCTAATTAAACAATTCCCAAACCTCCAAGCTAAATAATCGCCCATATATCTTGTTATTTCACACAAACACACACATGTAGGTGGTATGTAGAGTCTTCTAAACCCTGATGTAGACATACACAGATTTTTGCTAGGGTAGATTTTTTTCATGTTTGCCCGTGCTTCGTATATATGTAGTATGGTGTGTATACATTGTAAATTTTTGCTAGGGTAGAATTTTTTATATTTGCCTGTACTCACAAGTAATAAATATTCTAATAGAATCAACACTTTTACATCCACTTTCTGGCATTGGATTAGACAAGGTTCGGTTTACACATTTGGTTGGTGTAGCTAGCTTAACAGGAGGCGCTTACCCTTCTGGAGCACCCGACCTGACTTCCCTCGTGGAAGTTCATATCTGTAACTTAATTTGCCAGTTTTCAAAGTTTTTACTTTGTTTTGGGATTGTGATTTGACCATGATTTGGCATGTTTGTTCTTGATGGTTAATATACCGAACATATGAATAGTATATAATTTAATAAGTTCGATTTTAACATGTTTTTGGTTTACTCAGGTTGTGCTGTATTCTTCATAACAAGCCTCTAAAACCCTTCTTGATCAAAGTTTTTTTCTTCTTCAAATTTGAGGGGTATTCCATAAACACAAGTTAATTTACAATAACAAACACTGTTATGCCTCCAATTAAATACTGGAATCAATTGCTTTCTGATTCATTTAAACACAAGATATTAAACACATAACATATAAAATTGACAAGACATGAAACTGATGTAAAGATTAAACATTCTTCATTTAAAATTTAAGTTTTAATCAAAAGATAAACTCGTATTTATATTATCAATGATGGGATACCACCGTGTACTGTTTTAACAATCAATACAGTATCATATACCGATCATATAATATTTCATCAAATAGATCACAAAAACATGTTCTATACATTAGACAAGTTCTCATTAAATGAAAAGAATCAATGAATTCCGTTAAAAGAAACTAACTGCTCTGTAAGTGATGAATATCCAAACGAACGTTTTCCTCGAATCGGTGATTTTCTATCATGTCTTCTAGAACCAAAAACAAATATCAGATTGTAAACAATTACATACTGAGCCAGACTAATTTCCTCTCTCATAATAACTCAAGAAAATTGTTTTCTGATTACAGAAAATTGGGAATTATTATTTTGGGATATTTGTGATATACATGCCACGCCTACTTTTTCTGACCTCAATTATCCAGACACTAAGAAATTATTTCTCTATAGTTGTGGTTGAATAAATGATGAGATTAGTCCCCATCACATTTCAACTTTGCCTAAAGCTCTGTCTGATAAGTTGGACACATTTTGACCGAAGGCTGATGTTCGTTAAGTCAAATACATTACCAAGAATGCCAATGCAGGAGATTCTTCTTCATATGTACATGTACATATATTTGACCATCATGCTTTAGATATTCAGTAGAAGCTTGGACATGATAGAGTAATTAATAATTAAAGATAGAAATAACAGATGACATTTTCAGTGCCTCTGGTTAGAACAATCCAGCTACTGTAGTGGCACTGTTGTAGATGGTTATTTGCAATATACATCAGTGGTTTCAATAATGCCAGCAAGGTTTGCTACTTTTTAAACTTGCCTTGTCAAAAGTTTTTTTAAATTTTGCCCTGTCAAAAACTTGTCTTGACACCACTGCTTGACAAAATGCTTGCCCTGTCAAAAACTTGTGTCAAAACCCTTGCCTTGTCAAAAACTTGTCTTGTCAAAATGCTTGCCCTGTCAAAAACATGTCTTGTCAAAATGCTTGCCTTGGCAAAAACTTGTTTTGTCAAAATGCTTGTCTTGTCAAAAACATGTCTTCAACTCTTGTCAAAATGCTTGCCCTGTCAAAACGAATGCCTTGTCAAAAGTTATTTTTAAATTATGCTTTGTCAAAAAACTTGTCTTGTCAAAACACTTAATTGCCTTGTTAAAATGCTTGCCTTCTTGTCAAAATGCTTGCCTGGTCCAAATGCTTGCCTTGTCAAAATGCTTGTCTTTTCAAAATGCTTGCTTTCTTGCTTTGTCAACAAAACTTCTATCAAAAATGTTGTCATATAGACAATCAAATCATTCAGACAAAAATTTCTAATTTACACCACTGGTATGACATAATATAAGTTGAATTGTATTACATGTAAATTAAAAAATCCAGAAAATATATGAAATCATATTGAAATACATGTAATTAGCTTCTAATGGAAATTATGTAATCACGCGTGATATAAATTTGTGAAGCTTAGTAAATAAAACTGATGTATAATTGATTTTCACCCAGAAATATTCAATATCAATACAATTTAATTTACTGATGACTTATTTCAATGTTGTTTACAAATAATCAATATTTCATAAAATAAACAAACTTTGATTTGTTGCCATGTTACAATAGTTTTTTTTATCCTTTTACAATTGTATTGTAAAGATGCCTACCGACATATTGCAAATTCTGGGAAAGTTCATTCAAAGTGATCCAAGTAATACAAACATTCCTGAGATCAAGGCTTTGAAATGGATGTTCTCAATATCACCAAAATGTTTGTATTGGCAGCAAAAACCTGTAAAGCATAACTATAACCATGATTTCTTATGATTCTGATCAAACAATCTTGATTACTATATTTATCAAATATTCACACCTTTATCTTATTACAAAAGACCTTTATACACATGTATAAAACAGCCACCATTGTTTGAAAATGGATGAAGATATTAATCTATCAATGAACAAACAAAATGTATCTCATCGTGGAAGTCATTTGTGGTCACCATTGTAGCCAATGTTCCAATCTCTATAACTTTGACATTTAATATTTAAATTCTCTGTAAGAAGCTAAGAAGCTAAGTGACTAGCTACTTGCTGACTGATTAACTTCAACCAAGAAGATATGGAATACTGCTTTCATATCAGCAAGTTGTTCTTACTAAACAAGATCAAGTTCAAGGTCACCAGGACAAAAGTTTGGGTAGCAATGAAAAAGTCTCATCAGAAGAAATACATGTGCTAAATCGAAAACTTTATCTGAAATGATGGTAAAGTTAATGTATCAAAACAACCAACAATGGTTACATACTTACTAAAATGATCAACACTGGCAACAAGCAACTAAGATAAACAACTGACACTGACAATTACTATACTAAGAATAATGGCCAACACTGGCAACAAGCAACTAAGATAAACAACTGACACTGACAATTACTATACTAAGAATAATGGCCAACACTGGCAACAAGCAACTAAGATAAACAACTGACACTGACAATTACTATACTAAGAATAATGGCCAACACTGGCAACAAGCAACTAAGATAAACAACTGACACTGACAATTACTATACTAAGAATAATGGCCAACACTGGCAACAAGCAACTAAGATAAACAACTGACACTGACAATTACTATACTAAGAATAATGGCCAACACTGGCAACAAGCAACTAAGATAAACAACTGACACTGACAATTACTATACTAAGAATAATGGCCAACACTGGCAACAAGCAACTAAGATAAACAACTGACACTGACAATTACTATACTAAGAATAATGGCCAACACTGGCAACAAGCAACTAAGATAAACAACTGACACTGACAATTACTATACTAAGAATAATGGCCAACACTGGCAACAAGCAACTAAGATAAACAACTGACACTGACAATTACTATACTAAGAATAATGGCCAACACTGGCAACAAGCAACTAAGATAAACAACTGACACTGACAATTACTATACTAAGAATAATGGCCAACACTGGCAACAAGCAACTTAGATAAACAACTGACACTGACAATTACTATACTAAGAATAATGGCCAACACTGGCAACAAGCAACTAAGATAAACAACTGACACTGACAATTACTATACTAAGAATAATGGCCAACACTGGCAACAAGCAACTAAGATAAACAACTGACACTGACAATTACTATACTAAGAATAATGGCCAACACTGGCAACAAGCAACTAAGATAAACAACTGACACTGACAATTACTATACTAAGAATAATGGCCAACACTGGCAACAAGCAACTAAGATAAACAACTGACACTGACAATTACTATACTAAGAATAATGGCCAACACTGGCAACAAGCAACTAAGATAAACAACTGACACTGACAATTACTATACTAAGAATAATGGCCAACACTGGCAACAAGCAACTAAGATAAACAACTGAGACTGACAATAACTATACTAACAATAATGGCCAACACTGGCAACAAACAGCGACAAACAACCAACACTGGCAACAAACAACGACAAACAACCAACACTGGCAACAAACAAAGACAAACAACCAACACTGGCAACAAAGACAAACAACCAACACTGGCAACAAACAAAGACAAACAACCAACACTGGCAACAAACTTAGACAAACAACCAACACTGGCAACAAACAAAGACAAACAACCAACACTGGCAACAAACAAAGACAAACAACCAACACTGGCAACAAACAAAAACAAACAACCAACACTGGCAACAAACTTAGACAAACAACCAACACTGGCAACAAACAAAGACAAACAACCAACACTGGCAACAAACAAAGACAAACAACCAACACTGGCAACCATACTTAGATTATGTAAAAACTGCTCTGAGTTAGCAAGTTTTACTGGTTATAGGTCCGAGATCACCAGATTTTTTGTGAACCATAAATGTTATACCTGCTGTTGATCTTACAGTCAAAAATATTTTGTGACAAGCTTTCTTTTAGTTAGTAAAGGAATGGTCCTGAATATTTGTTTTGGACAAGTACATGTAGTTGGTCAAGAACTTTCTAAAAGTATGATGTAATGGATATATTTGACTTACCCTAGTTCCATGTTCCTTTTGTTTTCAATTATGATTATACACATGGTTTGTGTAGCTAACTAAACAGGAGGTTCTTACTCGTCCGGAGCACCAGGTCTCACTAGCCTTGTAGAAGTTCACATGTTTAACCTAATTGGTCAGTTTCAAAGTTTTTACTTCGCTTTTGGGATTGTGATTTGGACTTGGATTAGTATGTTTTTTTTACTATTAACATGACTAACATACCCATAGTACAAAATCTATACATGTACAATATAGATCTGTGTGTACAAATTCATGCTACAGTCAATTAACATCCGTCAAAATCTATAGTCATGTCAAAATTATCATGTTGATTTTTGACCTTCAAGTAATGCATCATTTCATAAAAATCAAAATCTTTCTGACATAAATTGTTCAAGAAATATCATATCTATGTCATTTCGAATGCACAGCTTTCAAGTAACAAAGCATTGGGGTGTAATCTTCTGTAACAGCTGTCAGGTAAAACATGACCTTGTAACAGAGAACTGTAACACATGATGTTAAAGGTTGTGTAAGCACATGGTTTCTTTGATACTTGTGTTAGCTTCAGTGATTTTTAACCTCTTTATAAGCTGTAACCAGATGTTTCATCAACTTTTAAACATAATTTTTTAATCATTTTTACATGTTCTTCAATCAGGTGGTCTAATTAATGCCATGTGTGACTCTAGTGTCCTAGTGCAAACATTTCCTTATACCCTACATGTGTACTGCAGCTTTTTTGGCTTAAAATGGAGGTCAAGGTCAAGAAATAATGTATATCAAAGACATTATTATTTTACCTAAAACAATTGACACCTGAAATAAGTTGCCAAACAATTTATTTCAATATACTTACTGCAATGAAAAGTGAAGGTTTGTGTTTGTTGTTCTGTATGTTTGTCATAAGCATGTATTTGTGATTTCAAGTTCCAAGAACATAGGTGTCATTAAGTTACATGATGTCAATAATCAACTGAACATATTATAAAATGATAGCAACATCTGTTTTCTAGACCCTTAAAAAAGTACAGGAAACACATCTATATAGAGGATGATACAAAATCACCTTTTCTGAGGTAAACACCTCTATATACAGCCAGTACAAAATTAAAGATTTATAGAACAATTGGTTCACTGCCTATGCACTATCGCATTTGCTGAAAATCTGATTTGTTACACCTGTACTAGTCTACAGCTACTGTAGTTACATAAGAGATGCTGCAATATTGACCCTAGAGGCAGTGCTTAGACTAAGAAAACATGTCATATCTGGTTCCACAGGATCCCTGGGGACAAATCATATTTAGACTAAATACACATTCACATAACTTAGCACTATCAGGATAAACTAAGTTACATTCTCATTATGTTCTACCAGTCAGCATTTAGGTCTTGTAAAATAATGCATTGCAATAATTCACATTTTTGTTTAAACAAGAGGCCCATGGGCCTTAACGCTCACCTGAGGAAGAGTACATATCTTATGCAGAGGTTCAATGGTCAATGACATTAATAATAGAGAATATTAAAATTTTTAGCAGTAAAGGCCAATAATATGCAAGTATTTTTTGCAAATTAATTATAATAATTATTATATAAGTATGCTATATATAACATATTTAAAGTCTAGCTACAATATATTATTTATAAACAGCTAAAACATCTGTATATTAAAATGTGCATTAGGCCAATACCTACAATATTCCAATATACATGCCAATACAAAAAGTTTATAATTTTTGAGATAATTAACCATTTGAATATCCGTTCGCAGCTATGACCTTGACCTTTGAACCTATGACCTTTATTCATATATCAAAATGATCGTTAGGCCAATTCCTACAATATCCAATATACATGCCTATACAAAAAGTTTATAGTTTTTGAGATAATTAACCATTTAAGTATTTCTTCAATTCTATGACCTTGACCTTTGAACCTATGACCTTCATTCATATATCAAAATGATCGTTAGGCCAATACCTACAATATGCCAATATACATGCCTATACAAAAAGTTTATAGTTTTTGAGATAATTAACCATTAAAGTATTTGTTCGCGTCTTTGACCTACCTTTGAACCTATGACCTTCATTCATATATCAAAATGATCGTTAGGCCAATACCTACAATATTCCAATATACATGCCTATACAAAAAGTTTATAGTTTTTAGATAATTAACCATTTCAGTACTTGTTTACATCTGTGACCTTGACCTTTGAACCCATGACCTTTATTCATATATCAAAATGACCATTGTGCCATTACCTACTATATTCTGATATACATGCCTATACAAAAAATTCATAGTTTTGCAGATAATTAACTATTTTGGTATTCTTGGACATCTGTGACCTTGACCTTTGAACCCATGACCTTGATCTATGTATCAAAATGATCGTCATGTCAATACCTACAAATAACTGAAAATCCTACGCCATTATCACAGGAAATGTTAAAAAAATAGCATTTTTTATCAAAGGTCAAAAACTGGGACATGACCTTGACCTTCGACCTTGACATCAATTGGAAGAAAATTGCAATACAAGATCAACAGTGAAAACTCCATACAATTATCTTCAGCCATTATGAAGTTATAACAATAAATGTCTCATTTTAAAAATTACGTAACTTTACGCAAAAAACGCGTAACCTATTTTTCTAATTTTCATGAAAAACACAATTTTAATGTTCCCAGGTATGCTGAATCCAAATATCCAATCAAAATTTGCCTGCACCTTTTGGTTTCAGAGAAGAAGTTTTTTTGTCTTTTTGCTATTTTTAGTAACAGCGGCCATCTTGTTGGGCGTGGCCAAACCTCGAACACAATTTTGAAAGGCTGTTACCTAGGCATAATAATTACTAAGTTTCATCAAATATGGCCCAGTAGTTTTGGAGGAGAAGATTAAAATGTAAAGTTTATACACGACGGACGACGGACGACGGACGGTGATAGATTGCAATAGCTCATCTGAGCCTTTGGCTCAGGTGAGCTAAAAATGTGGCGAGGATATTGAGTGCAGTGCAATTTCTGACTAAAAACTAAATAAATTTTCTCAAGCAAAGAAATTTGAAAACTACTGGCCCCAATTTCAAAATCATCCCCTATCTAAGATTTCCTTAACTTACATCTGGCAAATTTTGACAATTTTAAGGTACTTAAAATAAAACAGAATAAACATGTAATAAGTTAGAGTGATCTTCAAAATGACAAATATCTTTAAAACTAACAAAATTAGTCAGATTCCAATTTTGCCAGATTTAAGTTAAGAAATGATTATGAAATTAATGATGAATATTTTTGTTAAAACTAAAAAAGCAAATGTTTTAATTTATGAGTGGCCTTTAAAATGATACCTTAAACTCCAGAACAACTTGAAAATTAAACAAAATTAAAAAGAAATTTTGCAAGATTTAAGTTAAGAAAAATCTTAGCTAAGGAATAATTGTGAAAACGGGGCCAGTAACATATTTTTGTACTGTACTCCGTACATCAACTGACAATATCCAGTCAGTATCTAACGGTGTCAAACTTTGAAAAAGATTGATGAAGAGCAAGATGAATGAAGAAATAACTGTACTGAGATACTTTTTAACCCGGAATGCTGCCACTAATCTGTGTCATATTGACATTCCTAATTAGTACACCAAATGTCTCTCGAACTATTTCTGTTTCTAATTATCCTCGACACCTTTAACAGATATTGTACTTAATTAACAAGTCCACATTTATTGATTTTAGACGACCATACAACACAGACAGAGGGATTAAAAACATTAATTTAACCTTAATGAACAACCTTACTGTCGCAGCTGACGAGTGCAAGAAAGCAGATATGCAGTTGTCATCAAGGTCAGGTCGTCATCCATATTGGTGCAAAAAGTTTGGTTAAAGATTTTTTGCTCAAATAGTATCCAAGCAGTGTTGTCATTGGTGTCATCATCCACATCGGTGCAAAATATTTTTCTCAAAATTTCAAAACTATTCCTTCCAAAACTAGATTCAACAGGGAAGAAACCTACAGAAGATTGATAATATATGACCTTGACCCAATAACTTAAGTCTTATCAACAGCAATTGTAACCTTTTTCTACTTGTGCTCCACTGGATTTCAACCTACAGCAGTGCAGAACAGTCAAATTAATATCAACTTCATTATCACATCCTTATTACACTTAATTAAGCAGATTTACCAAACAACATTTAATGATTTCAGACCATACCACACAGAAAGCGGGGAGAACACAAAAACAGTGATAAGGCCTATTCTTTTTAATTCAAATTTCGCTCAGATTTCAGCTCTTTGTGCTTCTTTTAAAGCATTCATGATATTTTTCATAATCATGTGTATTCTCTTATTACAATTCTCAGATATGTTTAAGAAGACTTTTACCAGATTTTCACTTCATAAAGTTATAACAGCCAGGATTTCAATCATGCTATGTTTTAGCGATAATTAAGTTATTAATATCATGACATGTCTTGTTTACGAGCTTTTTAGAATTTTATATCTTTTGAAGATTTGATAGCTGCTTAAATTTACATTTTTGTTAATATCTGATTTTAAAACATGCCTGTTTCGCGATTAAATCATTTCTATGATGTGAGTGGTAAAATGTTAATGGAATATTTTCCGTGTATCTTGTAGGGCTCTGAGATAATACAATAGATTGTATTAGTGTTAAAGTATTCTGTATTAGTGTTATAGTATTCTCTATAACCTTCCCATCTTCAAACACATATCTTAGTCAGGTTTATTAAAGCAGTATCCTGTTTGTATTAATGTTAAACCTTATAATGATCCATCAATTCCTCCGCTGCATTCATACTTAGATTACTATCATTCTTTACCGTTTTTCTTTAGAAAGACGTCAAAGCTTTTTATATTCTTATCATGCCCGTGCATAATGTTTTATCATCAGGAAGATAAATGAATTGTGGGATATGGTATCATAAAATAATTAATCACATTCACCTCGTGGATATGAAAATGTTAACCTTTGAACTGTAAGATTAAAAGATGGCTCAGATAGTTATACCTCTGTCATCAAAATGTTTTGAGCATAAAAATGTTTCATTTTCTTGTCATTTTATTAGCATTTATTTATAGTTCTGTTTTCAATATTTGTATTGGTAAACATTGAATTCAAACGGGCCATAAATCCCAGAAAATCATTGAACCTGATGTACAACTACTACACCTGCTACTGATCATCCCTGTAAAGTTTCACCATGTACAATATTGTAGAACTGGTGCAGACAAAAGTGTGACACGTGAAAACATGGAGGGACAGACAGACAGAATGCATTAAAATATCCTCTTGTTGATTTCAAGGCGGGGAAATGGAGAAACATTTGGCACGAAAATGGTCCTGTGAGATGAGAGCTCTGATAATCCTCTTCTTACATGTATTGTATATTACCAGCAAAACTATATACTTAATGTGGTCATGAAACATATTCTGAAATCTTTAAATGATACCCTCAAGATTTCAAAAATATTTTACATCTTCTACTTAAAAGCATATAGAATTTTTTACAGTAGTCTTCAATATAAATACAAATGTACAGATTATAGACAATTAATTAGGTATAATAAAGGTGCTAAGCTGAGCTTAAAATGGCCAATACTTTTTAAACATCAGATAAAATTTAAGATCAAAGGCCATATTGGTTGCAAATGATAAAAAATTCCATTACCTACGCCAGCTCTCTTTAAAACTATAAAATATTGGAAATCTCAAGATTTATTATTATGATGTGCAATCTGAACCCATATACTTTAAGTATATGCCCCGAGTGCTTTACCAAGAAAAAATATTGAATACATTCCTTGATAGTTTAATGCAGAAACATGCCTTTTTGAATTCTACAATTTATATACTACTAATCTGTTTTTCTGCTAATAGCAAATTTCAGTCCATTCATATTAATCAAGTTTACTGTTGGAGATATCCTTTACAGCTTCAAGTTACAAATAAGAACAAAACAATTACACCCAATAAGACTTCTGAGAAATTCTGTATTTTTAATTATCTCTAAAGAAATAAATGCCTTCTGGAAATCTCTGACAAACACATACAAAATAATTCCATAGTAATTTTCATTTGAATATACATCCATAAAAATCCGGCAGCCACTGAAATTAATTGTTATTTTTTTCAACATAGCTGATTCATATAGAGTTAGTTTGTTGAATGGTTACTAAGGCTACCAATTACAATCTACTTCAGAATTTCAAACCCAAATACATTTTGTTTTGCAATTTTCATTCATACCACAAAAAGGCAATATGCCTGGGAAGTGCAATTATAAAGGAGTACATAAGATAAGGCCCATTTTATGACCTAAAATTATGAATAGTATTGTTTATCCTTGTGTCTATGTATCTGCACCAGTTCTCAAATGCCATCAATCGGATACTGATGAAACTTTAAAGGAAATACTAATGGAAGGTGTAGTTTCCTGTTCCAGTTCAGTGATTAATCTAGGAGTTATGACCCTTTGATTTTGTTTTCAAAAATGACCAATACCTCTTGAAAGGAGATCTTGCTTACACTGAAAGATCTTCATATTCATATTGTGACAAAAGACATCACACATGGTCAATGGCTTTTATAGTTCACATACGGGTAGATATCATGGGTATTCAAAGTTTTAAGAAAAAGCAATCCTTACAAAAAATATAAATACAGTCCAACCTGTCCATAAAAGCCACCAAAGGGAACCAGTTAAAGTACCTTTATGGGCAGGTAGCCAATATATCAAGGTCCAAATGATCTTAATAAAGAGCAATTGGGATAATAATTTTATTGGCTTTTAAGGCAGGTTTGACTGTATGTTAATACAAAAATCAACTTACCTAAAATGAACTGTTAGGAAAGGCCCTGTTGAATACAACGTAGGTGGAATAATTTTACCACATAATCCATTATTTACTTTATTACCTGTATCTACCTGTAAATATAATTAAAATAATTAGGTCAAGGTCAATTCTAGTCAGATGAATAAAACATACCGGTAGGTAAAAAATGCATTATATACATCATTATTCATAAAAATATGTATAATGAATTTATTAGGTCAAGGACAAATCCAAATTGGGGTAGAATGGTCTAAACTCTAAAGCAATCACTTCAGAACCATAGTGACTCTTATCACCAATGCTTCAAATCACATTTTGGCAGTTTCCTTTAGTATGAGCAAGTTTTTTGTGTAACAGGAAGGAAAAAAATGCAAGGCTAGACCGGGGATTGAACACAAGACCTCCTGCACTATAGGCGAGTACTCTACATTTGATCTACTCAGACCATTACATTCCTCCCCTGATATTTTTAAATTTCCCACAGTCCCAAGTGGGAAAACTCACACAAATTCTTTGGATGGACTTTAAATGGCTAATAATTGCCAGTCCACCACTTCCGAGGGCCACACTTGCCCCCAAACTGTAACAGGAAAGAGAATAATGTCCAGGGTCATACTGGGAATCAAACCCCAGACCTCCAATGGTAAAGGCGAGTGCTCTACCTTTGAACCTAGACTGCTACATCTTGTTGCTTTCAAAGGTTGGTGATTTTCTCTAGGCACTCTTGTTTCCTCCTTGATTTTAGAAATGACTACTCTCCCTTTATAAGTAGAATAAACTTGACTGAGGTGTTAAAACACAATTCATACTACCCAACCACCAATCATCAATCAGAAATTACACAGGCTGGGTCTCATTACCGTAATCTCAATCACCAGACACATACATATGAAATATCAAAGATTTAAACATTCATTAACGTGCTGAGTGTGAATTTGTTCTACACTTTAACAAGATAAAATTTTGCAGTCAAAGTTTAGTGTCCATACAGAAATATTAACCAACCTCAACCTCAAAATGTAAAATTTTGATGTTTTCTTTTTTAACGCATAAGAGAATTTACAAAATACAAGTCTGCCAACATGGATAAATTTAGAATCTTGTGTGCAAACCACTCGGTAACCAGTGCCAAACTACTAATATCATGTTTTGCCATATAAAGGACATTCCATTACCGTTCAGGTACGATACAACCCATCAGCTGTAACAACCGGTTAACATTTTTTTCACAACATTTCTCATAACCTAATTGCCAAATACATGATACAGTATTTACAAGAAAAAGATGAAAGTTTTTAAAAATACAGAGCTAGTATATTTGTAACTGTTATTACATTTTACAACATTATGGTATCCACAAATATTCAAAAAGGCCTAACAAGATACCGGTAGGTGAAAAATTAACTGAAAAACATGTTGGATATTATCACTAAATTATGAAACTGAAATCTGTAGCCTAATTAGTTAAGAGTGGCATGCCGTGCCAGTGAGAGATCACACATCTCCTCCATTTTCCAATGAAATTTCTTGGTATGTAATATTCCTTAATTAAGGGAGTATTATAAAAAACACATTTCCCTGATACTGGTAACAGATGTGTGTAAATATGATAAAGTGACACCTCAAGTACGTTACACAATGAAAACCTGGTTAATTAATTGTAATCTTTATCTCAGGTGTGTTATCACCTGTCCTTAACGAGTAACAAAATACCTGGAAGTGTAAGGTGGCCATGACCAACTTAACAGTACTATTTGTACTCTGAAAAATATAAAACCATTGTATACATAAAACGGGACAGAAAGGAGATGTGTGTGATAATTAAGAGCCTAATTTACTCCAAATTTGGAGAGCTGTAAGTGGTATGGCAACAGCTTCATATAGATTAAATAAACAATGGATGAATGAAAATTATTAAACTATAGCCTGTTTAGACACTGATTTGACATTAATTTCATTATGTCTTTACTGTCTCTCATTGTGCTATTGTTTTTGGGAGGGGGATTTATTTCTCCATAGAAAACCAATTAATTTGACTAACATTTGGAGTACTGGCCCCAGTTTCACAATCATTCCTTAACTAAGATTTTCCTTAACTTAACTTTAGCTAATTTCGACCATCTATTTAGGAACTACAAATTCATATTTTCGACAAAAACTGAATACAACTGTTATAAGCTTGAAATGATCTTCAGATTAAGACCTTAAATAACTCATTATCCTTAAAATTAACAAATTTATTACAGTTTCAAATTTGCTAGATTTAAGCTAGGAAAATCTTAGTAAAGGAATGATTGTGAAACTGGGACCTGTACTGGTTTTCTATGCACCAGTCAATATTCAATGTATATCAAGGCCATGAGTTCAGGGATGTTGGATTGAAACCCAAGTGGCCAAAAGAAACCACAACTTTAAGTAAGCAAACTGACAAACTTTCTAACATAATTTATTTTAGTCTGCCCCTACTGGGATTTGAGCCTGTAGGTGGTGTGCTGTAGACCATTTGATATACATGCACATCCTTGATTATCACAGAAAAGATTGAAACTATAAATGGTGAACATGGTGGTGTTTACACTAAAAAATATTACTTTGGCGATGTATTACGTCATACATGCAGAAAGAATTTTTATTTTACAAATTTTTAACAACTTTATTATTATTATAACTAAATTATATTACATACCGGTATATGTATTTTTCTATCCAAATTAAATATTATTTTATTTTTTATTTTCCCATGCATTACTGATATGAAAAATAAACAAAGTTGTGTGATGTCATGTTATAATTGACATTAATTGGTAACATACTTCTAAATTCTCTGATAATTAGCCACATTCTTATATAAAACATGTAAACCATTTTAACTTATAAATTCTTTATCTGAATTCCACTTTAATTCTGTGATAAATTGGTATAAAACAAAACATTTTAAATGATTAGTAATGTAAATATTGAAACAATAACAGAATACCAAACTCTAATTTGTACAGCTAATGAGTTGAGTAAATTAATATTGTTTAATGTCCCAGTCAAGAATATTTCATTTATATTGAAACGTCATCAGCCATATGCAAAGGTGCAGAAATTCTGCATGTGCGTTGCCCTGATGGCATTATACAGCAGGGTTCTTTATAGTGTCATGCCTACCATGACACAAGACATTGTTTATTTGAAGTTTCCATCTGAAAAAACTGTAACTTTCATTTCCTAATGTTGAGTACTTGGCAAAAGAACAGTCACTTCCCACTTTCAAATCTTGGGACAGAACTGGTCAGGGTTTGTCCCACAACCTCCCACCTACAGAACAAGCACTTTACCAACCGAGCTACCACAGAGGTGTGTACAGCTAATGAAGTGAAATGGAATGAAGTAAATTTTACACCCAACCCAATCAAGATTTGTTTTTACTTATATGATGGTCAGTTCTGGGATGGTGAAGTAGCTTAGAAAAAATATGACCGTTGGCAAGCAAACTGCAAACAACAATGTGCCAGAGTTGGCTTTGAACCTAGGTGGAGAGAGGCACTTTAGATCAAACTTCTAATTAAGCAAAATGGATGAATTGATTAACCGAAATCAAATCTACATTCCTATTTCATCATAATTCATGAGACTGAGTATTCTAATCATATAAGTAACCTTATACTGTGACATAACCACCTTATTACCAGCGTAAGTGAAGTTGCAAGAAAAGTTATAAGCTACAACCAGCTGTGGTGTCTCAAAATATGAAATCCTTTTATTGCCATTCTTAAAATACTGTTTGCTTAATAAACACTAAAAGAGCAGTAACTGACAAATCACCGGCCACACCCACAATGTTCCGACAAAGGCTTGGCATGCTTGATTTACACACAAAAAGAATGAAAACTCGACCTGAATTGTGCCATTTAATGACGTCACTGACACCAGTATGTCATTAGTTGCTGTGATGCTGCTTTGGTATCGTGATGGCGGCCAGAGTCGGAACATAAAAGGCATGGCCAGTGATACGTCAATTTCTTGACCAGATCTGACCATTTATCCACCCTGAATTTATTTTATTTACTTACAAAAGGAATGTTACCAATTACACTACTGTTACATTAATGACCAAGGGAAAAACAAATAAATAAATAAAACCAGCTCATTTTTATTCCTGATTTTGGAAAATCAGATTGCAATAAATTATTGCAATCTGATTTTCCAAAATCAGGAATAAAAATGAGCTGGTTTTAATTTATTGAATAATAAGTAGCAACACATACATGTACTTGTAGTTAATTTTAAGGTGTTTTTAATTACGTTACAAAATCCCTAGTTAACTAAATCTAAATGACAAGTATTCCAAAGGGATTTTCATCAGGATTCAAAAGATTTTATGTAATAACCTAAATGCTACTTTAGAAAGAAAAAAATTAGAGTACTAGTAAACAAAATCAAACTTAATGGGTGGCCCGTTAACTTTCACTACAACACTCATCAACACGCTGAATTACTGATAATTTATAAAATTGGGATACAGTACAAGCATACACCATCTTATATATAAACATATATATCAGTGTACATCTTTTTTGATGCGATAGTTCTATTACAGTAAAACTCCAAATATTTCAAGCAGTTAAAATGTTCAATGTACATTTATTTTCTAAAAATTTCTTTGCATTTTTTAAAGTAATTTTACAGTGCCTGTCAAGCCTGGACCAAGCAAAAGAGGCTCCTCATAGGATTGAGGATCCATTTCAGCAATACAAATCCAAGACCACCTAAGAGATTAACCACCGGCATTCCTGCTGGAATCCATTCAATTAGCAGCTGAATGGACTGAAACAATACGAGGATGTACATGTACCATGCTTTCCAGCTGGGTCTCAAACCCACAACCTTCAATCATAAGTCAGCAGCTTTAACCAGTCAAATGGGCATGTGTCTCCACTAGTATATCTACTGGTGGTATTTAAGGGGGTTATTTTTCTGTTAAAAATACTCACTCTCTCTACCTCTGTGTGTATGTGTGCATGCTTGCGTGTGTGTATGTGTTCGTGTGTGATATACCTAAACAATTTCAGTCTATCACTATCAGACATACTGCCTTGATCTAAGTTTGAAGTGGTTACATTTTAGAATGTTTACAGTTTAGTACTTATTTGATAAATAGTTATGTTACATAGTATTTCTACCAATATCAATCTATGGCAATACAGTCTGATACCAGCACATCACTGATTTATGAACTTATTCCAAATCCCATGTTCTTCAATTTCTGAAGCTTCAAAACACTGAGTCACCAATTCACAGGGGAAGCTTAACACAAACCATGTATAGATATTTTGGGAATTTGTATTTCTTGTGAAGTTTTCTGATGGTAACACATCTCTGATTTAAGCATTAAATCCCAATTCCATATCTTTTCAATATTTGAAGCTTCAAAAATGAAACTAAATCCTTATCACTCACATTAAGTCATTGACTCAGAAGGCTTTTGAAAAAACTCAGGTACTTACTTCTGAAACTAAAATGTTTATCATTCATATTGAGTCATCAACTAAAGAGTGCATTTTAAAAAGCTCAGATACATGTACTTACTCTTGAAACCTGCCAAAGGGCTATGATTTTCTCCATGTACTCTCAGTTTTTCATTCAAGAACTGTCCCAATATAAGTGAAATAACCTTAACTCATGGCATAAAACACTATCTAAACCACCAAATCACCACTATTTTCAGAAAACCATTTCAAATTCTTGGTTTTCAATTTCAAAGTCAGTAATTCCAAGAACATAAAAACATGAATTGAACAAACTATACTGACACTATGCAAATAGTTTAATTACTAGTAAGACATGAACACATTACACTGACACTATGCAACTTAAAATGCAAGACTTGATCACACAATATTGACACTATGCAAACAGTGCCAGGCTTAAACAAACTATAGTGCCAGACTTGATCACACTATATTGACAATGCAAACCAGTGTCATTTTGATCACACGATATTGACATTATGCAAACAGTGCCAGGCTTAAACAAACTATATTAAAAATATGCAACTATAGTGCCACCTTTGATTACACTATATTGTCACTATAAAGAGCAGTGTAAGACTTGATCGCATTATAATCATACTATGCAAACCAGTACTGGACTATATCAAGCTAGTAGAATGCTAGGATAAATATGGTTAACTTGTGTTGGCCTACAGTTGTAGTCTCTAGCTGCTATATCATCTTTTGATCACTTAGCCACTATAGTTCAGGATTTAAATAAATTTATACATATTACTGTAGTCTACAATTTCTAGTTGAAGCCATAAAAATTACGATGTTCTATAAATATAGCTCACAATTTAATTAATCAAGATCTATATAAATGTGGATTAATTTACATTCTTTATCTTTTAACTAATGATTATGTCTAAAATAAATACAGAAACAGAATGTAATCAAAAGTTCAGTAAGAATAAATACAGAAACGGAATGCAATCAAAAGTTCAGCAAGTTTAAATTATATGTTGGTTTAACTCTGGAGTTTTCTTTCCTTGATTAAAGGTTTACTATCATTACACAATCAAGGGAGATGAAGAAACCATTAATTTCTAGTTTCTTTTTTTAAATTTTAATTATTGTATTTTGTAATGTTTCTTGGCTGATTTCTACTCTCAGGTCCTGCTTTTACAATTTTTCTTTATCTAAGATTTTGCTTAACTTAAAGTTAGCAAATTTTGGTAATCTCTTTTCGGAACTACTGACAAAAATTTTTGTCAAAACTAGATGCAAATACATGTATTTTAATCTAAGAATTTTCTTAAAATTGTCATCTTTAATTCCTGAATATCTTGAAAATTAACGAAATTATAAAGATTTGAAATTTTACCCAATTTAAGTTAAGGACAATCTTAGCTAAGGAATGATTGTGAAACTGGGGTCAGGCTTAAGCAAGCCCTTTTTACTTTAAAGTTACACTGGTGGAAATTATATTTTTAGAAAAATCTAGGTAAGACCGGATATTAAGGACAATTAGGATGTACTATAGCATCATTAGCTTAGTCATAAAATAATTTTTATGTAGCAGGATCAAATCTATAGGACTTATATTATAAAAAAACTTCCTGACTTCAGTTGCAGCTGCATAAACCAAACAGTAAAAGGGCCACTTTATTTAAATTAATACACAGAAACATACAAAAAGGTGTTATTTAAACGTAATCTTGCTGTGAAACATATCAATCATATCTGAACTTGTTACATGTTTTTTCTGATATCCCACATCGGAACATTATCCCGGTGATGACTTTATTATCAAATTCGCTTCATTAAAACTCCTGATACAAGACTCAGCAATATAATACAGCCCATTACCTACATGCCAGATTTCTGGAAACCATAAAATGTTAAAAAAAACAGACAAAAAAAAACTCTAAATGATACAGACACAAATTGATCTTTAACTAACAGATGTTGTTTTGTAGACAACTTGTAACTTGTAAATAGGCATGCTTTCTTTTTTATTGATTTTAGTGATTTTTAAGACAGAAAAAAATCTTATTTTCTAAAAAAATATGTGAACTGAATATAGATTATCTAAAATCCTTTTTAGATTATCAATCTGATGTCATGCCCTGCTGCTGAAGAAATATATTTTCTTGTCAGAAAGTGAATAAATTAGGTTTTAATTTAAGGTCATTTTTTCCCCTCAAAATTATTTTCATCATGGCAGCGGCAGTTAATTAGAGTTAAAAAGGTCTACCAAGAATACCATGCAATCAATCCCTCATCAAATTTGTGTGAAATCATAAGGAACACTTTACATCACAATCCTAGAATAACAATACTCATATTTTTGTTGGGAATATTTCAACCTATGCAATTCTATATCCAAAGGAAATAATAGTGCCAAATAGTACCACAAAAATGCTACAGGGTATCACAAATGGCAGACTGGTAAACCATATTTATAACCAGTAGTTAATTTTTGTAAAACTAATATATTACTATTATGTACCATGTTTTATTCCACCTGCAAGCTGTCAGCTGAAAGCTACTAGTGGAAGAAGCACAACTAAATTACATTTACGGGATATATTGAATTTGAACATTTGCAGCAATAGGGTTCACCGCTGTACCATGTGATACCCTCTAACCTTTGTACGGAACACGTATTTCCAATGGATATGGAATAACATGAGACGACGTTTTCCCGCGAAAACGACGTCATTCCGGAAATCTGTGACGTTGGCGTTTTCCAAAACGTTCTGCACAAACGTTAAGAGGTATTGATCATGTGGTAGAGCGGCGAACTGCATTATATTTTAACATGATGATTTTTCTTGTGCCTTTATATTTACATGAAAATAAAACAATTGAAAAAGTATTTTCTGATTTATAGTATTTTACTGATGTTTGAAACTCACAAAATTTAGCCTAGTTCAATTTGCAATGTGTCCCAAAATCATGTTGGTAAGACAATCTGCAAGAGTTCAGTTTGTATCAATCAATTAATTGAATAAGTCTATGTAATTTTTTTGAAAATTGACTGTTGGATGTTGCAATGTTGTTTAACACTGCATCAGCAATTTTTCAGCTATTAGCAATGAATAAGGTGTTGGAGTTTACTAAGATATTCTAAGGTTTTTTCTATCAAAATAATAATTAATATGGAGTACAGATAAAACTCTTTGTGATGTCTTTCTTACTTCAGTTGTGTAGTTAATGTAGACATGACATTTTTTATTGGTTTTACAAATTGTCATTCATGAAAAAGTCAATTTACAATTAATTCCCACTTTTCTAATTTCAAAACTGATGATTTTTATCACAAACAGAGAACAATATAATCTAAAATGTCTGTTACAACAGAACCGTTAATGGATACTATAACAATATAATGATGGATTAAGATTTTAAAACTGATACAATGATAGCCATTACACAAAACCAGACTGATCCATTATCAATATGTTGATTTTTCCACTCCATACTTGGCTGATGTATTATAAATGATCATGTTGGACAAGTGTCTGTTTATATTGCAGTAAATCCCACCTGAAACATTCTCAATGGAACATCTCTACTTTGACAGCCAAGTACACCCTTATGTCAACAGTTAAAACAAACAATAGTTTAGTTATTGGCAGTAAATCTTCCTTTTATTATCTTTTTAGCAGACAGATGCTAAGGTAATTGACTGCATATAATAAAGATTTTCAGTCTGTGGAATAAAAACAGAAGTCAATGATCCCGTGTTCACAATGCCAAATTGTACACGAAAACAATGAATTATGGGAAATTCTTGATGTCTAGATTACTGAAAATTACACATTTTTCTAAAAATCATGACAAAATATAAACAAATTATGGGTAAACTCTTAAACATCAACAACATATATAAATAACTAACTTGAGATTTACCAAACTGTATATATTGCATGGAAATTGATGATACCAGTAATGTACCATGTATTTATTGTATAGGTAAACAACACCAACCTGTCTGCTTGACCTTTATTTAAATATTTATTATGGAGGTGTACATTTATGGTATAGGTCACAGGAACAAACTGAGAACACTAACCATGTGCGTAAATGTTATAATCAACTGCAAATCCTAACACTACCCATGTATTGGGTGGGTCCTCCTATATGAATATTCCTGATGGAAGGTCAAGCAGACAGGTCAAAGTTGTTTGCCTATACAACCAATGCATTTTATTGAATATTTGTAGCTTCAGGAATAAATCTAAATCCAGTTTCTTGATTAAATCTCATTTAAAACATCAAATGCTAAGGCTATATATAGCATTTTGACTTTGGTTCAAAATAGAATTATGTGATATCCTTCTGACTATAATGTTTCTACTAATATGGAAAGCTATTCCAACACAAATTTCATAATTTTTTGTTAAGAAAATGTCAAATTATGCCATTGCCTATAAAATGAAAACTATATATAGCTTCTTTGAAATACTAGATTCATTTAGTTAGAATGAACAAAATTGCATTTTCTTATTTCTAGACTAAAGATTTGACTATTGCTTACCTAGATGGCTTCAAGGTCAGGATGTTTTGAATTTAGTTAAAAATTGGCAAGTTGAAGCAATTGATGCAATAATGTATATTGTTTTCCTGATCAATCTTACTAAGGTTTTAGGCTTTGTAATTTTATAATCCAGTAGTCCTGGCTATCATCACAGTGTCTCTGGGAGGATGTATTGTCTGGGTCACTAGTTATTACTTGAATGATCTCAAAGATTGCATTCTAGAGACTGTGATCTTTTAAATTAAATTGTTTTCCTGTTGGTTCATCTAAATTCTTGTAATGTAACAGATATGTTCTTACATTCTATCTTGAAATGGGTTTTTGTTTTGACAAACTTACTGTAGTGTTTGTAACATTTTGAGCAAAAGATCAGATGTCTAACAGTCACCAATGATATTGATTTGAGTATTAATTTGTACCCAGTTAGTTATTATCTAAACTTTTTGTTCTTATTAATTTTTACACAATATTTGCAGTTGAGGCAACAAATTTGCTAAAATAGGTTACTTTTTGACATAATTATTTAGAAATTAGTAACTTATAGCAATTTTGACTACCAAGAATGGCAACATACATGTAGTACTACTGCCGTAATTTCAAAATACAAAGGGCTTCATCATTAGTTTATTTTTATTATACTTACCATCGGTTGCATTTTAGTTATAATAGTAATTTCATCAAATATATAAAAGCATCATCACATATTCTATTATAATATTAAAAATGCCATGGATTTCATCATTACTTAAATTAATTTAAAATACTAGGGGCTTCATCACTAATTTACTTGTTTTGTACTTACCATAGGTTGCATTTTAGTTATAATAGTACTATCATCAAATATATACAAAGCATCATTACATAATCCATTGTGATTATTTAAATCTGGTATATCCAGCTGAATAATCCGTAACATAATCTTCCAGCCATCATTTTCCACTTTAAAAGTAATTTTACATTCTACACTTGTATTATAATATGAATTTAATTCCGTTCTATGTGAATACACCACAGCACCACCTATATGCTTAGTATCACCACAGTCTAAACCTTCCATATAATCTGAAAAGAAAAAAGAAAACATCTGTTATAAATGTAAGTGCTGAACAAATAAAATATGGTACACTGAGAGTCTTAAAATTGGAAAAAAGCAAGTCAGTGAGGGAGCAAATAAGTGAGTTAGGAAGCAAGTGAGTGAAGAAGCAAGTGAGTATGTGAAGGAGCAAGGTGAGTAGGTGAACTGTGATTTACAGCCAGGTGTAGTGTTGCAGATATATGTATCTTTGCAATGTGCTTATGGTAAGCCAGAGCAGACTTATATTTATAAGGGAACAAATGAAGTTTTAGTTGATACAGATGTACTTGATAATTCATGTTTTGGTTTCAAAAAAAACAAAACAAAAAACAAGCATAATGGAATGATAATTTATGCCCAAGTCAAAAATATATTTCTTTACTGAGGTAGACAGGTCTAGAATGATGAAAGAAAAACGAGAACCTGAAGAAAACCATTTTGAAAATCTAAACCTAAGCAATAAAAAGTGGAATGGAGCAATGGTGTTTTATACCCCAGTCAAAATTATTTCATTTATATCGAGGCAGTCAATTTATGGGTGATGAAGGAAATCGGAGTACCCATAAAAACCACTGACACTTAGGCAAACCAACTGACAAACTTTCTCACACTAGGATCTGTACCCAGTGGAATTCAAACCAGCTGTGCTCCTTAAGCACACGCTTCAGACCACTCTGCCATTGAGGCCCCACCAACTTTGACAGGAGACACCTACCTACAGAGTAGACTTACGAATGACTACAAGTACATTGTACTTTTTACATATATCCTTTATCTATTTTGATTATAAGTAATAGGAATATAATACACAAACACACATCATTATATAATTGTAATCTGAACTAAGTGGCATACAGAACTGTTAATTGTCAGACCTGTGAATGATTCCTTGTACAGCATACAGAACTGTTAATTGGCAGACCTGTACACTAATTAGTATATTAGCTAAATGTGTTTAAAATTAAAACAGTATACCTAACCCAATGTAATCAATGGAAAAGGTCAGAGGTGTCCAGAAGGCGGCATGTGCAAGCTCAGTCACTGTGAAATTTGGCATCTCTAATATTGTACTAAAATTTGGGGATTATCTCAAAGAATACAAAATTTTATAGTCAAACCTTATTAGAATGCCCCTATGTCTTTCTGCAAACTTTCTTATTGCCAATCAGTGTGAAAACTCTGAATTCAACAAATTACAGTATACAACAGAACATATCCTTACGAATGACCTTCCAAATCAAAGATTCTGTTTGAATTACACAGGTTTTCAGTTTACATAGGTTCATTTAACAAATAATATTAATGACATGTCCTACATGTAATTAAGTACAGGTAGTTCAACTTAGTCAGGTTTCCGATTCATTGATTTCTTTTTCACTAAAATTTTGAGATCATCTCAAACTCACTGTAAAACATTTACCACAAAAAATACAGATCTCTGATGATTGCTTTGTCATCTCATAAATCTTAGGTTTTTTTTTTTTTTTTTTTTTCTCTAGTTTTATGCCAAACATCAAAAATTGACCAGACAAACAGCGGCAGCAAATCAAGATTTTATTCTATATATATATATAAAACATTATTTACAGTCTGTTTGATACAATTATATAACCCGTTCTCCGTTAGTTACTAGTATGCAATTGCAAAATTGCCCATTATATGCAATGGTGAAAATTGAATCCCAAATAAACCTAAAACCTGTCATGAAAAATAAAATCTTTAGTCTTGAGAGAGTTCAGTATAGATGGGTTTCATGTATATGTTAACATTACTATTGTAAAGTATTTTCCATTATTCATATAATATAGCTCCCAGTACCGGTAAATTGTAATTTTATACTCCATGGTAACAATTCTAGATAATAATGGAAATTTGTAATTTTACATTTTTACACATAATTCATCTGTTTTTCGCAAAATATTCAATTAGTGTAATTGCATTAGAGCAATAAAGTTAATTACGGTACATACAATACTATATTTAGTACTACTACTCTGAATCATGACTCTGTAACAGTCCCTATGTACTGATGTTATCACAGTACACAGGCAAACATAGAAAACATGTATACATTTAATTAATGTTCAGTTTATGGTTGGAAATTCAATGTTTGATAGATCAGGTTGATAATTACAACAAATTACTCTCCCTCAAAAAAAAAAAAACTCAACGACAGCCTGGGAAAAATTAAATGTACAGCTAACATGTACTGTCTCTGGTTTATAACAAATCAAGTGGCATCCGTGGACCTGCGAAACATCTCTCTATAAATACTGGTACCTGTGTTTTATGTAGGTATAATTAATCATTCTGCTATAAAGCAGCCATTTTGATTTTTATTGAAATTTATTTTAAAAAAAAAAAAAGTAATTATGGTATATGTAGTTGATTTAGATATTTATCATTCTGTATGATTTATTGCGAATAGTGGGTATCGCCTCACTGTATCAATTATTCAATCTGCTGTCATCATTTTGAGTTTTTATAGAAAAATCAGTTTTAATTTGAAAATGATTAAATTAATCATTCTGGCATAAGTGGTAATGTGTCACTGTACATATAACAATAGTGTCAATGAGGATATTAATTTTCAAATCAAACATAAAATCAAAATAATGGTTTGGGTTTTTTGTGTTTTTATTTTTTCATTGTGAAATCCAGTCAATTATAATTTGTCGAAAACAATATGACAATAGACCCACTCTGGACAATTTGCCCCCCCCCCCCCCCACCTCCAGTTGAGGAAAACAACACTAAATTGGATCCATATTGAGCAAGTCCCCCCTCCCCTTTTGCAAAGACAAGTTAACAATGGATTCAATGATTGTTTCACCTTGTACCACTTATAGTTGTACCCAAAAAGTACATTTGTGTTTCAAATTAAAGCTTGTGTTTGGTATTTATTGTTATTCCACAGGGGATTACTGAATGTGTACACATATGGCCAAGTGTCATAATTTATTAGCTTTCTTACACAAAATTGTGTGCCAATCAAATTTTTTATTGATTTTATCTGACAAAATAATGTTCCAATATCATAAAAGTCATTTCATCTAGTCGGAGTTATAACTTAATGATGGAGAAAATAATAGTTTATCACACAATGTATTAGGATGTTATTAATATAATAATGATATTTAAATCAATTTCTGGCAAAAAACTGAATAACATGGGACCAGTAATTGACTGGTACAAGTCAATCAGAAAAGCGTTTTAGCAGGATTCTATACTGATTACAGTAGTTCAACAGGAAACCCATCTCCAGGGCTCAGTGAAGCTCTGGAGTAAGGGAAGGGTTTGAATCCTATAAATAAGTCTTCTAAGAAGTTAAAGGCCCTGTGTGACCAAGTGGTTTAAAATGTGCAATTATGAACACAGAGCGTCTCTGCCACTTAGACAGATCTTAATGCCAAAGTCTGTGAAGCCCAGTAGTAAGGGTAGGGAGTTTAAATCCTCTTGGAAGTTAAAGGCCCTGTGTGGCAAAGTGGTCTTAAGTGTAGGCTTATGGATACAAAGCATCTTTGCCATTCAGACAGATTTTAATGAGACAGTTTGTAAGTTCTCTTGAAGTAAGTCGGTGGTTTTCCTCAGACACTCCAGTTTCCTCTACCATAACAAAACCGACCACATCCATATACAGTGTTCATTTTAGGATTTTTCAGATAGGGCCATTTTCCAAACACACAATAACATCAATATTTATGCAATCATGTCTTCCCGATTCTCCCACTTTTAATTACTAGTAAATATAAACATTGGTCTTAACTGTTGTTTTAGTAATTATAGTCTATTTCCTTATCCTTCATTTACCTGGATTTTATGTTAATATCATTTGTATTTGTATTTTTTAACGTAAAAAATAAAAAAAATAAATGAAAATGAAATTTAAAAAAATACCTGTTATTATTATAAATATTATTATCATTATTATTATTATAGCACTAACTTATGAATCATGATTATAAATAACACTGATCAGCTGTAATTTTTATAAAAGTTAAATGTAAAAAATATTAAAAAATGGGTCAAAGGTTCAATGGGCCCGGTTGTTTTTTTAATTTCTATTTAATGGGTGTAAAGTGTGGAAGAAATTTTAAATAATTACACAAAGCAAGGTGCACAAGTTTTTTTTTTAATACTGCACAGAAGGTCATGAAAAATGGAGAATAGGTCCAACAATGACAATATATATATATGAAAGAGTAATACAACAACTATATATATGTATTAGAAAAATCTCAATCATTTAACATTTTCTAAAGCTACAGTAAATTGAAAAAAATGTGCACCAGAAACTTTACATTGGAATGAACTGGACGAGACCCTTTTTTCAAACTCTGGAGAACAATGCTATTAAGTCAGGTGCACATCTTTGATAATCTTTTGATATATACAGTACAAAGTAAGTCTGGGAAAATGGGGGGAAAAATCCTGAAATATTTCCAAAAAGTCAGTTGCACATCTTCAATATTTACAGAAACATTCTGTGAAGTTTCAAGGTTTTTGATTGAAAACTGTAAGAGGAGTTGAGTTCACAAATTAGGTACTCCCAGTTCAAAAACTTGCTAAAAAGGGACTAAGTTTCAAAGTCTGGAAAAATGGGGAAAAATCTTGAAATATTTCCTTAAAGTCAAGTGCACATCTTCAATATATATAGGAACATTCTGTGAAGTTTTAAGGTTTTTGGTTGAAAACTAGATGGAGTTGAGTTCACAAAGTTGGTACCCTATTTTAAAACAGACTATATTCTTAATCCTATTGTTTTAATTGTATATCCAAGGGATTATAATTCTATAGGTAATTAAAAGTGGGAGAATCGGGAATGAACCGGCCTTTTAGGGTCTGAAAAGTGGGGCATTTGGCAAAATAAAGGATCAATGGCCCTATGGCCCCTATCCAGAAGGAACACTGCATATAAATGAATGAATTGTGCCTGTAGAACAATCCAATCTTTTAAAAGTCAGTTATCTCCCATTTCAGATTCGTCTAATGTGTTATATATATAAATTATAAATAACAGTGTGGTATGACAGTGGTGACAATTTAATGGATGTAGATGACACCTTAGTTACAGGTAAATGTCTGTGTTAATAGGGGGTCTTATCTTGTCAAAATTTTAACTCTCCGATTTAACCAACCTTCATGTGTTACTATGGTCTCTAATAAGTAAGTCAATTGTACAAATTTAAACAAGATGTAGTACTGAATAAATGTCCCAAGTTGTTTTGTCTGGCAGTCACATCAGCAAATAGTGTCAGCCATCTGAGAACTAAATCACTCTCTATATCACCTGAAAAAGCTGAAGAAGTGACCAGAGAAAAGATAAACACCAACCTTCAGCAAGTATGTCCCGAGTGGGATTTGAACCTAGGCTATGGTTGGTTGGTTGGTTGAATGTTGCTTAATGTTGTATCAGAAATTTTGCAGCTATTCACAATGAGAACTATTTGATTATGGATTAATCTATAAACAATTTCGTGTTTGCATGTGAAGTGCAAGTGTGTTGTAAGGTCTGCCTTGTACTAGGGCACACTGAGGGCGACTTTAAGGTGGTAGCTCACTAAGTCAGTAAGCCGCAGACAAGCATACCACTCCCACAGTCCATTTTACTGATACCAGGTGAACTAGTAAAGGCCAACGGCAAGAAAAATTCACTTTCCAACATGTGGTCTGAGTGGAACTCGAACTCAGTGGTGAGAGTAACCTAGACTATGAGTGGCATTGTGATCAATTCACTTGCACTTTAGACCACTCTGCCACCAAGGCCTCAACATTAAAAAGAAGAAGCAAAATGATAACTGACACTTAAGCCAACATTATGTGGCATCCCCTCTAAAGCTGTCACATGCTTTTATCATACAAAATTTTTGTTATTACTTTTTCACAGCTAAAAACTCTCTATTTTGAACAACTTACTCTTAGCACCTTAACACATATCATATTTTCATTATTTTTCTTCCACAGATATTCATATATTAAGTACCGGTATATCATATTTCTTGTGAATCTCTAACAATGAGAAATCTATATAGTGTTAATGAAAGGCTAAAAGGTTAACGGTTTTATATATCTATGTATTGATCAGGTGTTGACTGTACATTTCAACTCCAAACTTAATAAGCTAATTAGCTGAAAAGTGAGGTGTCATGTACAAGTAATCTCTCAATTATTCTTGACAAGAACTGTTAAAAATTTGAAATTTGAGAATCAATCTATCAGTCACAGTCATGTGGTGATGCAACCAATCTGAGCATCCCAACAAGGTACTTATCATCAAATAAACAGTAAAACCTTGTAATAATGACCTATATTAATCATACCTTAGCCATGCCATTTATCTCTACAGAAAAACTATGTTACAATGACCCTAAATAACTTTGTCACCTCATTTATCACCACAGTAAAATCTCATGACAATGTTCCCCTATAACTTAGCCACCTCACCAATTGGCATAGTAAAATCTTATAATAATATCCCGCCACCTCATTTATTGTCAGAGTATTTAGAATAATCCGTGTTTTTCTTGGGTCTGAACTTGCAAACTAGTCTAACCTTGACCTTTCAACAACATAGCAATCACTTTATCAAATGGACAGCACATGTAGAAAACTGCTGAAAACTGCTGAAGAACAAGCAAGAGCAATCAATCTGAACTTACAAATCTACCCGTATGCTTTTGGATGCTTACAAATAACACAGTATTAAATAAGACTATATGTATCCATGACTTATAAGCACTTGCAAAGGTAAACTGCTCTACACTGAACTAAATCCAAAAGTAAATGTTTGACTTTCAAAAAACCATACTGTGTGCTTATTGGTTGTTGAAGATAGATAAAAAACACCTATTCAAATTTCTTTTTTTAAGGAAAACTTCAATTTAGAATAAGATGTAAGACAAAATGGCTAACTCAACAAATGATTATTTATGGTACTTAATTCCAACAAACAAATTTTATACCATCCCTTCCCCCTACCCATGAAACAGTACGGGTTCATATGTAAGATTAAAAATGCTTTAAAAATTATAAATTTGATGACAACAATATGTTCAGTCACCCTTCCTTCACAGTTAGGAAATAATACAAATTAAGACTCCCCAAAAGGAGCCCCTTATCAGTCTGAACTACTTAAACCCACTAAATATATTTATCTACATGAAGGAGGTTAAATGTCAGGGCATTAATAGTTGTACCATAAAAAATAAAAATTTATTTCAAAAACTTTAAAACCACCCAGGAAATTTAAATAGCTCATTTATATGGTTGTTGTACTTGCACGCTTTGTTGAGGTACAAATCGTTTAAACTCATTAAATACGACATTTTTCATTATTTGATTGTTTGTTGGGATTTGAGCTATTAATTTTGACACCTGTACGACATGACGTTTTGACATATGACACTGAAAAGCCAAAAAAAATATATTGAATACCCAAAGACATATCTACTACCCGATGTATTTAAAGTCATTTTACAATTCCTTTCATACTTACGAAACATTTTCCCATAAAATATGTTTTTTTATTTAAAGGTTAAAAAATAATTTCATTTTCATTTTTTCTGTTTTGTTTGTTGTTAAAGATTTCAAATTTGTTTATTAATTTCATTTTTAATGCAAATAATAATTGTGTTGCACCTGTTAAACTTGCGTAGGCAGTTGACATTGTAATAGATGTATATTGTAACAAAGTGATCATGTTGAATCAATCCTGCATTCAAAACATGCTTTATGGTTAATACTAAACAATTTTCATTTTGAATATTAGGACACAACAATCTTCAACAAAAAATGTCTACACTGGCATAATCATAATGTATATGCAGAGGCGTAAGCAGCCAGTCTGTCGCTGATTAATATTTCTGCAGTACTGGCTGAATTC
Organism: Anadara kagoshimensis; assembly: GCA_021292105.1. NCBI lineage: Eukaryota > Metazoa > Mollusca > Bivalvia > Arcoida > Arcidae > Anadara > Anadara kagoshimensis. The sequence continues at coordinate 38,309,173 of CM037875.1, read as the reverse complement.
TAAAACCCTTATAGAAATACAACAATATATGCTGAAAATTAAAATCCAAATAAAATACTGATAGGAAACTTTTTACCAGGGTACATGATCCAGAATATTCCACACTAAATGTCTTTAATGATCAGGAAAGAGAAATTCTCAAGTGTTGGCATTAAAGGGTCTTCTAGCTTGCTAGAACCAAAGATCAGATCCTTAATAAACCATAAATATCCAAATTAAGTAGGACAATTTCAAGACATGTATATCTATCACTAAGTACCCAAAGTTTGACTGTTACAGAGTTGAACAGGATATCAGGACTGATCTGCCTCTGTGGGGACAATACTGCTTTCCATACATTAGTAAGAGCTTATTGATAAGCAAGAACTTCACTAACAACTTTGCAACACCTGACAAGATAGACAAATTTCCAATAAATAATGGGCTTTGGTGACTGAATGGTCTAAAGCACATGGTTACAGATCACAATGCCTCTCACTGCTTAGGTTCAAATCCCACTCAGGATAGATCCAAGTGTGAGAATGGTTGTCAGTGTGTTTGCTGAAGGTCAGTGATTTTCTCCAGACACTCTGGTTTCCTCCACCATCCATGAACTGACCACCTTGATACAAGTCAAATAATCATGACTGGAGCATAAAACTCCATCACTTTACTCCACTCCAACAAATAGAGATCATACCAGAGTTTTACTTTTGTTTACACTCACTAATTGACGGATTGCTGACCACGCCCACAATGTTCCGACAAAGACCTGGCATGCTTGAATCACATGAAAAAAGAATGAAAACTCTGCCTGAACTGTACCATTTAATGATGTCACTGACACTAGTACGTCATTATTTGCTGTGACGCTGCTTTGGTACTGTGATAGCGGCCGTTGTCGAAACATTGTGGGCGTGGACGGCGAGATGCCAATTGTAGCGACGACTGACTGTAGTTTGTAATGTCATGGTTGCTTATTTCTCTACTATGCTTATTATTGAAGGAATGTGAAAGTAAAGTATATGTATTGCTGCAAAAATACAAATAGTGAATCAAATCTATATCAACACACTCCCAAAATCAGCACAAATCACTTAGAATGAACAGATGATAAACAAAGTGGTCATCACAAGTTAGAACAATAATCTGGTAATGGCGATGCTCTGAACAAAGGATTATAAAGGTCATGACACATGCAAATAATGGTGTTTAATACAAGGTGGTAGACAGTGTCTAGTTAACATTACTACAGTTCTGATCTGTCAAAAGTCGAAGGCTGTCATGTAGCAGAGATATGGATATATAGTGACCAAAAAGCTGTCGAGAGATAGAAGCTGACAAAAAGCTGCCAAGATATAGCTAACAAAGGGTCACGATGAGCTGCCGATTCAGAACTAATCTGTTAGCTTAGTGTTAAACTTTCAACAAGACTGTATTGTATGTGGAAGACCTTACTACATTAACTAGTCAATAATATTGATATCTGTCACAAAATAAAACACTGAATTTATGGATATTTAAAAATAAATGATGTGTTATGTTTATTTGATAATCTGAAAATTGTAATACATGTACTATATATGCAAAAATGTCTGGTAAGTCAAAAATCTCATTAACTGTTGTCTCCATCATGATGGTTATAAAGATAAGCTGGAGTGTCAAAATCCAACCAAAAATTGTATCATAGGACAGACTTCAATGTCGAGCGACACTTGCTCGCGTCAGGGCATGACATAAGCTTATCTGTACTCTGCACAGGCAAACTGAAAATTATGTCTCACAACTATCGTATACCTGAGGTCACAATACCTTAAAATATTATTTACATGTGTTCATTAATCATAGGACTATAGAGAAGTCTGTTAATTCAATTAGTGATACTATGATCTGTGTATTTATAATAATAAGTACAGGTCTTTAATGATTTTATCAGTATAAATCAGTAGATATAATGACTGTGACTACACATTGTGGCTGACATATCTATAGAATTGACGAATTGCGTCTTGATAAATTAACAAAGATGTCATATATGACACTTAAAAATGGCTTTTATCAGGAATTACAAACATTATACACATGTCAAAATAGTTTTTTTGGATTATAACAATTTTAAACAATTCAACTACAGTCAAACTTTGACAATTTTAACTTTTTTTAAAAAAAATCCAAGGTATTTGTACTTGTGGGGCCTATGTCTAAACACTGAATTGCTTGGACCAGAGAATACTTCTAAGGCACTACTAATGTACTAATGTACATGGTATTCTATCTAGTACACTACATGGCACAGCATAAGATGATATAATTTGTTTCTTGTGTGCCGTGAGACAACAATAAAATTGTGTTGTCAACAGCACTATGTCAGTACTCAATTTCAAAGAAATTTGGAAAGTACCGGTACATGAAAAAGCTATATACATGCCTTGAGAAGTGGCTAGGAGCTAAGTGTACAAGTCCTCAACATGCCAGGACTACTTAGTCTCATTAGTTTCAAAATAAACATGATGTTGAGACAGAAAATTCAAGATAAGTCAAAATTTATAGCTTAAAACAATAAGTAATTTTTGTTACAACAGATCTATATAAAAATTCCTAATTCATCAACATTGAAAACCTCAACTCAAGACTTTACATAGTAAACATACTGCTGTTAATACTGTTTCAATACGGAAGTTGAGATCTAAATAAATAAAAGTCAACCCATTTTCTATTAAAAATACATAGACTGGAAAATTGATTAAGAGCAGAATTCACCAATTTTGAACCAAAGCAGAATATAACCTAGAATTTTGTAATCTCAGTCAAGGTACGGTATAAAATTTTAAAGCCTATGTGCAGATGGTTTTTAACCCAGCATAGTGCAGATGCAGAATCTATTTGTGTAAATTTCAAATTTAAAGTTGAGAAGATGGGGAATAAATTAGACCAAATTATCATATGAAAGTTATGGTCTTAATAACCATAAAAAATAATTGGACCTTATAAGAAACACAGTTTTTATTGTCGGTTAATGGTTCTTTATGACAGGAGGCTTAATAAAACATAGGTATTAACGATAAATGTTAAGAGCCTCTGACATGTGATATGATCGTTAAGTAACGAGATGGGAGTCCGTTTTCTGTAGACTTCATGTTTGTATTAACTTAAGCTTATTAAGATAGATTAACTTAATGCATCGATTAAAGTCTCTGCACGCCAGTGATTAATTGATACAGCCAGAAATGAAATCTTGAAAAAAATCAAATTGGTTCTTGGTGTGAATTGAGGTCAGTACCTTGATTGTACTGGGACCTACTTCAAACATTTTGAGCATGTACCGGTAGTCAAATTCCAAAACTAAATGTTTGCAAGTTTTGTACCAGTAGAGTGCAAAATAATTTAGATCTCTAAAGTAAAATGCAATACCATCTAGATCTTGAAAATACATGTAGATATAATATGTATTTAATCACATGTGGAATTATGTGGCATGATAACTGAGGTCATGGCCTTAAAATACAAGGGGTCATGTGATTTCAAGCTCAATCAAGGACCATACTAGTTGTATCTTCTTGAGCAAGAGAATTAGTAGGTTGTCCTTTCGTATCACCAATCCATTAAACTCTATGTAAAATTTATGAAAAATTATTTTTCACAGAAATTCTAAAAATAGATTGATTTTGTAATTTTTAAACCTTTTCATCAGTCAAAATTGAAATTTAAGTGAAGGCTCTTAAAAGAAATTCTTCCAGACAATTTTTATTTCAATTTACCATACTCCTTTACTCCAGTCCACATAGAAAATAAATGAATGGTAACTGTCAAAAATGTTCAGAGTAACCTTGTGAAAGACTGGTGTCCCTGTCAAGGCTTGGTCTTGTACTTTAAGGTACTTCAAGTCACTGAAACCCGGTTAAGCATCAGCTTGATGCATAAACTTATATGCTCTGACTCTGTGTCAAACATTCAGGTCATAAATAAAAGAATTTAATCGCATTAAAAATGCATTGATTGCATCATCACTTCAGATAGAAAAATAAAACTCATAAAATAAGCATTTTGTACTTAGAATAACCTTAGAGGCTGATTTAATGAAGATAATAAGCTTCCTCGTTTTGTCAATCTAAGCTGCATGAAAAACCAGATATAATAAGATATTTCCTCAAAAATTCATTTTTAATCAACTTTTTTAGACAAATGTGAAAAATTCCATATTTTTTGTACATACTGGTACTGTAAATCATTTTAATTTCATGACACCTATTTCTTTATGTATTTGAACCAAAAATTATTTTATGACACAAATGCACTGCAGATTAAACCCACTATGCAAACATTTATCATTAGCTATTTTTATTAACTTTTTAATAAACTGCTTTTACAATCAAGGCAGTTTAAAGTACCAGTACAAAGCTACAAACCAATACATAACCAGCCCCCAGTTTAACAATCATTCCTTGTAAACTAAGATTTGACTTAACTTAAGCAAATTTAAGAATTTTTGACAAATCTAGAATGCAGATGCTATAAGCTGAATAATGTATAATCTTTAGAATGACACCTAAAATTCCTGAATACTAGTATTTTATTACATAGGCAGACATCATAGTATAATAAGCAGTTCTGCTTTTTGAAATTTAACATTCATATTTTCAAAATTCTTAGTTGAAGGATGACAGTAAAACTAGGTCCTGGTTCTTTAAAAACCTTAGTACTAGTGTGTTGTGTGCTGCCCAGCAGAAAGTTACCCTACTGCAACACCTCAGACTGGTTTTCTGGTAAACAAGAATCTCACAGAATTATATATGTTGTACGATAAGGACAGACTTATGTTTTATACTGCTTTAAACACATGACACAAAGCGAACATCAAAATAAAATCCAAGTCTCACATTTATGGCAACGATATCATTTTTCAGGCATTAGTTAACAGGGAAGACGTATTAAACACTTGCATATTGTTGCTGAAATAGTCAGCAGGGAATTCTAGTAGGAGAAACAGCAGCAACCATTAACTTAAATCAGCCTTCTGATGATAGGAAGTCATGAAAATTTCAAAGTCAAACACAACATTCTTCGATTCTTAAACTTCTTTTCTTTTGGTTTTAAAGTTTTAGTAAATCCCTTAAACAGGCCTCAAATCAACAAGTCAATTAGTTAAATGGGAATGAATTAAGTTTATCAATGGACTCATCATTACAATCAGGATGAGTGTCATATAAAAGTTCTTCTTGTCCTAATCCATCATGGACAATCAGACTCCAGATCCTGACATATCATCATAATGGTAAACTTGTTATAATATTACGATCGTTATTGGCATTTACATCCACATGGATAAAGAATAATACAAAATAATAATCAGAAATGCCAATCATTAATGTAAAGCATAGTGGGTCAAGTTTGACCTGTAATTTGAATATTAGATTGTGATAATAGTTTGTGTAATTGAGGTAAGACAGCATGTTTCATAACCATAAACACCTGGTGCCCAGTATTACTATCATCTATTCTTATATCAACTTTATATAGCCCCTAAATTACACAATGGATATATATTACACTATACATACCGATACACTCTATGTGTGCCTCTTCATAAAGGGCACCTGTCCACAAAGGACAATTTAATTCCATTTTTTAGATTTATACATGTACATACAAATTCATACAAGTATAACCCATTTTATAGCAATATAATGATGATAAAGAGGACACTTGTCCTGATTATCTGATTATATCACTATGGTAATCATTGTGAGATACCCTTCACAAACATTAGATATGTGATCTTTGTGATTGTGAGACATATACGAGCAATATAATTACCATCAACTTCACATCAATTCAAGATCCCGGAGTGATATCATTTATATTCATTAATGCCACCATGTACTGTTGGTCCCAAAGTGAAAATATTTATTTTCATTAATGCCATATTTTAGTCCTTCAAAGTTCTCATAGTGATGTTGCTACTGTAGAAAACCTCTAGCTTTTGATATGAATTGTAAAATACTGGTACATACTAACAAATGTCACTATTCAATGTAAAAATACTGATAATTATTGTTTTTTTTAATAAAAAAACATCACTTTTCTTTTAATTTCATTCAAAACAGATAATCAATGCATACTAGTCAGTCCATTATACCGGTACTGAGATAACCAGTAGTAACTCTTCCTCACTTGCAGTTGACCTGGGTCAAACCCACAGCATTTAGATGCATTGGGTTTTAAGCCTACCTGGTAATGCCTTGAATTACTCTGCCACCCTGTGTGAAATAAATGAAAACGCCCATTGCCAAAACCTGAAAACCATTTAACACTTGCAGTTTGACTGGGGTGCAACCCACAGCATTTATATGCATGCCTTAAATTGGGTTCGAAGATTAATGCCTTGAACCGCTGTGCCACCCTGAGTAAAATAAATGAACACACCCATTGCTCAACCAACCCTAAAAACCCTTTTTCACTTGCAGTTTGACCTGGGTCCAACCCACAGCATTAAGATGCCCTAAATTTGGTTTGAAGATCAATGCCTTGAACCACTATACCACCTAGTATAAAATAAGGGAACACACCCATTACCCAACCTTGAAAACATTTTCTGTTATTGATGTTAAGCATCAGAATTATAACAAAGATCTTAATAGCCTTATCACCTGATACAATATCAAAGCAGACATGTTTTATAAAGCTGTAAATACAAAAACACAGCCAATTTTAAAAACTTTACAAGTAATTTATCATATATATAAATAGTAATCAATACTAATCGTCAGCTAATCTGGAGTTTTATAAACACTATAGGCCAATTTCCTGTCAAACTGGACCTAGTCTATTAACACCTTGTTGCAATGCTAATTTATATGTTTATCTACCTGTTCAAAAGCTGATAAATGTCTACAAACTTAATATAAATAAATTATCAATGAATTATATTTTCCAATCAAAGAACAAATATTTAACATTCACTGTATGTTGGGAGATTTTGATAGACAGTAAGATCATTTATACTTAACTAAGGGTACACCAACCTGATGCATTATAAAGGATGTCTTCGGAAAATATAAGGAAATGACCCATACAAAAATTTCATGCATGTCAAAATTTACATTAATAAAATATTGGTTAAACGTACTTCCTATCTATTGAATAAAAGATGTTCTAAAGTGCCATGTCAAAAAAGATGTTTCTGGTATCGGATAAGTGTTTCTATATGTACATGAAAACGGTGATTCAAAGCAAAAATGGATGTTTCCATACTTTTAACTGTATATATAAGGCAATTTTATACTGATGGCAGGCCTGCCCGTGAACAAAACCGACATTAAAATGTAGGTATTTAATGTAGTTTTCACTGACTTAAAGATTATTCACGGGCATGCCTGCCATCATGGTGAAAAACTGAAAAACACTTAAAAATTAAACCATTATCCTTTTATGCACTCATATATTATAGCGTATACAAAGCGTTCGTAAGCTTCGGTAGCTCAGTGGTAGAGCATTGGACTGCTAAGATATCACTAAATGTTATTTTTATGTGTGGGTTCGAATCCAATACATTGCACGGAATTTTTTTTAAAGATTTTTCCTAATTTTTATATTTTCAAAACACATTATTTACTAAATTATATTTAATTCAATTGTAATTGAATAAGTAATAATTCTTTTTCGTCAAAAGTTAATGTCTAAGCAAGTTGTATAAGCATTGACATTGATATACTAATGCTATTAGTACATGTATATAACAAGACAAAGCAAAGTGAAAGTCTCGTTTTAAACACGTGCTTGTCGATGTATACGTATATGACATGGCTGTAGGTTTGTTTGTAATTTTTAACAACGAGTTGAAAATGCTGCTGTGGCATCGGTAAAAATAATTTACTTTCGATTTAAAGTATATTTCTTCCACTTTTTATTACGGATTTAAACTGAAACATTATTACCGATTAAGTGACAGAAAACAATATTTTATATAAGAGTGGCCTCATACAGGTAAAATCTTAAAGCCATACAAGGAATATTCCTGTGGGTCGATTGCTCGCAAAAACCGAAGATATCCTTTAGAATAAAGACATAAGTATTGAATGGCACAGTAGTTTCATTTATAACAAATTCAAAATGTGATATGATTCAGCTAATGTTCTATGTTTTCATTCCTGACAGCCAAAATTCCCATTGGCTACTAGTTTTTGAGAATTTTTTTCAAAAAGCAATATATTTTATCAAATTTGTGAAAAAATACTTTAAAATGGGCTATATTTTTATTAAATTTTGGAAATTGGCAAATAATAATTCGAAACCTAGCTGGTAGTTTAATAAATTTGTTCTTGAGTGGGGTAAAAAATTGTTTTACACAATAGTCCAGATTACTTCTGTAACAGCATTATGATACTCATTTATTTGATAGCAGTATGGACAAGAGAAATGTGATTAAATGTCTTGTTCAAGCAAGGTTTAATGTTGATTTACCCCTAAAAGTCAAATGGAAGCCCATAGTAGAGGCAAACTCCTCTGCCACATGTCACATTGAGATTACTGGCATCAAATCAACAAAAAAGATGACCTGTATCACAGTAGGCATGGCACCGAAAATCCTTATTGCTGAGTGCTTTTCTGAGTGCTTTTAGCACATTGTATGGATATTCCTATAATTGGTAATGTCTCAATACAAGTAAAATTATCTTGACTGGAATATGTTGCAAAATTTAATTCACCCAAGAACACCTTAACAATTCCACCAATTCCATGAAATATAAGTACCAAAAACAGGATTTGATGTATATAAATCTTTTCTTTGTTTATTTCAGTATGCCGCATGCTGCTACTATGTATGATATAAGCATTATGCAGAATGTGTAACAACATTTAATCTTGGGTAAATTGGATACTAAATCAATATTTATCTGGTGTATGAATGTCACAATATTTATATCTGGATTTAAACAAAAGAAATCCCTAGTCGTTCATTTAGTATCAAAACTTGTAAAAAATCTCTGGTATCTTTTTAATCTTAGCCTTGGTTGTTTCAAAGATCGGTTAGTCCATTTTGGGAAAATCAGAGATGGTTTGATTTCTGGAAGGAGTGTTGCAGTACATAATACAAAACTAAGTATCCAGGACAACTCTGATAACATGGTGTTCTCTCTAGATGGGGCCATGGGCCACTAATCCCTTATTTTGCAAATCAAGTGGCCTCATTGTTATGGCCTTATTGAGTCACATTTAAATTTACCTGTACATGAATGCAAAAATATCAATGTTACAGTGTTTTAATAAGAGATGGCAATTCTATGACTTGAAATGCATTAGAATTTCAAAGCCAAAGCGCTCCAGCTACCATAAAATTAAAAGGATACCATCTTAATAATGTGTTTGAGACACTATGTCTATGGTATTTGATAGTAAATGATGTCCACATGTTAACAAAGTTCCCTACTGTATTTCAAAACCAATACAGTCAAACCTGCCTTAATGGTCACTTCTATATAAGGGTACCATGCATTGAAAGGCCAGTAAAAATTTGATCCCAAGTGATCTTTATTCATGTTATTTGAACCTGTATATAAAAGCCACCTGCCTATAAAGGTCACTTTAACTGGTCCCCTTGAATTACCTTTATAGACAGATTTGACTGTATTCTAGAATTAAAATGCCCATGATATTCAACAAAATGATGTCTATCTTATCATAGCTCACTACCGCTGTATTTCAAAACCAGTACATTAAACTTTAGTGAAGGTAAGAATGTAAACTTACAACTTTTCCTCATAACTTAATCCCACTGTATGATATAATATAAATAACTGACTATCTCTACCTGTCTATCTATATGTACTCTTAAGGAGTTATAGCTATAAATAGAAAGTTACATCCTAACCGGCATGATCAATGATTAAAATACCAGAAATTTATATAAATCCAAATTATCGTTTTTACTGCATTTATTAAACCAATATTATACAACTACTGTATATGACTACAATACACAAGTATATTAGCGTTCTGTAACAGGTTGCATATAGTTGACATAAAAAATAATGTCAAACCTGTTTGAAAGGTCATCTAAATATAGAGACCATCAGCAAACTAGGATCCCATTTCTGACTATCTCTGTCATCAGTTAAACCTTGAGATAAAGGCTACAACCAATTTTATGGACACAAATGTAACTGACAGGTAAATGGTATAAAGGGGTGTATAACGGTGCCGATTCTATATCATTTCTGAAGTGGTTACGGCAAATTGTACCGACTGAGCTCCTGTAGTGTCACCAACTATCACTGAAGATCCAGAAACTAATACATTTTCAATGCCAAAAAGTGTTTTGTCAGTGATTGAAATAACAGCCAGTTTCTAGGTCCAAGACTGGTAACTTTTGAGAAGAACTGGTTACTTTTTCAATGGTACAATATTACAAATAGGGTATACTACAATAGACTGTTGAACTTTTGAAGACAAGGAATTATTGAAAATTTTGACTAATTCGGAACACTGTTTCTGTGGCACCTCTGACATGACATATGTTAGGCGTGTGTATGTCTGGAGTCTGCACATGAACTGTGTGATTAACCTTTAATAAGTTGATATATATCCAAGTTCTAGGTTACAGATCTAAACAATGTGATAGTACACAGTTACCACATATACCATACATCTGGATTCACCTAACACTGTGTACAGATAATTGATTCAATATATTTCATATGTTCCTAACTGGTCAAATCGGTCAAAGATCAAGACAAATATTTTATACAAGGAAACAAGAGATCCTTGTATTACAATTATCACTTGATTCTGAGTACTGCATTTAAAATACTTGAACCTCAACCTGACAACTCACATGAATGAGTATGGTACACTTGATCTTGCACCTTTCAGGCAAGGCAATGAAGGCATAGGAGAGTGAAGTGGGGTGATAGAGTTCTAACCTAACCCAACCACCTTGTCCAAATTCTTTCACTTTTATCAAGACAGACAGTTCAAGGATGGTGGTGGAAATTGGAATGTGCAGAAAAACTGACCTTCGGCAAGCACACTGATAAACTTTCTCACACTAGGATCTGTCCTGAATAAGGTTCAAACCTACATGTATGTGGTGAGAGGAGCTGTGATTTGTAAGTGTGTGCTTTAGACCACTTGGCTACAGAGGCCCAAAAGGTATAGGAGAAAAACCAAATTGACAATGCTAGATCAAATAATTATTTTATAAGACTCATGGTTGAAGAGTGTTACTGTTAGGCACAAGACTTGCAAGTTTAACTCCATAGGTTTGACTCTGAGAATTGTTCTAAGTAAGACATTGTCTAAACTCATCTGTTGAATGATTAAAAACTGGCAGATGTACTGGGTCTCACTGGAGAGGAAAGTATAATTGTACTCTGTCAAAGTTACTTTTTACAACTAAAAACAGAATCAGTACCAACAAGGTGAGCCTATATCTTTGAGGCAGACAACTTTAAAAATCACTTGGAAAGACTAAAACCTAATTAAAAGACTGTTTGAAAGTGCTTTACTTTAGTCAGACTACTTAGATCAGTTGCTTGTACTCAGCAATTACAGGTTATAAACTGTCCTCAGGAAACTCATAGTACATGACTTCTAGTGGGGTGTATGTTAGTCCATATTACAAATTTAGCCCTCACAATTTGCAAGTACCCAACGGGTAGACTGAAAGTCTTGATCAAGGATAAAATTTTAAAATATCCCATAGACCAATTAACAACTTGGATGGTTGTTCTTCATTGTCTGTCGGAAACCTTTGGAGAAGTTGACCAATATCAAACAAAGTGACAGTTTTAACCACTTGTCTATACAGGTGGTCCAAGTGACTGCTTAAAGAGACAGGTTCATGATGGGAGTAAAGGAGAGGCTTCTTACTGTGTTTTTATTTGGTAAAATAAATGTGAATTAATGTGTGATAAAATAGAGGAGAAAATCAATAGGAAAGAGTCATCATCAAACAATTTAAACATTGCATGATCTAGAAAATTTAAAGACAAGTAAAAATTCTCAAGTAGGGTCAAAAAGTCAACATATGTAAACAAACACATCAGGTGATATTTAAACATTTAAATTTTGAGATTTCCTACAAAGGCTTGTCTGTTAAATTTATGGATTATATACCGGTATATAGAAGGACTCCAGCTTCTTAAAATATATTAGTGTGATTATTATCCTTTGAAATATAATTCACAAAATCTAGAAGAGTTGCATATTTTTCGATTTTTTTTTTGTCTTGTCAGAAAAGTACAAAATGTTTGGTGGCTTAAAGCTTGTGGATCACAACTCCTCTAAGTCTTACTTCATCACTCGGGTAGATCCTAGTGCAAGACAGTTTGTCTCCAGGTTTTTCCGGTTTCCTCCACCATCCCTGAACTTGAACTGATCACCTCAATACAATTGAAATAACCTTGAAGTTGACAAGAATGTAAAACCACATTACTTTCCTAGGAAGGTATTCAGTTGCATAATTCAAACAGTGTTCAGACCAGAGGGTTTTCAGTTTACAAAGGTTCCACTACATTTGTATCATTAAAAATATATTACTGTAGACAGATTCATGAAAAAAATATTTAATTTAAATCCCCTGCCGTAAATGCTGAAGAAATGTACTTTGTCAAACTGTTAACAAGTTAATAACACAATTTAAGAGATGACAAAATAATCACCTGTACACCTCCCCCTGATACACCTTAAAGATGAAGAAACCTGAGTAATAATTTGTTCTCTTTGTAAACTAATCCATAAAATTTAATAGACATCATTGTGTGGCAACCTGAGAAGCAGACCCTGCTTTCCGATTTCTTTAACATTTAATTGACCTAACATTTACACTTCAGTGACTTATCACACTGGATTAAAACAGGTACTACTAAATAACACAAAAAATATCATTCTGTGGGGATTTTCTATTCAGGGAGACATTTTACAGTTCATAAAATACAGATATTTAATTTTTTTATTATCCCCATTTCTCTTTTGACAATCTGTCTTGTAGTACAAATATGCTTAAAATTGCATTCATGTACCCTGAATAGATTTTTGAATAGGTACTGAACTACACTTAACAAAAAATCCTAAATAAATTTGACCTCCCTTTTTTTATCAGATTGAATTTTTTCATGAAAGGATACAAAATTGAGCAAATCTTAAAGTTACAACAGAATTTCTTAACAAATTGAACCCAAAAAATCTCCAAAAATATTAAAAGAAATTAAAGTTGATAAATTTTATTTTTCAATTAAAATTTCTGTTTTAATTTTTTTTCAAATACCATGTATTGAATTAAAATTACATAAATTAGAAAATTCTGTATATCTGTTAATATTTGTTTATACCGAATCGCGAATAATGATAAATCTTTACTGATAAACAGTTTATTGCATACAAGCAAGAACTATTATTTTTATTATTATTATCATTATTATTATTGATGATGATGATGATTTTGATAATGGATCATATTTTGTATGAAAACAACCACCATGTATGTGGCAAGGTAAGTGAATAAAAAGAACACAGTGTTTTTATTACATCAGGATGGTAAAAACCTGCCAACACTCTGTATAAGTGTCAAAATTCATTCAACTCTAACATATACATCACTGTAACATCATAAGCTACTGTGTGTAACATTTTATTACTACACTGCAATACACAATAACTATTTAAAGGGCTGGTGTGTCTATACATCCATCTACAGTAGCCTCACCAGAATACATAACACCTTTGTATATATGTACACTTAGTTATCACTGGGTTAAGTAACAATAAAACACATCATAAATATATCACTTAGTCAGAAAAACAACACAAAGAATTATATCTTTGTGTAGGGAAAAAATCTAATAACTCAAATAATTTGTGATTTGAGTGATAATTTGAGGTAATTAAGATCTAATTTTGATTTTGTTTATAAATTGATTTTTTTTTTAATTATTGTCTTTTATTTACTTTGTATTATTCATAAAAAATAAGATGACCCTCTTGAGATCTACTAAATGCTCACAAAGGCTGGTTAGAAAAAATATAAACGTGAGAGTATCATTTGTATCGATCCGCTGTGATGAGGAGAATTGTCAGTGTCGCATTCCTACATGCCGCATGTAACTGCAGATAATAAACTCTTAACCCCCGATTTATGAAAATTGCAAAGACAGTCATGATAAATATATAAAATACTTACATGTCTGAGTTCGTTTTGTTTGAGATTCACTCAAAAGCAATGTAAAAATCCATAAAAAGCACCAAGACTGTGAAATCCAGTCCGGGCCTTGCGCCATGTTGAGTTACCACTGATACAAATCACTTCCGGGCACAGCGCCATCTGTAAACAAAGAACGTGTTAGCAGGTGCGTGCGAACTGTCATCTTGGGGGCTCCCATGGGGGTTATTTAAAAAAAAAATCATGGCCGCCTGGATTCTTTAATCACTGTTTAATTATCAAGGCAGTCAACTCCAGCTCTGATCTTCAAGGGGCGATATTTATACATGCATTTGGATTATTTATTAAATTATGATTTTGATTTTGAACTGGTAAATTAATGTGCTTGTGAAAAACAATTAAAACGTTCATAAAATTAAACTATTTAAAAATATTTTTACACAGGTCTCAATGACTGTTAAACACATACATTGTATTATTTTGAACATATTGTATAGGAAAAATTTTTTTAAAAGGACCAACAAATCATGCAGATGCTAATTTGAAAGATTATTAAAATTAATTTGGTTTTTAATAGAACAACGGTTCTAAGTGTGTACATTCTTCTGGGTTTGAGGACAGGCCCCAGGTTTACACATCCTTTACTGAAGGCTGAATAATTTTGTAGTTTTCATGATATTCACGAATTAACAGATTAAAGGTGTCAAGATTGAAGATCATTAAGCGTGACATCTATATTTTAATTGTATTGAAACTTTTACTGACGTTCGTAGTACTTTTAAATACTGTCAAAATGTACTGGTCCAGATTCAAAGTTAATGGAAATACATGTATAAGTTAAGGAATAATTGTGAAAATGGGATTTCGTTGGATTGTTGCTTCGAATACTTGACAGGTAAATGACCCATGCAGGGATCCCAAGGAGAGAAAGAAGGTAAAGTTTTGAAACAAATACACGACTGAAGTAACCAGAACCCCTTCCAAGACAGCCACAATAACCAGAATCTCCTAAAGGTAGCGACAGTTACGAGAACCAAATACGCGACTGCAATAAATATATAACTTAGACGCAATAACTATTACATAGCTGAGGTAATCAGAACACCTAGACAATGCAGTAAGCAAAACTGCAGTAATTAGAACCACCAAGACAACTGCATTAAACCTTGAAAACCTAGAAAGAAGCAGTATCAAGAACCCTCTACACGACTACATTAATCAAAACATTAGCATGACTGCAATTACTAAAACACCACTGGTGGCTGAAATAAATAGAACCCTTGTAATAATCATTAACCAGAACCCTCACAATAAACAGAAACCAGAACCCTCACAATAAACAGAAACCAGAACCCCTAGACAACTGTAGTAATCATTGATCAGAACATTTAAACGGTCGCAAATTTTATTAAAAGAAGAATCCACTAAACGGCTATAGTAACCATAAACATTAGACAGACACAATACTCTAATACATAGCTGCACTAATTAAAACCCCTTAAACAATTTCAGTAACAAGCACTCCTAGACGACTTAGTAGCTCGGGCTCCTGAGGTACCTACAGAAATCTTGGCAGTCTAGTCGGTTACAATAGTCCTGGCCTCCAAGACGACTTTCGTTAGGTAAAGGTACCACTGAAAGTCGCATTCCTGCAAGAGCCAGAAGTGACAAGACGACTGTAGAACTATAAGAAACCACCCGATAGTTGCAGAAGACAAAACAACAATTATGTCCTATGACCTCATCCGCCAAGATGGATGCAATAACCAGAACTCATTCCAAATTGACGCAGTAACGAGAACATCAAAGGCAACTGCAATAACACGAACCGTTTAGATGAACGCAGAAACGAGAACCCCAAACCTGAACCGTTTAGATAGACGCAGTAACCATAACCCTGAAAGAGCTGCAATAAAAACGAACCGTTTAAATTGACGAAGTAACGAGAACCCCAAAGAGTTGAGTTGAGTTGAGTAATGGTGTTTAACGTCCCAGTCAAGACTATTTCACTTATATCGAGACGTCGCCAGCTATAGGCAAAGGTGCAGAAATTTTGCCTGTGCGTTGCGCTGATGGCATTATACATCAGGGTATATAGCGTACCAAGCCCACCGTTGACACGGGACCTCGTTTATTTTAAGTTCCCATCTGAAAGAACCGTAACTTTCATTTCGTAATGCCGAGTGCTTGGCGAAAGAACAGTCACTACCCACTTTCAAGTCTTGGGTCAGACCCGGTCGGGGATCGAACCCACGACCTCCCACTTACGGAGCAAGCACTCTACAAATTGAGCTACCCCAAAAACAGCTACAATAACATGAACCGTTTAGATGGACGCAGTAATGAGAACCCAAAAGACAGCTGCAATAACATGAACTGTTTAGTTGGACGCAGTAACGAGAACCCAAAAAGCAGCTGCAATAATATGAACCGTTCAAATTGACGCAGTAACGAGAACCAAAAAGGCACCTACAATTACCTGAACCGTTTTGATGGACGTAGTAACCATAACTCTAAAAACAGCTGCAATAAACATGAACCGTTCAAATTGACGCAGTAACGAGAACCCTAAACGCAGCTACAATTACCTGAACCGTTTTGATGGACGTAGTAACCATAACTCTAAAACAGCTGCAATAAATGCGAACTGTTGAGATAAACGCAGAAACGATAACCCTAAAGGCAGCTACAATTACTTGAACCGTTTTGATGGACGTAGTAACCATAACTCTAAAACAGCTACAATAAACATGAACCGTTCAAATTGACGCAGTAACGAGAACCCTAAACGCAGCTACAATTACCTGAACCGTTTACATTAACACAGAAACGAGAACCCCAAAGACAGCTACAGAGAAGGTTCTTATGGTGCTTTGCAACAGTCACTACCTATTTTCAAGTCTTGGTCAGATCTGACTGGGGTTCGAACCCACGACCTCCCACATACGTAGCGAGCTACCGTAGTGGTTTAGTTTGAATTGAACATGAAACACAAGAGGGTGCAGCTGAATTAGGTATTAAGGACCCAACATTAAAAAATTATAGACAATAGTGCTATCATAATATTTTTTTAAAATGTATGAATTCATTCAATACATTGAAAAACATGGATTGTTAAATAGCATGTTTTGAATGCTAAAGCATTTTAAATGGCGATTTTAACTACCGGCAGGAATCGAAAAAAACATAACAAAAAACATGGCTTAAAATTATTGTTTCTAGAGTAAACTATAAAAAAATTCTTAAACTGATTGTGTATGAAACTGGTTGAAAATAGTTTTTTTTTTTTGTATATCTTTTTTCTTATACAAATTTTATATTAATGCTATATTAGAGCCTGGCAACATTTTTCAATTTTTTTTGCTGCAACAAAAGTTGTTGAAAAAACAAAAACAAACATATATGTTCAAACCACAATATCAACGCGAAGTAAAAAATGTAAACCTGGCAAAATAGGTGAAACATGTGAACTTCCATCAGGGAAGTGAAGTCTAGTGCTCCAGATGGGTAAGCTCCTGTTTTGATAGCTAAATCCGAAATGTGTAAAATGGACATTGGACATTGAAATGAAAGGAACATGGAACTATGGTATGTGAAATATGTCCAGGCCCCGGTTTCACAATCATTCCTTAGCTAAGATTTTCCTTAACTTAATTTTAGCAAATTTTGGTAATCTATTTTTGGAATTACTGATGAATATATTTGTCAAAACTAAACGCAGAAGTGATCTTAAAAAATGGCACCTTAAATTCCTGAATATCTTGAAAATTTACAAAATTATAAAGATTTGAAATTTTTGTAGTATTTAAGTTAGGAAAATATTAGCTAAGGAATGATTGTGAAACCTGGACCTGGGATAATTTCGGATACATGACAGTAACTAGGGTCTAGATAGCGCAAGTGGTTGAAGGGGGATAACTCTAATATTATTAGATTATTGGATGGAAGCGGCCTCGGTCGTGTTATGTATTTTGTTGTATGTGGCCTTGAAACCAAGTCAGATGCAGTAAAAAGACACGGGTGGTGACTGTTGATGGTGGGTCTGGTGATTCAAAGAGCTTGCTTTAATACTTCAAGTCTGAACGTAATGCTTTTATTTTATCAAATGCACTCAACTTTCCAACTGGACTTTGATCCGTAGCCATGTGTGTTAACGTGTTAACCATGTATCCAGTTGCTGAGGTCAGGACAGGGTGCAGCAACTAGTGACTCAAGTTACAGACATAGATGACAGAATTCAAGTTATTTGTCCTCTGTTTGGGTGACTGTTGTGTATGAATCTGTCTTGCTGGATACATATTTCAACTCAAACCCTGTATCTACATAACAGATGAAGAAGACGATCAGGATCAAACTAGTTTGTCAAGCTGTGACATGATGGTTGTATTGTGAAAATGAAAAGAGGCTTAAAGTAATTGATTCTCAGGCCTACACAACTGTTGTGAAGAATATGATGGATTTTTATACATTTTATTCAATGACTTGATATCTTTAATTTTTTCTTAATTTTTGGATAACTATTCATGCCAGTTTATTTTGTACCTCAAAATCCCAAATGTCTAAAGACGAAGACATGGCTTCATGTACCAGCGGTCTACAAAAATTACATGTACGACCCCAGACAATTCTGGGAGAATCTTCCAAATTAGATGAAGTATTTCTGTCTGATAAAAGTGGTGATGGAACAGATCAGAATTATTTTTATTCAGTTTTAGATTCAGCTGCTGCTCACACATTTTCTTACAGCGTTGATGATGATGTTAAAGATGAACATTTAGAAGACAAACATGTGGTTAGACCTGGGCCTAGTTGTTATCAGTTATCATTGACTTCAGTGGTACTTATATCTGTTATTTGTTTATTATTAGTAGAATGTAGAACATACATACGAGCATTACTTTTGTGGTTGGAGAATGCAGACATTGTTGTATGTTCAGTGATATTTTTCATTCTCTTTACTGTCGTTTCATTTCCAATGGCATGGGGATACATTTTGCTGATGTTAGCTGCAGGTTATCTGTATGGACTTATATATGGTCCTTTGATTGTGATTATTTTTGGGACAGTAGGGATTTTAATTGCACACATTGTCATGAAATATTGCTGTAGAAGCTGCATTATGAAGAGATTTTATAATGATAAAATCGAGGCTGTTATAAAAGTGGTAGAAAGTGAGCAGGGATTTAAAGTCATCGCTTTGGCCAGGCTAACACCTATACCATTTGGTCTTCAAAATGGACTATTTGCTGTAAGTTTACATAAAAAATTATTATACAATACACTTGTCCAAACGTAATGGGGTTTGTGGCTATACCATGTGATAGACAACCCTTGACATTTGTGCAGGACATTTTAGAAAAGTTTATGCTGCAAATTTTCAGAATAATGTCATTTGTGTGGGAATGTAAACTGATATGATTTCATATCGAATGGAAGTACTGGTAATTAATCCATATAAACGTTGGAGGGTATCACATGGTGTAGCGATAAACCCCATCACTGTAGAAATGGTTATTTTAGCAAGGAACACTTTTGCGACTGAGCAACCATAAAATTTTGCATAGGGGTTTCATATTTTAGTGAAAATAAACAAAAATTTGTTTAACATTTTTTCTATCATGTAAAATTTTTGCTAAATTAGGCAATTATTTGTACATTAATGTTTTGCAAAATCCATGACAATAGCCACTAATTAAACAAGCTCATGACCGAGTGTTTGACTGAAAGTTGTGGTGAATATTGTATTAATTTTCTCTCAGATTTTACTAGATCACTGGTTGCTCACTTGGTAAAATGCTCGGTTTGTATGTTGGAGGTTGGAACCCCAGCTGAGATGTAACCATAGGTAGTGACTGTTTTTTCGCATTTAGAAATGAAAGTCACAGGGTCCTATGGATGTGACTTTAACCAAACTAACGAACCTCACTGCCATTGCACTGAGTGCAGTTGCAAAGGTCAAAATTTCTGCCACTAAAGTCTAATGTCTCAATATAAGTGAAATATTCTTGACTAAGACGTAAAACCCCATTTAATCAATCGATCTCTGATGTGACTGAAAATGTCCATCCATTCAGTACTCCAAAATTTTCTTTTATTATTACTTTGTTTCAGCTGACAGATATACCATTATTTAAATATTGTTCAGCCTCTGCCATTGGTTTATCACCTACGACCATTTTGAATTGCTACATGGGAACAACGGTACGGTCAATGGAAGATGTATTGTCTGATGAAAGTCAAACAACGGGATATATAATATTTATTGTACAGGTAATGTTTGATCACCTTAAATGCTATATTATCTTTGTTTTTAATTTTTTTTTTTTACTCATTTATGCCAAATCAAATTGGGGCTACGATGACCAAGTCAGAGTGGACAAGCGGTTAAGGCACTTTATATTCAAAATCCAAGGTAGCTTGCTACTGGGTTGTTCCTTGATGCCAACTTTTACTGGTTGTCTTTGTACCAATATACATGTAGTGGTGTGCTTTGTTTAGTAGTGGAATTGAGGGCAAATGTACTTGCACTCTCAAGGTCGCAATGTGAGTGCACTAGTACAAAGCAGATCAGACTCACACACCACACAGTTTGTGTTTAGATTAATCCTCGAGAAAAATGGTCTTGTTGTGAATAGTTGGAAAATTGCTGATGCGATGTAAAACAGCATTCAAGCAACCAGATGAATTGTTAACATTGAATAGCTGTATATCATGTGTTAAAGTATTTTTACGATTAGATATGTGCAAATAAGCTTTACATATTCTTGTTATATTTTTTATCACCTAGGCCATCTGTGCACTTGTGATAGATTATTTTTTCAGGCAATTTATATTCATTCTGTTATGATTGTATAATCTTTAATATAATAAATGAAGATTTTGTTTAGATTAGATACATTGTAAGATTTTGGATGAAACAGTATTATTACAGTAGTATGCCCTAACAAAGTATTCAATTTTACAGGGGTTCAAAATTGTGTTTTATAATGGAAGGTCCAGGGCCTTTTGCCTTTATTTTGGGAGGTTCAACATACAGATTTAAAAGACTATTATTGTGATTATAAGGTTTATGAGCAATTATAGAATCATATAGGAATGTAGTGTTTTCCTGGTAAAATAATAACAGGCCCATTGTACTTTTACAGTTTAAATGTCAAGGGTCCCAATGAAAAATCAATAGGTCCCTGACCTTGAACTCAAAGAATTTTAAACCCCTGGTTTAGAAAGGCTTTTGATTTAATCAGGGATCAGGTTTGGTTTTTGCTGTAAATTTTATAAGTTACATTTAAAACATCATCAACTTTATGAGCTACATTTTGGCAATGTATTGGGTACATTTAGGGGCTCAAAATTCCTCGGGTCTGAGGTCTTGCGCTTATTGATTTTACATTTGGACCCTTGGTATGTAAACTGAAAAAAAACTAGATGGATCTGTTGTTTTTTTATACTAGGACAATTAAACCTGCCAAAAAAATAAAGGCAAAGGGTCCTGGACTTTCCATTTTGAACCATAATTTTGAACCCCTGTACATTTCTTCCAAGAATGCAAACTCCATCAAAATTACATATACATGTACTTGTACTTGTTTACATTATATTGTCACCCTTCAAATAAGTTTCTCACAAAGCGATTGGTTAACTTGCCATGGTACATAGAACTATGTTCACATATCTGCCGGTGTACATAAACATATGCGACGTTTAGTGGTAAAAGGGAAGTAACTCGTACATTGTGGACGTAAAGTTATGGTAAACAAACATGGGGACAACGTACATAAGTCACATAGAATACGACATCAAAGTTAAACAGAACAAACTATTATTTCTTTGAATGGTGACAAAAACATACATATGTATAACTTATAATATCTTCATTACTCTACGTAAGTTGAACTTGTTCTTTCAATATCAACAAAGCAACAGAAAATCATATGATAGAATGTTTAAGATATTGTCAGGTTGTTTCATTTAACCCGTCTTTATTTATTTAGATGTTGTTGTTAAGAAGTCAAGCTGTTACCGTTATATACAGATACACATCTTATTTGTTGTATAACATTTTATTGATTTTTGGTACAATTTGTAAAAGTTTGTAATAAACTTTTATATTTATAAGTTTTAACCGCAAGTATAAGGCCATGTGAAGTTCACGACTATTTGTTAATATGAATATTACACTAGCCCACATACTTTTGAAAATGTGCTGATTAATTAAAATCAGGTTTTTACCCAAAACTTTTGCCATGATATGTTTGACTACCGGTATTATTTCACCTCATTTATTTCAAGAAGTAGGAAGCAAAAAATAGCTAGATCTATTTAAACACAACTTATAAATACATCTTTATTATTCCTTTAAATAGAAACTACATGTATATTGATAAAGAGATGTATTTTATTATACACGTTTAATATACATTTTAGAGTTGTCATTGATGGAAATTTGGATATTGATATATCATCTGAAAATATATCATTAAATCTTTATATCGAAATATCAAAAAAGTGATTAAAATAGTTTAATTTTTGATGAATCTTTTATAGACAGATTATTACCCACCAATATTTGGCATGTCTGGAGTCGCCTTAAATGTTTCTATTATCATATGTACTCTGTTAAGTATGTCAGTTGGTTTTAAGATACATTAAAATGATGAGTTGTAATTATAATACATTTACAACCAGTTCAATCTATATGTCATTCATTACTCCTACCTTAGCCATGAACTGGCAGCCATTTTTGTTGATATCGATATTCAAAAAATGTATTGATATATCATATCAATGGCTTTTATCGATGAATATCGATATATTATTCTATCAATGACAGCCTTTATACATGTATTAACATACATCATTTTATCTAACATTAGACTAGTTTTTCCATCTGATTTGACGAAATACAAGTTTTATCGAACACACATGATACAGAATCTTGTATCACTACACTGTGGTGATACAACATTGGCAGTAAAGTGCACGTGCACTTTCGCATTGTGACGTCACATCATGTCAAATGTCAAAACATTCAGTGATTTTCTGTGGTAAAATGTAATTTTTTCACATAAAGTATTGTTTTTTTTATTATTTTAAATAACCTAATTGGAAATGTTAGATAAAAATATCATATACACAGTGTGTATGTACAACCCTTCGTATCAGGTCTCGTCCTTTTTCCGTAGCTGTATCACTACTCATCGCACAAGCATGACTCGTAGTGATACGGCTACAAAAAAAGGACTCGGCCTTATACAGATGGTTGTACATACACACTGTGTATATAATATGTATGTATTATTATAATTATGTTATACATGTGTGAAAAATTATTCATTGTATCCTCAATCATTTAGATATTTTGTTTGTAATTATGTGGCTATCTACATTTAAAAAGGGCCCTTGTGTCAAAAATTTGATATTTTCAATTTTAAGCTCACCTGAGCCAAAGGCTCATATGAGCTATTGCCATCTATCTTTGTCCGCTGTGCGTCAAGTGTCATGTATAACTTTTTCACATTTTAATCAACTCTTCCAAAAAAAGTAATAAGCCAAATTGGATGATATTTGGCTGCAATGATGTAAAAATAGTAATAAAAGTGAAGTAGGAGGTCAGAGTTTAATTCCTGGCTGTTTATTACATCAGTTACAAATGTATCCATTGGTAACTCAATAACTGGCTCATTAGACTGATGAACTAGGTCACTGTATCCTTATTTACTGATTTAGGTCAGTGTAGCCACAAAGAAACAAATTGATCTTAATGAAATAGATAGTTCTTGCATGGTGTTTGATTAACTTGCTGGGGAACATGGAACTGCCAGGATATATATCGGGAAACACACACAATACTGAGCAGTAAAGGGGAAGTAACTCACACATCTCTTAATTCTAGTTACAGTAAACAAATATGTCATCAAGTTATGCAAGTAGCACAGAGTTAAAAAGACCAAAACTAGTGCTGGTTTGAAGTGTGATGAAAAGATTATATTATAGGTTTTTAGCAGGTTACTTGTCCATTTACAATATAAGGCTTATTGTATTATATAATCATACAGTCTTAAATGAATTTCACATAATTTTTCATTATTTCCTTACAATGTTTAAGGGATTTGATGTGTTGCTTCATTATCTTCAAGTTATCATATTTAAAGTAAATATTGTTTCTGTATTACAGATTCTGATAACTTGTCTTCTAATGTGGTTTGTTGTACGGAAGGCTAGAGTGGAACTTAAAAAGACAGTTGAAGATGAAAACATTGACCTAGAGATGATAGCCATTGGTCAAACAGAAAATGACAATGGTCACCACAACAAACATTTTAAACCAATAAGTAATGGCTCTTTATGACTAGGCTTCACAGCTTGAAAAGTCCAAGTTCTAAACCACCATATTTTGTTTTTAGGGCCCAGTACATTTTTTTTTATAAAATTGCCAGTTTTGTGAGAATTTCAGCCTTAGACCACTCAACTTTTGTTTTTAGACCAGTAGATTTCAAAAGTGTACTTGTTTTAGTCTAATGTGACAAGACTTTATTTTTCAAGCCCTAAACTGATATACGTTGAAGATGAATTCATTTGAGGAATTTTTGTAAATCTTAACCTATTTATAGGTTTCCATGAAGTATAAATTGCCATATGTTAAAAACTTTTGTATACTTGAGATTTTTTGTACCATAAATCTTCACATGTTGCCAAAAATTGTTTTAAAATTAACAAAAAAATATATATGTGCATGTTTGTTAAACACCAGTACTTAATTTATTTTAGTCCAGATTTAATCTTGTTTATTTTAATCAAGGTGTAACTTATTTTTGTTTATTTTTACATTTTTGATGTTGATATTGCATCAAACTCTCAGACCAAATGGTAATTATAGGAGTACAATACCAGTGATGTCACTCATTTTTGGATACACCAACTGTGTAATGCATGCTAGCTTTGCATGGCAATGGAAGTTATAACACTATAAATTCCATTTCCACAGAGTTTAATGGTTAAGTGAATTCAGAATCTTGTATTTGATATTTAAGAGGTGATAGAATGCAAATTTGACAGCTGGAAATGCCATATTACATTCTTATTTCTATTAAAATTTATTTTAAAACCAAATCCATTGCGTAAGTTCTATGCATCTACATTTAACTCGATCTTTAGTTCAGTTTAATTGTCTAAAGTATATAACCATAAGTCTTAGAGAAAATGCTGTCTAAAAACAGCTTGCAGGTGATCTACAGCTATTTTTGTGTCTGTATTTTCAGTCCACTAAGACTTAATAAAGAGATACTAAATTCACTGACATTTAGGTTTCTGTATGTATATGTACATTGTATTTAGTTTATATTTTGTTTTTATTTACCATTATGTGCTCATGTGTGTGCCTTTCCAGTCCTTAAGTTCCAAAGAAGTAAAATGTTCTAAACATTTTTTTATTTACAAAATTTGTACAAAACATACCAGCATTATGGTATAGGTAAACAACTTTGACCTATTCGTTTGACCTTTGATTTAATTATCTATTATGGACGATAAATTCATATGTAGGAATCGTCTTAGTTTATTTTGTATACACGTAATGAGAACTCTAATCACTTATCTTGTGTACATATTTTTAACTGGGAATCCTACTACTACCTATGTATAGGTTGGACTCTTCTATCTGAATATTCCTAATGAAAGGTCATATGGACAGGTCAAAGTTGTTTGCCTATATCACCCTGAATGATGATTAACCTCATGATAAAATTATATTAAAATTCTCTCTGAAATTATGTTGCTTAGTGTGTCAAAAAATCTTTGGGAGAACTGTACAATATAATGTATCATTTATGTATATATTCTGTATATCATTATGTTTTTATTTAATAGATGTGAGTACAGCTTTAAACTGTTACTGCAGGTTGTGTTATCATAACTTGAAGGTTTTTGTCAGTGTATATTTTTATGTTAATTTATTTCACTTTATAAAACAATGTGAATGTTGTGTTTATATGTCTTGAACAATCTAGTCTTGTGATTTGACTTTAGTAATACTCTTTTTAGTTTACATTCTAGCATTTTATCTACTGTTCGTGCAATTTTTGTTTGTGACAGGGAATTTTACAAATGAATAAGAATAACAAAAAATTTCAATAGAATTGAATTAAGTTACTTAAACCAATGAAAAAATGTGTTCAAAATCTTTAGCACTCGGAAGAAAATTTTAAAAGTTTTTATTACATATGCATAAAACTAGTCATTTGCATAAGCGAGTCTTCATCAATGTTTAATAGATTAATTTTAAGATTTTAATTTTAAGATCTCTTGTTCTACTGAAAATCAATGCACTAGAGCTTACCATGACCTTAAACTATCAATATTTTGACTTTCAGGGTGTTCTAGATATATTCTCTATATGCATGGTAGCTGTAATATATACAGGACATGTAAATTGTAGTTATATCATATATTTTAACTCTTGAATCAGTTTTTGTTTTGTAACCTGTTTTTTTTTCAAATATATTGAAAAAAAATTAAAGTCATTGTTTTGCCCCGACTTCTTTTTTGTCCATCATTTGAATTTGAATGCTCGAACATTCAGATAACTTTATCAATATCAGAGTACAGTTTTTCAAGTTTTCAAATTTTCATCATGCAATATGGCAAAGTCCATTCTTTTAAAGTTTTACAAAATGTTCACTGTGGTACCTGACATGTAATGTGAGCTACAATGAGCCTTATAGTTATTAAGACTTTGAACATTGTCTTCAAAACAGATTATAATCAGTGTGTTCTGACAAAATGTGTTCTACTTGTCAGGGATAAATTATTGAAGGTGTTCTCTCTTAATTTTTGTTTAATCAAAATTTTCAAATTTTTTTAAAATTTATTTTTAAAAAAGTTCACCTAATAAATTATAATTATTGCAGGTACTTACATGTAATCATATTGGTGCTGATTTAATATTGTTTTGTAAATAATGTTTGTTTTGTTTTTTTTTATACAACCCCCCCCCCCCCCCCCCCCTCTCCCGTAAGCATGATGTTCTCTCTAATTTTGCCAAAACACATTCATTTCTGTGTTTTTTGCTCTTGTTTTAGTGAATAGTAATATATGTATTCTCCTTGTTTTTATTTACATGTGGTTTGTTGTTTATTTTCATTTTTACAATTTTGTTTCAAGTTTGGTTTTTTTTTGTGGCATTACTTAATTTGTATGTTTTATTGTTTCCTAGTGGAAGGTGTGTTGGTTTCATAGGACATTATTTGTTGAATCACCAATTGAAATTAAAACTAGAAAACCAATTTTTGAACCAGGGATTATTCAAAGTGCTTTAAAATATTGCAGAATATCTTTTATTTATGACCATAAATGGCAAAAGATGTGATTTAAATGGAATCACTGTTGCTTGTATTAATTTTTCAAGACACTGGTGATCAGTGGTAACTTTCTGTAAAAATGCAGTGTTGGAAGCATCTCATGAATGTTATGGTGACATACTGCATGTTGAATGTAGGAATAAATACAGTTAAACCTGTCTATAAAGGCCACTGGGGGGGGGGGGGGGGAGGAAAAGGGCCTTTATGGGCAGGTGGCCTTAATATACAGGTTCAAATAATATGAATAAAGAACAATTGAAATATAATTCTAGTTGTTTTTATAAGTAGGTGACCCTTACATAGAGGTGGTCTTTAAAACAGGTTGGATGTAATTAAAATCTTTGTGGGACAGTATAGTATCTAGAAAGGTAGTACAACGTGTAGTAGATTTGTCCAATTTAGATGTTTTTTGATAGTTGAAGTTATCAAATCTCACCAAAACTTTTTTTCTTCTATACCGGTAAATGTTTTATTGTACATTGTACATCAAGTTTTTTTGTGATGTAAATATGAACTTTTTCTTCCTGTTTCTATTTTTTTTTTTTTTTGGTTTTTTTTTAAGTGTACATGACATTTTATACACATGTATTGTACCAGTACTTGTATCACATTTGTGTTTTGGTGATATATCTGTTTTTTATGATGTTTTCTTTTAATTTCAAAGTATTTAACAGTGCATGTACATGTATTTATTTTCAAAATTCTGTGATACCCGGTTAACTTTGAAATATATGTCACCAAATGCCTTTAAGAAAAATATTTACCATAGGTCAAATCAGTCAGAAAAATTGGATTTATACAGTCATCATATTGGCTTGATAAATTTGCAGTTGATTTGCAAAATTTGTTAAATAATACAATAGTTTAATTTTGTAGTGTTGAATTGGGCAGATTTTAGAATTATAAATTATTAAGATATAAAGGTCAAATCAGTCAGAAAAATTGGATTAATACAGTCATCATATTGGCTTGATAAATTTGCAGTTGATTTGCAAAATTTGTTAAATAATACAATAGTTTAATTTTGTAGTGTTGAATTGGACAGATTTTAGAATTATAAATTATTAAGATATAAAATAAGATGACAAATGAGGGAAATGGTTATGGGGTCACATAAAATAGATCATTGTTATCTTAGATCCTATAGAGTCTTAAGACCATGTAAAAATTTATGCAATTGTATTACCGTATGTTGAATTCAGTTGTTGAAAAGTAAAATTAATTTATATTCGTATTCAATATATTGTTTGAATTCCTTTAGAAAATGTTTTATTTCTGTTTAATTGTGTTCCTTAAATTCCTTTAATATTTCAGCATTACTTGTATGTAATTTTAATGAGAGAGAGAGAAGAAGGGGTGTGATGGGGTAAATTTAACAACAGTCAAGTTTTTCAACACATGTATATATGGTACATGTCATTGATGTTAGGGTCTTCTATATGTACGTGATTGATGGCCCAGTAGGTAGACAGTTTACTCTGTTTGTGCTAGTGAAAGACCAAATATTTATTCCAAACCTATGTCTGACCCTAGAATGGGAAATCGTGAATATTTGTTCACCATGTGCTCAGTATTAAGATGTGTTCATTAATTTTAAGAAGATTACCTCCCTTTTAATGATGTATGTATACCTGGTAACATAGAATTTAGAAGATTACCAGATCTGAGGTCTTTTTAAAGATATCCTCCATTGTGTTACATACAGACACATTGATGTATATCGGTGCTTATATTATAGTCCATCAGCGATATTTTGGCTGAGTGTTAATAAACATGAAAGAGTCTTTATAATGAAGGTGGGGTTGACAAATGAATGCATGAAAGGTTGAATATACATATATAATAACACGGCAGTAATACCTATTTGTGCATAATAAACTAGCCTATGTTTATAAACACTCTGCCACAGTATCACTGACAGACTATAAAACTTTTAGCTATTGACATAAGTTAAGGTGCTTCGTTGTAGAAATCTGCATTTTGGTATGACTGCCCTGTAGGTGCTCCAAGCTCAGTGTTTGGTACTATATGTGGGTATTTTATATTTAGTCAAGAGAATTTTTTTCTGAAAAAAAAGTTTGTGTTTAGGTGATTGAGGTAAATGGGGTTTGTCTTCTCAGTTAGAATTATTTTACATGTATTGAGTTGTCACCCAGCTTTAACTTACTGAAATGGTAAAATTTTTTATCCTGCAACTAACGTGTACATTGACATCATAAAGCCTGCCGAATAAACCTTATCTTTATTCGGTCACTGACCCAATAAAGCCACGCGTTAACTGTGACGTCACAGTTACGGCACTACTTTTTCCATTCAACATTTGACGTAACCTTTGACCCAAATGAACCCCATTCTCAAAGTATAATAAACATGATCAATAAATTCATAAATTTTAATATTTTATTTTAAAAAAAGATTGATTTTTAGCTCACCTGACCGAAGGTCATGTGAGCTTATGGCATAGCGCAGCGTGTGTATGTGCGTGCGTGTGTGCGTGCGTGTGTGCGTGTGTGCGTGCGTGTGTGCGTCGTTAACACCTATTTTCGACTTCTCCTCTGAAACTACTGGACAGTTTTTAATGAAACTTTGTCAGAAGTATATATGGGCCGGTGCAATTCAGATTTGTTCGCGGCGTTGCTATGGCTACCATAACTAGGTCAAGGTGACCTAGGGGTGCAAAAATCTTAAAAAATCTTCTTCTCCGAAAGTACTGATTGGAGAAAAAATCTGATGTGATATTTGGCTTCTCTAGGGTCTTAAGGCTATAGTTTGTTCATTTTGTGAAATTCGGATAAAAAATAGGTTACGCGTTTTTGCGTTTAATTTTGAAAAAATCGTAAAATAGCTTCAAATTGTATAACTTGACTATTTGACCAGATAATGACATGGGGTTTCAGTTTTGACATTTTCTTGTTAGTATCTTCAAAATGAGGTCAAGGTCAATTGTGAAGGTCGTGACCTAATTTTTTTACCTCTGATTATAATTATAATCTCGAAAAGTATAAACTTTTTGTATAGGCATGTATATCAGAATGTTGTAGGTATCGATACAACGATCATTTTGATGTATAGAAAAAGGTCATGGGTTCAAAGGTCAAGGTCACAGATGTAAAACAATACTGAAATGGTTAATTATCTCGAAAACTATAAACATTTTGTATAGGCATGTATATTAGAATGTTGTAGGTATTGATACAACGATCATTTTGATGTATAGAAAAAGGTCATGGGTTCAAAGGTCAAGGTCACAGATGTGAAACATTACTGAAATGGTTAATTATCTCGAAAACTATAAACATTTTGTATAGGCATGTATATTAGAATGTTGTAGGTATTGATGCAACAATCATTTTGATGTATAGAAACAGGTCATTGGTTGAAAGGTCAAGGTCACAGATGTGAAACAATACTGAAATGGTTAATTATCTCGAAAACTATAAACTTTTTGTATAGGCATGTATATTAGAATGTTGTAGGTATTGATACAACGATCATTTTGATGTATAGAAAAAGGTCATGGGTTCAAAGGTCATGGCACAGATGTGAAACAATACCGAAATGGTTAATTATCTTGAAAACTATAAACTTTTTGTATAGGCTTGTATATTAGAATGTTGTAGGTATTGATACAATGATCAATTTTATGTATAGAAAAAGGTCATGGGTTCAAAGGTCAAGGTCACAGATGCAAAACAATACCAAAATGGTTAATTATCTCGAAAATTATAAACTTTTTGTATAGTCATGTATATTAGAATGTTGTAGGTATCGATACATCGATCATTTTGATGTATAGAAAAAGGTCATGGGTTCAAAGGTCAAGGTCACAGATGTGAAACATTACTGAAATGGTTAATTATCTCGAAAACTATAAACTTTTTGTATAAGCATGTATATTAGAATGTTGTAGGTATTGATACAATGATCATTTTGATGTATAGAAAAAGGTCATGGGTTCAAAGGTCAAGGTCACAGATGCGAAACAATACAGAAATTGTTAATTATCTCGAAAACTATAAACTTTTTGTATAGGCATTTATATTAGAATGTTGTAGATATTGATACAACGATCATTTTAATGTATAGAAAAAGGTCATGGGTTCAAAGGTCAAGGTCACAGATGCGAAACAATACTGAAATGGTTATCTTGAAATCTATAAACTTTTTGTATAGGCATGTATATTAGAATGTTGTAGGTATTGATACAACGATCATTTTGATGTATAGAAAATGGTCATGGGTTCAAAGGTCAAGGTCACAGATGCGAAACAATACCGAAATGGTTAATTATCTCGAAAACTATAAACTTTTTGTATAGGCATGTATATTAGAATGTTGTAGGTATTGATACAGCGATCATTTTTATGTATAGAAAAAGGTCATGGGTTCAAGGGTCAAGGTCACAGATGTGAAACAATACCAAAATATTTAATTATCTTGAAAACTATAATCTTTTTGTATAGGCATGTATATTAGAATGTTGTAGGTATTGATGCAACGATTATTTTGATGTATAGAAAAAGGTCATGGGTTCAAAGGTCAAGGTCACAGATGCGAAACAATACTGAGATGGTAAATTATCTCGAAAACTATAAACTTTTTGTATAGACATGTATATTAGAATGTTGCAGGTATTGATACAACGATCATTTTGATGTATAGAAAAAGGTCATTGGTTGAAAGGTCAAGGTCACAGATGCGAAACAATACTGAAATGGTTAATTATCTCGAAAACTATAAACTTTTTGTATAGGCATGTATATTAGAATGTTGTAGGTATTGATACAACGATCATTTTGATGTATAGAAAAAGGTCATGGGTTCAAAGGTCATGGCACAGATGTGAAACAATACCGAAATGGTTAATTATCTTGAAAACTATAAACTTTTTGTATAGGCTTGTATATTAGAATGTTGTAGGTATTGATACAATGATCATTTTTATGTATAGAAATAGGTCATGGGTTCAAAGGTCAAGGTCACAGATGCAAAACAATACCAAAATGGTTAATTATCTCGAAAACTAAAACTTTTTGTATAGGCATGTATATTAGAATGTTGTAGGTATCGATACATCGATCATTTTGATGTATAGAAAAAGGTCATGGGTTCAAAGGTCAAGGTCACTTATGCGAAACAATACCGAAATGTTTTATTGTCTCGAAAACTATAAACTTTTTGTATAGGCATGTATATTAAAATGTGGTAGGTATCGATTCAATGATCATTTTGATGTAAAGAAAAAGGTCATGGGTTCAAAGGTCAAGGTCACAGATGTGAAACAATACTCAAATGGTTAATTATCTATTAACTTTTTGTATAGGCATGTATATTAGAATGTTGTAGGTATTGATACAATGGTTATCATGATGTAAAGAAAAAAGTCATTGGGGTTTAATATTTATGTTTTCTTTAAATCTATCAGCTAGCCATTAGTTATCAGGTGAGCGTATCAGGCCCATGGGCCCTTGTTTTTTAAAAAATGCACGTAGTTATATAAATATGAAAATAATATCGTATTGTAGTTATTTATTTAAATAATTGAGAACTACATGTGCTTGAACGTCAGACTGAGCGAAAATGACAAGTACGGGTGTGATGGGGTAGCGTGACGTCACGTAAACATTTGTATCCTTTCGCTTGGAGTGTAAACAAACAAGTCAAACAGATGGATAACACGCAGTTACAATTATAATTTTAGGACGTATCTGTTGCAGGATAAAGTAAATACATGGTCATTGACGGTGAATAAAGGTCGTATTTGGCTCGGGGGCGAAAATGTGTAGAAAGCTCGGCAGAGCCTCGTTTTCTACACGTTTCTCACCCTCACCAAATACGACCTTTATTCACCGTCAATGACCATGTATTTACTATATACCTTTACAATACCACTGTGGCAACAAGTAGGAGGGATTCCTCTTTTTATCCCCTGCCTTTGTAGAAAGATAGGATATTAAATTCTAGTTTCCATCTGTCCATCCATAATTCTTGTCTGTGCAAATTATCCAAAACTATGAAGCACTGTTTCATGAAATTTGGTGCAAACCTTTAACATTGATAGGAGATGTGCATATTGTTAACCTGAATTGGTTTGATCATTTTCCTGGGAGTGATTCCCCTTTGAACATAAGTGCATATCACAAAAAAAGAACTTGCTGTTGGGGAATCCCAATTCACTAAATTTATTTGTTGTTAACATAATGTGGTAATAAGACCAGTTTGTCAATGTTTTATGAATGAAAGGAGGAAAAGTTTGGAAAAACTATGTGTTTTTTGGAGTATTTATTTAATTTCAGTAAAATAATAGTTGGTATAAAATTTTTAATTAATTACATGTATTTAATTTATAAGGGTTGTAATTATAGCATAGATGACGGGATAAAATTGTGTTGTGTGGAATAATTTAGTGTGACAGGAATTTTGATTTGTTTTAATTTATTTATTCCATTCTGTGGTTTGTTATAACATGAAAAACAGAGAATATTATACAGATAATGTTGAAAATAAAACAAATTAATTAACTTATATTTTGTTATGTTGTTGTTACTATTCTTAATTGATGATTTTGAACGTTAAGGGTGCATAGGGATATTACTGGGAGATTGATTAGTTCCCTAATGATACACTGGGATTTGCTGATTGTTGCATCATTTTCAATCTGATGACAAATCAGAGTGCCTGTGAAAAACCACTGACCTTTGGCAACTGAGCTGACAAACTTTTTCACACTGGGATCTGTGCTAGACTGGGGATTGTGTTGGACAAAATGGTCAGTGGTTGAACTGATACGAGAACATATGTTATCAAATATTCTAGTAGTGTCTGAATAATTGAATAGCATGGTGAGAGGTAAAAGGCAAGAAATACTGCTTATTTGGAAAAGATACATCTCAAAAAGGTATAACCTGTACCCCTATTTTTCGCCTTAAAATTTAAATCCCAGTAATATTTGGGCTTATGTATGCAAGAATACTTCACACAACCAGTGTGGACTACACAAGCAGTGTGGACTAAGGGGAATATCTCATTACCATAATGCAGTATTAACCTACTGCAGACTATCTGATTCATGGCAATGTGGACTAAGGGGAATAACTCTAGTCAGTTTCAACAGCAAGTTGCCACTATATGACGGGTATTCGCCGTCAATCAAGTAGCATGCTGTCCAACTTCATTTTATTTTCCTGCTGTTGATAACTCCACCTGCATTCTCCCATTCCTAAAGTTGATTGTATAACTAAATGGTTATAACTTAATGATGTAAGTTGATTCACTCGTCCTTCTTCAATGAACTAACAACATGGTAGAATGGATGGCTGATTGGTCTCGATAAAACTTTTTATTTCACTTCTGTATTATGATGCAATGAATTCTGGAATGGTGGTTCAGACTGAAGCTAGATTTGAAAGGAAGCTGATAATTTCCTCAGCCTAGGACATGCCGTTGTGAGATCCCATCCTAGGTGGTGAGCAGCTATGTGCTTTGTAAACCAATGCTTCAGAACACTTGGTCCTTGTAAATGTAGTAAGAATTGTTTAGGCCTCACTTCCCAGGTGGAAGTTCATATGTTTAACCTAACTTGTAAGTTTCAAAGTTTTTACTTAGCTTCTGGATTGTAATTTGAACATGGATTGATATGTTTTTGTTAATGTTAATGTTAATTGTTAATGATCTTATCATACACCAATTTAATGAAAATACTTTGTACCTCTGAAAGAAGTTTTTCTTAAGGCTATAGGCTTACTATACTAGTCCAGGCGTTAGTTTTACAATCGTTCCTTAAATAAGATTTTCCTCAACTTATATTTAGCAAAATTGAAATCTTAAAAATATTATTTTTTTTAAGATATTCAGGAATTTCAGGTGTCATTCAAGTTTATAACATGTGCATTTTAGCTTTTGAAAATCTGTATTTTGCATTTCATAAAAGATTGGAAAATTTAAGTTAAGGAATGATTGTGAAACCAGGACCATCAATTATCCAGTTGTGAATTTACAGAGGGTACACATCTCATACTTGGATGGGGGTATTCAATCTATTGCAAGGTTAACCAGCATCATTTCTGATAGTACATAAATCACCCTGTTTGTTAATCAGCTGGGTGATCTGGACCAATGAGAAATTAAATAACAAAGTCCAGCTAGAACTTGAACCAAAATCCATTTCTTGAATGGATTGCTCAATCTATTGCAAGGTTAACCAGCAGCATTTCTGCCAGTACCTCTGTTTGTTCGTTACCTGGGTGATATAGAGAAATGTGAAATTAAATAACACATAGCCAAACTAGGATTCAAACTCACAAATCTCATTCTTTGATAGGATGCTAAATTTATTGCATGGTTAACTTACAACATCCGTGAATTTCACTCTGTTCATCAGCTAGGTGAACTGAAGCAATTTAAGGAGCCTTTAATAAACCCAACTGTGCTTCAAACCCACAATCATTGAATCATTGGTCTGTGTTCTTAACCACAATGTCTCTGATGGCAATTGAGGATTAAAACCTACTACTAAAATATAACAAAGCTATAAGCCATATTTTATACATATTTATTGCTTATTAATAAACATCACATAAGCATTATATGTGAAAATTATTTAACATGAAAAATGCACTAACTGTGACATAATAATAATAATGAAGAAGAAATTAATTTAATCCATACAAATACAAAATAGTAAATAAATCTGGTGTTTAATATTTTAACATGAATTATTGTAGGCACAGAAATCTGGTTACAATTTTTTATTCCAGTTAGCTCCCTTTGGTCATTGAAATAATTTATTACACAACCTTTAAGTAACGGAAACCAACCCAGTACAACTGTTCAGGGTAAGTTCCTAGGATTAACAAAAATATAGGATTTATCATTTTGTAGAAGACACTTTGCAGAAATGCATAAATTATTTAGTAACAAATATTGGTATAAACAATAATAATGCATCATGTTTGTAATACTCCAGTGAACATTGAAAATAAGAAACTTTTTCATACATTGCCAAGTCTGTACAACCAACCTGTAGTTTGATCAGCATAACAGCAGGATCTTTGGTCTATAGTCAGTGATAGAACTTGTTTTCGTCAGTAACAAGATGTATCTGCTGTATACACACTTCATTTATATGTGGTTATTATTTTTGTGTACTGGTACTTCATCATTATGACCAAAGCTAGCTCTATCCCTCTGACCATAGGCCAAAGTTTTCATGGTTGCTGAATACCGCACTACATCATCCTAATATTGCTTCTTTTTTCACACAGTTAACTGAAACTGTTGAAAGAGGCTTTGATATGGCCCCAAATTGCTAACTGTTGACAAAAATTGAAGGTAACCCTGTCAGATGTCTTTGGACACATTATAAGTACAATTTTTGTTTCTTTCATCATGTACATTGTATCATGATGATTTTAAAATAAGTTAACAGATTCCAATAAAATTTGAAAAACAATAACAATAATTTGGTTTGTGGAAAAACAAGAGAAATTAAGTGAAAGTAAGCACACATATTCACAAACATATAAGGCACATTTTTATCTGTACATAGACAAACTCATAGAGATAACACTAACAGTCGGTATATCATTAGTAAAACTTTACCAAAAATATATATATAGTTTTCCCCTTTTTTGATTAAGGCTTATATGGTAACTTAAAGATATGAAAAATACCAAGTCTTATTAAGAATTGTTTTATACTGACCAGGTAATTCTAGTTAAATCACCTTCAGTTTCATTCCCCTGGGGAAACACATGTTAAAAGCATTTTAACTGACCTTCACTATGGCCCAATATATTGTATATTTAGGGATATCTCGTACTGGCAATCAACCCTTGCTTGTAACTCCCCACTAGTGTGCTTTGCTACAGGACTTGGTTGTTCAAATTTCTGATAGGTAAACCAGTTTTGTAAAACTTCAAAACATCATTTAAACACAATGTTTCCATTGTAGATAAATGATACAATCAGAAGTCACTCAATGATAAAATTTTAGACACTAATTTTTCAATTTAAATTCCAAAACACAAAGGAGCTTATTAAATTCTCATAGAACAGTATATAATGCTTCACAGGTGTTTTCCCCAGAATAAGAAAGGATTAAAGCTGAATTCATTTAGAAATAGAAACATTTAAATTAACAGAGTGGTTGCACAACCACCAAACATCTTTGTAACTTTTTTGCAATTACCGGTATATGAAATTAAGTAGAGAGAACCAATAAAAGTGATACAAAATATAAGACAGACACTAAAGCAATGTTTATGCTAAGGCTAGTGTACATAGGTATGACATCTGTGTTGCAATAATGTGTGCCAATTTTAAAGTTTGTACTTTTTCTGGATTGCATTTTGGTAATCACAAATAACAAATAATTTACAAATATTCCTGTTTAAATGTTCCTCTAAAGTTACTGCTGTTGCTAAACAAAGCTCTGTAATAAATTCCAATTAGTGATAGATGATCTGCATAACATTTTGATACAATAAGGCACTTGACAAGATTTCTTTGCAAAGAATGAGTGCTTGAGTTATCTCCCTTGGACTACATTGCCAGTGAACCTTCTATAGTCCATTTGCTCATGATTAGTTAGATGGATATGGGAAATGTTCAGTGATATCATGAAAGATTTTACCCCTGAAACTTCACTGTTTAATATCTTCTTAATTTAAGAAACTCTTGGCAATTCAACTTCCCATATCCACCCAATTTACCATAAGAATAAATGCAGTAGGAAGGCATTCTGAAACCAAGACATACCTTTGCAGTTTTTGCAGAAATTAAAAACAAGGATAAACAAACAGAAAATATCAATCAAATCTGTGATTAAATTAATTCACATTGTCTTATAAATACATAATCAATTACAGTAAACATTCTATTAATTCAAGCACTATAAATGACTGAAAATGGTATATTTATCATAGGTGCCAATTGCATAAAATGTATTGGCAATATCTGATGTTTTGTTGATAGTATAACAGTACATGTACACATATGACAATACCTGCTCCAGTATATGTGCATATAGTTGCAACTGTACCAATATATCAGTACATGTACACATATTATGCCTGTATGAGTACAGTATGCCAGTATTTTTTGGTCTGTCATCAAGAATATTTTTTCTGGACCCAGTTCAAGTGCTTGATTTATCAGAACATTTACAGTAAAGCTTATTAGATAGCATGTGTTCATTATGTCCCAATACATCTTCAATATTTTATATATACATCATAATACACATAATTAACTATATTTTTAACAATATTATCTTTCCTTGTAAACAATAGCTACTATTACTGGTTAAAACATATAATATAATCATATTCTCAATTTTAAATAAATGAAAAAAAATTAATTTCTAAGAAATGATTTAATTTCCAATGTAATTTGAAATTTGAGATCAACTGGAAACATATTCATATCACATTTGTTCAGAAATCTCTTTAAATTTTCAAGTTTTTTTTATCTCGCACAACCAACAATCTAAGATGACCAAGAAGTGAAATATTAACAAAAACAGTAAAGAATTTAACTTGAATATGATTGAGGTATAAATCAGAATTTTCTGATTTTTATGAAATAATTAAATGCAAAAACATTTTCCTGTCTGTCTTGTGAAATGGTTGAAAATTTATGTTTTTCATTTTCAGTATACTGAAAATCAAAACTGTTACAAAAACTAATAACTAATAATTATTCAATCAGCATATTCCAGCTTTGTTTCCGACAATGATTAAATAGACCTAAATTAAAATGGTCAAACATCTTAATTTTTCCCCTTCATGTATGATTTAGAATACAGACTCAATGTTTAAGTTCTCTAGTTATCCATGTTACCATGGTTACAAAACAGACCACAGAAATTAAATAAATGAAAAATTTCTGAACAAAATGAAAACAAACAACAGAAGTTCATAACAATAATGATGATGAATAGAAAGCACTATAGTGAAGCTGCTTGAGTAATAAGCAACTTTAATTCACAAGCTGCATGTGAAACACTCGTAACACGATCCACCATGTCCTGTACCGCGGGTACCGACGGATACTGTAATGCTGCAGTCTTTGTAGCTGTTACCGCTACTTTTAAACAATCACATAAATGGTTTGCACAATGCATTATCTTATTTTTCATTTCAGTGTTTGATATATTCCTACACAAACTGTCACCAATATATACAAGTTTATGTGCTGATACAACCACAAATTTACTGTTAGATATAAATACTTTTGGCGGTTCCCCACACTCTATACAACCAAAGAATGCATCTATAGCATTGGTCAATAACGTCG
Source organism: Anadara kagoshimensis (assembly GCA_021292105.1). Taxonomy (NCBI): domain Eukaryota; kingdom Metazoa; phylum Mollusca; class Bivalvia; order Arcoida; family Arcidae; genus Anadara; species Anadara kagoshimensis. The sequence continues at coordinate 38,269,387 of CM037875.1, read as the reverse complement.
AATGAGTATCTAATTGTCCTGAGTAGAAGAACAGTACTTGTTTATCACTGGGTTCTAGACTAATACTATGAGATAACGGTGACGGAATATTGAAGCTCCCTGAATTCCTGTTCACAGGAGTTTTCAGAGTATCAAAGTCTGCTTCAGAATTCACAAAATCTACATTTTCTTCCATTTGTCTCAAGGGAGATAACTCTTTGGATGGGGCTTCATTATGTAATGATGACTCTTTCACTGGTTTATCATCCAAGTCGTCTTCTATGTTATGTTTTGTACTTGCCTTCTCCTCTTCCTCTGCCTCCTTTGCTTCTAGTTGTACATAATCATATTCCTCTACTATGTCTTTTGGACTCTTTTCATTTGACACATTTTTAGCTTTTAATTCCATAGACAATCGTTTGAACTCAGCAGAGAGTCTTTTATATTCACCTGAACCTCGTTTAAATTCACCAGAATTCCACTGGTTATCGTCAAAATTCATTGACTTTTTCTCTGTAGGTGTTGGCGGTAGTGGTCGTTCTTTTGGTGGGGGTGGCGGTAAAGGTCTCCGTTGGACAGTAAGATTCCCTGGTTTTGAAGGAACATTAGGTTTTGGTTTGATTGGTGGTTTTGACAGTGTAATATCCCCCACTTCATGTAAATAATTATCACATGCAGCCACCAGCGACTTCACATCAGATCCACGTTTAAATAAAAGTGATGAATTCGCATGGATCAATGTGGTTAATTTTTTCACATCAGCAGTTAAATCTTTAGACGAAGCAGCAATCTGCCCTAGATCATCATTTTTGGATGAATCAGTGGAAATTAAGGTGGAAAGCTGCCAATCTATTCCTTCTAAATTTTTCAGGCAAACTTTCACTTGTGATAATGTTTGTTGTAGTGGACTCAACTGTTTGTGAATTTTGTTTATGAGTTTCCTGTCTGGCAGTCGAGCCGAGTTAGCAAGAGCACCTTGAGCAAAGTCTAAATATTGATTTAGTGAGGATTTCACTCCTAAACACGCCACTTTAATGTTGTAAAGATTTGGTTCTAGGTTTTCTTTAACTCGCCAAGTACTGCTGACAAACCCAGATAATTTGGTTACAGATTTCTGAACATCTTGTTGCAATTTTACCATCAAATCCATCGCTGCATCCAAGTCCAAAGGCAGTTCATCATACACTGGAATATCAGAATTCCTTGAATCGAGACTACATGCTGACAATCTTTGTCCACTGTCAGTGCTGTCTGAGGAATCTGACTTTGATGAAATCATGGAATCTCTAGTCACTTGAGGGGGGATATCATAAACTCCTGATGATCCCCGTTTTGATCTAGCACCAATTTTATCTTCGTTATTTGATTGTTTTTTGAGAGGCATGTTACTTCTTGGAACATCATAAATGTCATCATCTGTCTGATCTGGATACTGAGGATCAGGTACATTATAAATATTTTCCACCTGTTCATTTTGTAGCTGTGGCGGTTCTGGTTTAGGTTTTGGTACATCATAATCCGTTTTTGGCACATCATAGTCCACTTGTGTTTCCGCCGATTGTATATCGGTCTTCACAGATGACATTTCTTTTTCCATGTCAAATGATAACATCTGTTTTGATTTCGGTGGAGAATCGTACAGATCTAATCCAGAATCAGCTGATGATTGTTTATGATGATTAACAGGTCGTGGTTCCGATGTAGGTACATCGTAAAAATCATGTGGCGATATATCCATGCTAGATCTAGCAGAATCACACATGCTGTTTGGATTAGAGCCATGCGGACTCCTGTTTGATAAACTACTTGAAACAGTCATGGTGGATTCATTTGATAAATGTGATATGTTTGACAATATACTCGATCTATTTGACAAATTTGATGGCACATCGTAAACCTCACCAAATAAACTTTGATTAGAAGTATCATGAATCATATGTGATGAATTTGAAGAGGATTTGTTTGCTGGTGGTGTGTCATAAAAAGACTGTTCAAAATTTGAAGCATTTTGTACAGATTCGTTTCTGGAATTCGGAGTGTCGTAATTAGGCTGTCCGTCTTCTTCCAGGTCAATATTATTTTGATGTGATTTTGGAACGTCGTAATCTTCCACTGTCCTATTTGGAAAGTTATAAACATCTCCTTGCTTCTGTGGCAGAACAATCTGAAAATACAAAGAAAAACTTAGGTTAAGTAAATTTTAACAATTGTTTCACAAAATTCAAGCAAAACTTTAGATTAGCACCACAGCTTCACCTGCACATAAAAAACTAACTGTATTTAAAAGTACTAGGAGTTGAGCGAGCCCTTCTATACTTTGCACAGTTAAGTTTACTCAATTATTATTTTCATTTCAGAGTTATCTCCCTTATACTGCCTCCATCAATTTCAAGCTGCACAAACATTTTTTTTCATATTTTTTCTAATTACACATATAAAATCAGTTTTATATTAAAATTTGCATAAAAAATTATCACTTTATTTCTATAGATAATATTTGATTATTAGGATCAATACTTTTCACTTTTTTTATTTGTGTATTAATACAATATACAGTATTATCTTCAGAAATTTAATTTGATGTCCCTGTCATCTATAAAATAACAAGGGCATCCTAGGACAAGTAAAAGTATATAGATTTAAATATGACTACATTGTTCTTTAGTCAAACTGTACAAGTTTTCCCTCTCTCCCAGCCTGGTCTGGGTGTCTGTTTCAATATGCACAATGACTCATACTACACAGAGCCCATATACAATGCCTATGTGTAATACAATATCAGGGTACAACTGTCATTGTCAATTGACTTTGCATGCAAATGCATACAATGCAAATTTTCAAAACTGATATTAAATGATGTTTTACCTCAGTATTTACTTAAGAGATGCTACTGAAAGAATATATTTTACTGTCACTTTAATCAACAAAAAATTATGAAAATCACTCATCAATAAAGGTGTGTGTGTGTGTGTGTGTGTGTGTTTGTGAGAGAGAGAGAGAGAGAAGAGAGAGAGAGAGAGAGAGAGAGAGAGACAGGGAGAGGGGGTAGTGGCCATTGTATTTACAGAAAATTACTACCGGTAATAAAAATGTGTACCCCTGAATGGCATCAGAAGGTACCAATAATAACATACATTCTATCTGCACAGGGTTGCTATTTGTTTTGTATTGGAGTTCCTAGTTTCAAATACTACACAAGTTAATTCCGAATTCTTCAAACAAAAGAGCACCTTTCAAACTAAATCATTTTTAATTGGATGGAAAGTTTGGTCAGTGTAGACAGCTGAAAAACAGCTTGCCCTATGTCAAAAAGAATTTAATCATGTTAGCATAGGGGAAATTGATGGACTCTTGTCGGGACATGATCACCCCACCTAAACCTAATGTAAACAAAGAAGAAATATCACCTTTCTTGTTGATGATATAGATAAACTTGATCATGTTAAGGACATCATTATCTTTACCTGTGTGTACAGGTGTGAATGACCCCACCGACACTGCTAAATATTTTTATAACTTTTGACACACTGCCATAGAATGGTCTAATAAAATATCCTATATAGTATACACTAACAAACAAACTAGATAATAAATGTATAGGAAAACAACATTGACCTGTTCATCTGACCTATTATTAGGAATATTCATATAGAAGAGTCAATTCTATACATAGGTAGTAGGATTGGTAGTTAATAATGTGTACATAAAATCTCATTATGCATACAAAATAAACCTGTGTGATTCCTATATATAAATGCAGTCCTCCATAATAAATATTTAAATTAAAGGTCAAGCAGACAGGTCAATGTTGTTTTCCTGTATTAACTCATCCTGACATAATTCAGTCACTTATAAAACATATGTGTAAGCACTTTGAAGGTGATATAGACATAATCCAATTTCATATCTATTTCAAGTGCTCCATAAAATAGGTGGAAGATACAGAACTGTCTTAAACAAATTTTTAAAACAAAGATCCTTGAGTTTTAATCTTTGTCTAACCTAGTGCCCTGTTTTTAAAATATCTTAAACTAAAACAGTTATCTTGTCAAAACGATGCTTTAATCTTGCTTAAACTATTTTTCACTTAAAACATTACTAAAAAGGTTCATGGGAAAAAGATTTTTACCTGTTTCGGTCATGTAACTTTCATAGCCTCATCAATTTCTTATTTCAAAACAGTATTTTGTCTTAAACTAAAGTCATCTTTGTAATATGCATGTCGATGACAAATAATTATCAGTCTGGTTGTTCAAAGCTGTGTAACCTTAACTAAATGGTTAGCCAAAATGTATATTTTGTGTTTTAGCAATATTTCAGATATTTCTGTACAAAAGCCAATGCACACAATTGTTATGATCAATTAGAAACAGTTGAGGTCAAAACTGTATTTTCATATAATTTTTTTAACTTTAATAACATTTCAGATTTCAATGACCATTGGTAAAGCTAATAAAGCCTGATTATTACAAACTGAAATAAAACTTCAGTTCCTATTTACTGTTAGAGACAAGACAACCAAATTGCAGACCTCTGTAACAGTTAAAGCCCAGACGAGAATAAAAACTGGAATAAGATACAGCAAGCCGTCTTATTCCGACACAGACAGTAACTGGATGCTCATTAATTTAAAGTCTAAACACACTTAATCATATCTCCTATTTGATAAATTTCAAATCTTTAATAATGTGCTTCACAAGACATTTACCACAACAAAGAAATGGGCGACAACTCATTTACATAATCCATTATAACCAAAACTTGCAGCGAGATACAGACTTTCAAAAAACTAATATTCCAGCGAGAAAAAAATGATTTGTCACAGCAAATCTCTTTGATCTTGGGGATGGTAGTTAAAATATGACACATTACGGAATTCTTAAATCAAGATGGTCACTTCATTAAATCATCCGACACGAACTTCAAAGGCATTGCGACTAATTAGGCCATCTGTTATGTCATTGGCCAGTTAAATGATTGATTTAAGACTAATTACCCAATGAGCTCCCTGATACTCTGGTGATTATGATACGATCAGCGTTATCTTAAAATTGTCAATTATATTTGAAACACAATCTCCAACTGCACAATTTATTATCTTTAGCACACTGCTGTTGTTCTGAAGTATCCTTGAAGCTGCTGAATTATGTAATCATTTTGAATTAAAATGAGGATGATCAAGAAACAGAAAGATGGAAAGTTAATTTGCTAAACTGATAGGGTTGTGCATTTACAGTTTAATAGTATTTTAGAGCACTTTGGGGCCAAAATGACCCATTCAAGAAATGGAACTTTTCAAAAAGTAAAGTAGAAGTTGTTCATGATCACTGTTTCAGGCCACCCTGCTTGAGCTATTTAGTTTTGAAATGTATCCAAATTTCAAGACACCTAACCTACAAACCTCAGCATTTTCAGATTTTTTTCAGTGAATCCCTTAGCTAAACCAAAGGAAATGGTTTGCCTGCATATGTTGTAAACAACAATTGTTTGAAAATTTTTTTAATTTAACAATGTAACAAATCACATATTCTTTGCAATAGAGGACCAAACTGTTGTTAGGATTGTTGACAAGTAGCGAGTACATTAAAGTCAAGTTGCCTGTGATTTCAAAAGGTTAAGAACTCCTATTCCCTGCTAGTGCTTTAATTCCATAAACAATATTTTTCAGAAAAAAGGTCAAGATCTTACATTTTTAGGTTATTTACTGTGTACACGACCTGGTGATGTGAATATTATCGATTTGTGTAAATATGATACCATAAATCTGTTAACAATGACTTGATTTATAACTCCAAAACACCCATGTCAATGACCATTTAATTGGTTTATGTCAAAATTCATAATATCGCTCATATCAATTTGTCAAGTGTACAGGTTAATCTTCAACTACTAACTTATAATTACTGTTCAAACATGATTTTTTATTTTCCATATTTACAGGTACATATAATTTAAGGTCAGTTTGTTTTTTTTATAAAAGATCACCAATGTGAATGTCAAATTTAATTTCATGTCAATCTTTGATCGAATACTGATTTATTTACAGTAATATTCATCATCAGTTTTTTCTCTCCAAAAGATGCCAAAGTAAAATGCCAAATTTAATTCCAGGTCAATATTCGATAGATTACCAATTTATTTACATACCAGGGTATTTATTGTTTACTGACTGACATCAAGATGAAATATTTGACCTAGGAATTCACATCGCCAGTTTTTTCAAAAGATCACCAATATGAATGTCAAATTTAATTTTTGACCAATCTTCGATGGATTGCCGATTTATTTACACATTTATTTCTTTCTGACCGACATTCGACATGAAATATTTGACCTGGTATTCACATTCTGCTTTAATTTATACATAAATGATACATTATTTATATATATCTGAACTTTCATTCATTTTACTTGTATCTAGAACTTCAAGCTACAGTACATTGTATCAGTCAATTAAACCATGTCACATTGTCACAAATGATTAATTAGGTCAATATATTTACAAAATTTAATGAGTCTTGTGTATGAATGATTCTGACTATTTAAGATGTTGCTAAGAATTCAGCATGAAGCAAATGATTTATGGTGTGAACATCATTGCCATTGTGGTGTGAACATCATTGCCATTGTGGTGTGAACATCATTGCCATTGTGGTGTGAACCACATCATCGCCACTGTGGTGTGAACAAAAGTACATGTATCTGTCAAAGCCTAGACCTCCAAGTATAAGACACTATAAACAGTTTGTGCAGAACTTCCATTGAATATGAAATGGAATCAGTTGAAATTTTCCAGCAAAGACAATGCTATTCAAGGAATATGCTTGGTGAATGTTATCCAGAATGTTCCGCACAAACATTATTGGGTATTTACCATGTGGCATACAAGCAAACCCTCATTGTATATGTTATGTTATAGTATTTTTATTCTCGGATTTCAAATAGGTAACATAGTATAAAAGACAAGGCTTTTACATACATCTCATTGTGGATGTTGTACATCTAAGTCGGACTGTTAGAACCTGTAAATCTAAGAGGGACTAGACCTACATGTGTTCAAATCAAATCAAATGAAATTGAATACTCTCAAAACCACTAAAGGTGGTATATGAGGTTTCAAACATACATACATTGCTGTATGCGTACATACTTTGTTTGAACCCATACCGTAAATCGGGAAATTTTGGCGTCGGGATAATTTGGCGGTTTTCTCCCAAAATGTGGATGTTTAATTTTGGTGTGTTTAAATTTGGCACTTCACTGAATAAGGCGTTTTATTTTTGGCACTTCATTGAATAAGATGTTAACAAACAGCCACAATACGAACGGATTATGCTGATTGAAAACCGGAAGTGTTGTAATTTATAAATTAGAAAATGAAATGGAATGCACACTTAAGCCTTCCGGGTTTCATAAAATAACGATAATTCAAATTGAAATACAGATTTATCGGTATATACTATATATGCAAGTTAAAGACAAAAGTACTGTTTAAGGGGACAGTTCATTAATAATGAAACAATTACGAAGCGCGTAGTAGTTAATTTTTAACACCCCGCATGGAACCTTATCACCCTTGACGGACACTCGTTATGGCTTCCGTAATCAACACATTTTACAATTAAACAAACACACGTTTAAAGAAAGTTATGATGATTCTAACTGGGAAACAAAAGAAATAGACATAAGTATTTACTGATTAATAAACAATCACCTGATGAGATGACAGGTAAACACGCGGTAAGGACAATATCATAGGATATACTTAGTGAAGTCGGGTAGGGTTTTAAAGACCGGCAGACAGACTAGCGCTAGTTTACTTTTGTCGGACCGAAAACTGATTAGTCCGTGTATATTCCTGTTGTAAAATTGAAAATGTCCGAAAACAAAATATGTCCGACTGGTGATTTTTCACGTCCGTCAAAATAAATTTTTATCGGACAAGTCCGGCAAATATGACCGTTTTCCGGCAGGTTAAGATAAAAGTGCTCTATTACGGAACGTCGATTTTCAGGTAAATATTGGCATTTCTTTTTTTAGAATATGTATTATTTTGGTGTGTTTAATTTTGGCACTTTTAAGTTGGGTGCCAAATAAACCAAAATTAAACTACAGCCAAAGTTTCCCGATTTACGGTAATCTCCAGCTCATGAAAAGGTCTAGGTGTGCCAGTAACAAATGTGATGATAACTAAAAATCATTTTAACCAAATTTTGTAACCTAGATTTTTTGAAGGATTAGTATTTTCAGCCAGTTATCAGTTGTAGATATGTGTAAATATTCAAAAACAGTATATAAAGATTAACATTTGTATATAAGTTACACCTGTGACATAATTTTATCTTATTACAGGAAATATCAAGCTGGTTTGACTCATCAACTCAGCTCTGAAATGAACATCTTCATCTTAGATAAAAAACATCTTCCAAGATATCTATATCACTGAACAGGTGATTGCTTAACCCTGTACTAAAGTCTGATGAACTGGTAGAGCATATAAATGAGATGAACAAGTCTGACCTGGTCGTTTGACCTTTAATTTGAGTCATTGGATAGGGTTAATAGACTGTGATTTAGCTAACACACCATGTTTCATTACCATAAACACCCAGTACCCAATATTGCTATCATCCATCCATATATCAGTTTTATATAGCGCCTAAATTACACAATGGATATGTCTGTTTAAATATTCAAATTATAAGTCAAAGAGCCAAGTCAAACTTGTGGCACTTTATTTGAATCATCTTGTGTACCTACACACAATATCATCTGTTAATGAGATGTACAGATAATGATTGTACAAGTCATAAATTACTGATCTTACAGGGGAAAAAACAAAGAGAAGAACTTAAGAGGCATTTATCAAAGATGTTCCAAACAGTTAATATGAAAGCGGAAAAAACTTCAGATGTATTAACAAAAACTAAGAAAAAGAGAGAGAGAGAGAATGTACTCAGTGTTCATTCTAGGATTTTCAAATGGGGATCATTTTCAAAAAATAAATCCTGTAAAACACTATTACATCAATATTTTTTATTCATGTAATGTTAAATATGGCCTACTACGATGAGTCCATAGAGCAAAATATGGAATCAATGGCTCCATGACCCCCATCTAGAATGAACACTGTAGACTACTGGTTATGAAATTGTGGAAGAAGGTATAATGGTGCTTTACCCCCATATCAAGACTTTTCCACTTGAATCAAGACCTTTGGATCAGGAATGGTGGAGGAAACCAGATTACCCACAGAAAACAGATTACAACACAGCTGCTGTATTGCAATTTTCAGGGGAGACAATAACCACATGGTTCCCTATATACATACCGGGTAATAATACACAAACTGAATTTTGATATATATTACAATTATTTACCTTAATAAATCTTTTTGATGTATTTATAGATTTAATGTATTAATTTTTTGTCATAATTTCTGGCTGTCTAACATCAGGAAACACAATCAATGTGATAAATCTAGCAAATCTGCACTTATGTTTCAAAATACCAACAATTTCTGGACGTTTACCAAAGCTTCCTATAGATCAAGACTCTGTCTAACGATACTTAAAACACAATATTTACAGTCATAGGAAGTAAAAATAAGATATCTCCAACATATCTCGCTGATTATATCTTAAAATAATGTAATAAAGATTCTGTTTTGTATAAAAATAATCAAAATAAATATTTTATGAATATTCATCAAAACATCTGATGTCTTGCTGCTGGCTGGATGAAAATACGAAAAACAAAAAATTTATTACAGAGAATTGACTTTTATAAAATAAGATTGTTTTAGATAAAAAACATTGGATTTATTAGAGAAAAATAAAATGTTTCAGATAAAAAATGTTAGATTTATTGCAGAGAAATTGACTTTTAAAAAATAAAATGTTTTAGATATCTGGATGAGTCATTAAATAAAGAACAATTTAAAACGATTTATAATAATTTAATAGATTGAGTAAATTACAGTTATATCCTGTAAAAACTGATAGTTATCTTGTTTTTGTGAATGAATCAAACAAACAGGAAGGATCTGACCGAGAGAGAAAAACTGACACTAAATACAATAAAGATAGAAATACTGAATAATAGACTTATTGGTGACAGTATATACTCAATGTCGGTCACTACAAGTACAGTTGTATTGTGTAACTGGACAAAGGGGACATAAGTTATGTTTACAGTCAAACCTGTCTATAAAGGCCAACCATCTTAAATTGTAGAGTGAAAAGAGTGACAATATGGAAGTAAAGATTATTTCACTATATTAGAAACCTTTCGTTAAAGCGGGGAATTTGAATCTTTGCACTGTGGTGCTAGAGTCAACCAGATCACACTAGGCTAACCTGCATCCATTATGCCAATGTTGGTCATCACCATACAATGTGATATGCCCCATTTTGTGTGAAATGTTATGGAAAACATTTATGTAGCAACCTTCAGAAATTGTGTATGTTCTGAAGGAAAAATATCAACTTATGCAATTCCATATCTAACGAAAATAAAAGTTCTTCTCAGGCATTATTGGGCATCTTGTGATATGCTGGCAAACCCCATTACATAATTATATCTATATCTAAGATGTACAAGTATGTCAAAATTTCTGCTATGCGAGAATAAAATTCTTACAATAATGTGATTTACAGTATTTTACAAATATATGTAGATGTTTTTACTGGGTGATGTCTGGAAACCTCATTATGGAGTTTCTTTTTTGAAATACAAGTCACTATTTAGAGAGCTGATCTAAATTTGAGATTCAACCATTTACTGTGTTTTGACATACATTTGGCATGATCTCTCAAAGCTGTATATAATTGTTGTTATTTCTCCAATATCTGTAAAATATCTGAAGTTTCTCAATTTGAAATATCATCAAGTTTTAAATCATGTTTTTGACACGATACTGGCATTTTGACTAAAATAATCTGAAAGTATAAATGTATGTATGAGCATATGAACATGTATGCGAGAGAGATGAAAGAGAGAGGGAAAGAGAGAGAGAGAGTGAGACTGAATGGGGTTTTACATTCCAGTCAAGATTATTTCACTCATATCATGACGTCACTACCTATAGGTGAAGTTGCAGAAATTTTTACCTTTGCAGTGCACTCAGAGCAATGTGCAGGGTGGGGTCTTTGATGTGCCTTCGATGCCTGTCGTGACATAGGGCATCAGTTTTTAAGGTTTCTTCCGAAGGACCCCATGAATTTCATTTCTAAATGCTGAGCACTTGGCAAAAGAACAGTCACTATCTATTTATAAGACTTGGTCAGACCTTGATCGGGGTTATAACCCACAACCTTCCACATATGAAGTGAACACTCTACCAACTAAGCTGACTTAGTTTTCTGAGAGAGAGAAAAGAGGGAAAATGTGCATACATGTATCTGAGAGAGAGCAAGAGAGACAGCCAGAGGATTTTTAATTTTACGGGAGTGCACAAAAGCACTTGAGTTAAGAACCCTGTCTTTGTGCACAGAGGGTTTGTCTGCCTAGATGATACACATCAAAGTAAGACCAGCTGACAAAATTTACACAATCTATACAGTATCTAAACTATTTATTATCATACAGAGTTTAACTTTATTATTATCACCTAGCTATAATTAAGTGCAGCTTTCTTATCCTGGGCAGCTAAATTTGTAATAAATCTAACCGAAAACAGCTGCACAAAACACCAGATTTATATACACAATGCAATACACATATCATCACTACATGTACATGTTATTAACAGCAATGTCAAAAACATGACATGTACCTTACAATCTGGACTGATGTATGAATCAATACATGGTCACACAAAACTAGGAGAGGGCTTGGTGCAAGCTTCTTGTGATCATTGGATTTCCACATATGGCAGATCCAAAGACACACAGACCTGTAGTGCAAAATGTATGCCATGCTATTTGTGGACTTGCAAAAGAGGTCCTTTCTGTTAAACAATTAAGGAAACATGGATGTCAGCAATTGACTATGTGCAAAACAAACAAGTGACATGGGGTTGTTGTGGCCTTATGTCCCATAAGGGATGAAGAAGAAAAAGTAAGTAATGGTTGCTGCTGTTCAGAAAGTGCTAAACCACTTCTATTTAATAACAGTGTTTTCAATTTGTATCACACAAAATGTATTCTCAAACAGTAACACAAAGCTTAAGCTGATTCGACAGAAAAGAACCTAAATGCAATCAATTGTTTTATCTGTGCAAAATTTGTCCACAAAGAAACTACACAACAATATATACCATGCCATTACTGCAAGATGCCTACTGTCAAACAGATTAGTACTGAGTTTTAAGCTATCTATTTAGATCAGTCATTAGGAACTGATATGTAATTTAAATTCTGAACATCTGCACATTCTTAGCAGGTAAAATTTCCTGTCTACAGGGCCAGCCTTTATATATATATATACCATGTTTATTTGATTTGTTGTCTTATAAAACTCATAAAATATAGATTGAGTAAATGTAAATTGAATCTTTAAGTTGACACTGCATGTAGAGCTTTTAAAGTGTCAATTTAGGCCTGATAGCAAGGCTAGATTTTATTACAAATATTTTACTATTGTGTCTAACATGCAATATACATGATAGAATCAATCCCTAACTTTAAAATACACTTAAAATATGTTACAAGGTATTTTATGCAAATCTGTGTCATAATGATCATGATTTCTGAAGTGTAGGAGGAGAAGTAATGGTGTTTTATGTCCAAGATTCAAGTCAAGATTCATTCACTTATATCGAGGGGGTCAGTTCAAGGATGGTGGAGGAAATCAGAGTGACAGCAGAAAATCAATGAAACTTCTGTAAGTGAACTGACAAACTTTCCTCATTAGGAGCTGCCTGTGTTGACTCAAACTTAATCGCTAAGAGGCACTGTGATCCATAAGCCTGTGCTTTTGACCACTTAGCCACTGAGGCCCCTGATAAGACTACAACCTTACAGCAAAGTGTCCTGTCTGAAATGAAGGATAAATAGTTAAACTAATATTAAGAAGTAAATTTAAAGAAAAGAGTTGTTTATCATGTTTATAGTGGAACCAAATCAAGATATCAAAAATATCACAAAATACTGGCAAAATATTTATATCAAATGTGATTAAAAAGAGTTTGAAACTGGTTACAGAAATACAATCCCGACTTACCATAGTGTATTTTGTCTAATATTTACTATAGCGAGCAATGAAGTACAAACAGCAACAATTTGAAACTAATAACATAATAAAAATTGTGCAAAAAATACAAGGTGCTTGCTATGATCTGAAAAAGATTATTAACAGTAATAGGGAAGTCAGAGACAGGTTACATTACTGCTAGAAGGTATATCATTAACTACATGTATGTTCGGATGGTCATCAAACTTCTATCACCCCTCATACTTGTCTAGGGGGGTCAAATACAACCTTTTGAGGTGTGAAATAACTGATTACTTAGGGGACAGTTTGACAAATTATTAAAATGAAATCTCTAAGATCTTATAGACTCTAGACCCGAGGGTAAATATTATACTATGTCCAGAGGTCTTCTACTTTCATGTTGGCCAATGTGTGATGTTGAAACTGTCAAAAACTTTAATACAACTTGTTAAAACTAATGCCTTCTGCAAATAAAATTTGTGTCTCACTGACCAGATTAATACTAAATGTGAACACAACATAAAATGTGGGTCTATAATGTTGAAGGTTCAGAGGGATGTAAATTACTAGAAGGTCTGCATGCATCAAGCAAATGGGTTATTTGAATAATTTTGTTTGTTTTTCATTCAATAAAACAGGAATTTAAAGATGTCTTTTGATCTGTTATAACAATGTTTGTTTTAAGTTTATTCTAAGCATCTAAAAAATTTTAAGGCAAAAACCAGACTAAATGTATATCTTACTAAACAAACTGAAAGCATGATCAAAATCCATCTCTAGCTGATTTTCACAAATATTCTCAACTTTACAAATCACCCAATCAAATCTCCTACTATTTTGTCAGTCTCATGGCTATCCCTTTCCCTACTATACCCTTCTTGAACCCTCTAGAAGGCAGGCAAATTATACTGTAACAGGGAGGAGAAAAAATGCAGGGTCAGGTGTGGGATTCAACTCGGGACCTCCCACACTATTGGCAAGTGCTTTACCAACTGAGCTACCCAGATGGCTACAATACATACCAGTGTATATATTTAATATATCCATTTTATTTAAGCTAAAATTATATGTAAAAAAAAATTAGAAAACGAAAAAGGCAGGTACATGTACTGTTAGTCTAAATCACAAACAAATACAATAAACTATAACAGATATCAAAATATACACAAGGGGACAACAATAAACAAGCAATCTTATAAAGCTAACAATATCAATGTTTTGATCTAATTACTGAAATACAAATCAATCTCCCCCAGAGAACCAATAATGTATGCTGTATATGTCCCCTGATTAAAGGACCTCGGTATTTATCCTTGATCAAAACCCGACTGGAAAATATCTCCTACAACTCTCCATAATTAAATATAATAATTATCTACCCAGAATTCCCTTGTGGACGCTTAACTAAATATAGAAACAAAAATTTTCATAGGCATCTAACAATGTTTGATTGTTCAAAGTCCAATATTCAATACTACATCACAAACACAATGAGTTCATTAATTTATAACTTAAAGTGACCTGCGGTCAATTTCCTGACAGCCAGGACAATAATAAAAGACAAAGGATCTGACTTCAAAGTGAGAAATGGACAGATTTTATACATCAATTACTTTAATTAACTGACCAATAATTTTTTTTTTGAAAAAAGGCCAGTCAAACATAATTTTGGGTTTCTTAGTTCAATAGTTGTTGCTACACTGAAACCCGACTATAATGATTATCTTGGGAAGGCAGTAAAAGTCGAATTTATTAGCCAGTGGCTCTCTTATCTAAAACAGAAATCTATGGTGTGGTACATTTTAAAAAATTTTGAAAACAAAATGTTCAATCATTTTTTCATTGCATTGTTTAAATATACACATAGCTGGTTGTGAAACAATATTGACTGGGATATACAACCTAATTCACCCAATATAATTATATAACTTAAATACATCTCTGTTCGAGTCTGTTCTGAATCTTGTCATGGTTAAAAATTCAGAATTCAACATCAGTCACAGATATAAATATGAGTGGCCTGAAAACTGCAGCTGAATTCATAGATGGATGGAGGCTAAATTTTCACTTCCTCTGTGTATGATTAATCATGGGACAGCAATTATTAAGAACAGAACAGAGGAGAATGGAGAACAATTGATCATGAATCATTTCTCAAACTGCTGTAACATTGTTATAATCTAATTACTGTGAAAAATCTATTAATAAACCTGCATAATGGAGTGGTCAATCATCCTTATGTTAGCTGACATGTAATCAAAAGTGCTAAATGACCACTACAGGCTCAGTAATTTATCAGGGTTAACACTCTGTCTTTTTGTTTGTCAATTATACACAATAGTCCCATATAGGCCAATGTCATATAGCAATTGACATCACTCTAGGAATCCGGATTCTTGATGTGCCGACTATGGTTTATTAAATGACGCTCAACATTTAAAATCAAGACTTAGAATTTTTTTTTAGTCAAACCACCAAAAAAGGAAGCTGAAAGTGACCTTTGTGTGTACTTTTGTTGCTCATTCAAATGGCATACTGATAGGTAAAAAATTAGTGGTCAAATTTCCCTGACCTTTAGAAGCAGGTGACCAACTGCAAGTACAATAGACATTTGGGTATGAAGTGTTCTTTTGACCTACTGATCTTGTACTATTATCACCTTCATCAGTATGGTGGTGGTGCATTGAAGTACCACAAGCCACAATGAAGAGCTAAAAACAAAATGTATTGATAAAATTAACCCTTTTTAAAATATTACCAGTAAAATGTAAAAGAAATTTATTCATCATTATTCTAAAATAGAATATGCTTATTATGCAAAATTGAACATGTACATTATTTTTATTTTAAATTTTAAACAAGGAATTGATTGGCTAATATATGATTAACATGCCAGTAGATAAAAAGATCCGGAAATAAACCTGGTATCTATTGACACCTGTCATTCATAGTCTTTCAAAATAGTCAATTGAAAAAAAATTAAAAATACATGCATGCATGTGTTAAATGAAGTCATTAAAACACTCATCAATCAGGGTTCAATTAAATCAAAGATTCATTCAATGATTACATGTGACCTGTATTGTAATTACAATTTGTACTTTACGATTTTTATGTACTAATTTGTCAAGTTAATTTTTTAAATTTTATTATTGTGATTCACAAAAGACCAAATAAGGAAATGAGTTTTATTTTTAACCCATAAGAAAGTAAATACATCCATTATATTTTTTATGAAATGCTGACTTTAGAACATTCAAACAAGGAATTATACTTTTTTATATACACGTATGAAATTTATGACATGAAAATTAAGAAATATAGGAAATTATATAATTCATAAAATTTGTAATCATAAAAACATAGGAATTAAGTTGCAAGAAACTTGGTTTTTTCATAAAATTTATGAGGAAAATTACTAAAGAACTTGTCAAAAAAGCAAAAAGCAAAAATACATCCTCATGATAAAATTCCTGTTAAAACAACTTTAGAGAAGTTACGAACACAAAAATGATATTTTTAGGTCAATTTGAATGTAAATCTTTGTACAAAAATGTGATGTCATCATGCGGTTATGAATTTATTCGTCATTTTCAGTCTATAGTTATGATCTTCAGTTACGATAAGCAGCGATTACATCATTATGACAGGACACAGACAGTTACAGTTCAGTTAGTCCGCTGAACTTTAGATAATAATTATGATAATCTTTTACAGATTAACTCCCTTAACCATGCATGTTTCCTTGCAGGTTAAACTAACAATAATTGATTGAATGGGGTTAAACCGTTTTATGTCCCAGTCAAGAATATTACAAGAATATAGCTAATAATAGACAAAACCACAGGCTATAATCAAAGGGAGCCTTACAATTATATGCATTGAAATGTGCATCTGTTGTATATAATTTAAACTTTCCACTGCAATTATTATGATCAAGGGAATGACACAACTGAATACAACATATGTACCCGTACTTTGAACATGACAAGAGTTGGAGATGCTACAAATATAGTGGAAAGAAGTTCCCAAAATTTGAACAATGAACACAGTCTCACTGAGAGAGATGACATTTAAAAGATGGCAAGAAAGCTTTAACCTGGCTCTGGTTATGGGATAACTCCAGACTAGCCTCCTAAAGAATGACTGTAATTACAATGGACACTTAAACCAATTCTCATATCAGGGAGGGGGATGACATATAAGCACTCCTGTATGTCCTACAGGCAAACTTCAACTGTTTTATCCATTAAATGATGCTTTACTTCACATCAGCAAGAAACAACCAACCCAGGTCAGCACAATACTATCAGGCAAAGAAAACATAAGCAAGCCAGCCAAATATAATACTATCGGCCAAAGAACATATAACCAATATAGGCCAACATAATACTTTCAGACAAAGAAAATATAATCAACCAAGTCCTGCTTATGGACATACATGTAAATTAATTATGTAGGTACCGGTAAGAAAACTTTAATCGGCAGAGCTCAATACAAGACATGTAGACAGGCTTAAGTAAAATATCATAAATATTTACAAATGACTTGATTGTTATGATGTTTAAGATAATACCACCTGGACATACCAGGGACTACCTGAATTATTAACCTGTCTGGTCTACTATTTCATACCTGGAACATCTTAATTAGTCCAGGTGGACACCAAGATAGGCAGATGGAAGAACATAAATATTTACTATTAGTAATCAAGCTTATCGTTATTTGTCTAATTTCTGCTGTTTACGGACATGCACACACGCTATATCTTATCCAGATTGTGCATGATTTCCTACATTTCAACATGAAGATCGAAATATGTGAAGAATTTTTCATGAGATAATAGGCAATGCCAGAATGATAAGGCATTTCTTGTTTACAAAAATTTAATTTGCCTTAAAACAAGACAACAAAAACAAGGTGTGTTATTTACAAACCATGCTTCATAATAATCCGTAATGAAGCGGTTCATAATGTCTGTGAACTTCACATGACACTTGAAGGTGGGAAAAATTTATTCAAGAAATTATTTTACTAGTAAGCTTCTTACAACTTTAAGCCCAGAAGCTTTTGTAAAAAAAATCTATAAATTCAAACTTTTAGTGACTCTAAATCACAACATGGTATTAAAACTGATTAAACTTTTAAACAGTTAACATATATGTCCTTGTAGGGTACAAATCTTATTTCCCGCCTAAAACATAAAACCCTTGTTACTGTCTCCAATGTCATTCCTTAACCAAGATTTTTCCCTAACTTAAATTTCGCAAATTTTGGCAATCTCAGTTTGGAACTATGGATTTATAGTTTTGGTTAAACAAAATGCAGATGTTATAAGCTTGGAATGATCTTCAGAATGATACCTTAAATTCCTTAATATCTTAAAAATGATATCTTATATTCCTAAATATCTTAAAAATTAACAAATTTATAAAGATTTGAAATTTTATCAGATTTATAAGTCAAGGAATGATTATAAAACTTCTGTAGCGGTTTTTCGTTTTAATGTTGTTTTACATATTTTGTTATGTCAAATTACAAGCTCTACAGAGCCTTTGCTCATTGTAAAGATATTCAACCATATAAACACAATTTTTGTATCTTGTATCTTGTTGGGACCAGACAAGGGTTAAATTTTTTCAGATCTTAACTAAGGTATGATGACTTATAGATTGAGCCTGAATTTAGAGAAAATTTATCATTTAATCAAAAATTATTTTGGATTTCGAATTAAAAAGAAGTAATATTGGTTTTTATCTTTAGTAAGTACCAATGTGTCTATACACTTATCTATCTTTTCAAGCTCATCAAAGCAGTTTCTGTGTACAAGTTAACACACAAAGATATATTGAGCAGATACCAGTACATAAATTACATGACTGCCAATGGGCCATGCAATATACTGCATCAAAAGCTGCACAAATGTGCAGGAAAAAAAACCCACGAGCCTGCAGACAGACAAGACCATGTGTATGTATGTATATTTATCTTTATTTAACATCAGGTTCACCGCTAAAATTATATTTCACACACATAAATCAGTCCAAAGACTCTTGGTTTACAGAAATAGTGATAGACAGGGATTGAAATCAGTTAATAAAGTGTAAACATAAAGATTTTATAAACAATACACATTGATATAGTGTTAAGACAATAATTGCTTAGTCAGCACTTTATAAATTACATTATTGTATGTCTTGTTCAATTTTTTGTACATGTCTTTTGTGCCCATTGTTTTGAGAAATATGAAATACAAGTATTTGCATTGAAAATGCATAGTGACTGTCTAAATGACCATTATAATACTTTTATGAAACATTTTAAACAATTTCTTTTGCTTGAAATCAAGCATGATCGATATATTGTATTAACACCTCAGCCAAGATTATATATCATTTACAGTGAATTGGCCAGTCAGTTAGACTTGTGAATTTTTATTATGCCCAGTCAAGATTCTTTCACTCAGTTCTTCGATGGTGGAGAAAACTAGAGTGCCTGCAGACCTTCAGCAAGTGAACTTACTAGCTTTCTCCCACTAGGATCTGTCCCAAGTAGGATTCAAAACCAAGGCAGAGAGAGGTCGTAACAATATTATTTTCAAATTTAAGGCAAAAATCTTATACTGCAACATGACACTACAGAATGTTGTATGCAAGCACTGTGAATCTGCAATCAGTAATGTACAAGTTATCTATAAAACTGGGTAAAGTCAAGGTAGTAAATTTACAACATGGGTGTCCATAAAAACACAAACAATCCTATCTTCTCTGGGTTTTAAAGAACATCTTGTTCTTTTCTTATGCAATTTAAGATAATACTCCTTTAAAGGACATACTTCAAAGAGTGTGGTATTCCACTAGACAGGAGGGAGGTACAAAAAGCCACAGACAAATACACAAGTTACCTCCCATCTACACAAAATGGCATACAGAGGTCAAGAATTACCCCCTATTGATTTCATATCTTAAATAAGGCTATTTTAACATTAACCATTAGGCAAAGAAAAAGAAATTTTGTGTTTCTGATGTTCTGTCTAAAAACAGGGGCAGAGGTACATAATCAAAATGCTGGAAATAGTAAGGTACTGCTAACACAAATGTTCTTTGGTCTCTAGGAAACCTCACAACGGGTTAGGCCTATGAAATCATGTTTATCTGCTTTTTTAAAACATTACTTTTACATGAATTGGGCCTTTTACGTGCATAATGTTTTATGTTTACAGCAGTTCCCCAAAAAGGCAAATAAAAGCTTTTATTTCAGTAAGGGTTAGTGAGGTTATAAACACAAAATGTGTTTTGGCCTTATCGGTTCACATCAAAGGAACCTGATAATTACAATAATTGTAGATATATTTAATATACCTCCTGATAATAATATACCCTGCTACTATCACATTATACTTAATAACACTAATCTATCTCAACACATACTGTAAGATAAATCTAATTCTCAGTATTTTATCAAGTGAAATTTTAATGGACACTTGATAAGTAGTCTAAATTAAATGGCAATATATCTTTTAGATTTTAGTGGCTAGTTTGTACCTAAATGTTACCTGTAATTTATATTTATGATAAGTAGTGAAAGTGTAAAGTAGAAAAGTAGCCATTTTTCTCTCTCTTTTTTACCTTAGGAGAATACCTTGTTGATTAAATAGTGACCTACGGCTACTAATAAAGAAAGTAAATTATTCTAATTGTCTACTACAGCATTCTATGTCTGTAGATATCAATACTATAATAGCATTTTGGAGGTAATTTAGTCTGACTGGTTGGTTACCAAGTAATTTATTGATTGAATGAATGATTTTTTAGTGTTATTCTTTTAATTCATTTGTTCATTTGCAAGGTTTTAAGAAATGTCCTAAACACAATTCATGGGTTTTTTGTTTGTTTCAGTAATACTGGTGAGTAGGTAAAATTTTGAGTTAACGATTAACGATTTCTGAACAAATTTTGGAATAAGATCAGGTGTTTTAAAGGGAGATAATCTAAGAACTTGACATCAATGTGAATAAGCATCACTATTAAGTAACCTAGTGCAGTTTGCACATTTCTGAAATTGCTATACGAATTGTATAAAGCCACAATATCCATAGTATGATACCTTCGTATAAATGTTTAACATAACAGCTCGATACAAAGTGCAAGGTTACTGAGATGGTACATGATAAAGGTAACATCATGATAATTAAATAAAGTCAATACAGATGTAAACAGAAGCTGAAATAAAAAGATACTAGATACTACATAATGTTTTGATACCTTTAAACAATAAACAAATGATATTTTACTGATAAAACATGAAATAGAATTCTTTTAATTCAAAATAAAAAAATATCAATATTTAACATTGAAACTTATATCCTGATGTATTACGACATTTACGTCATACTATGAGATGAAAAATTACACTTAACTCCAAAAAGGAAACAAATCTTCTAAAATAGACTGTTAAATATGTTTTTATTTAAATATTATCATTTATAATAAAACGATCAATTATCTCTAAAATACAATTTATTTAAAATGGAAAACTTGGTTTTTGTTTCCATTTGATCGATTAAGTCAACAGCTGTACTGTGATATAATATTGCATACTGGTATTAAACGTGCAAGTTATTTCTATGCAGTTATTGGACATAATAGCCAATCCAGTCACGGCTAATGTTGGGTAATTTTACACTCAATTAAACAGAGTTTACCTGGCAGGTGTAAATTATTATTTACTTAATGAAGGAATGTGTGTCTGTGCAAGATCTTTTAAATGAAGAATATGTTGGGGGTAGACTTTTAAAGCTTACAGAATTTAACAAATCATTTCTATTATTTCTAAATACTGGTACATTGAAATAGAAAATATGCAGGATGGTTAGCGCCCTAAAAATAAACTTTTCTTAACTTAAAGTGTGTTGGATCTTGAGTTTTTCAGTTGAAAACATTACTGAGACTCAATGACTTAAATTAAACGGACAATTTGCAAGTTCTATGATGGGTTGCATTATCCAATTTGTATTTTACAATTACAACTGGCAACACATGCACTTCCAATAACAGTTGTACTGGAAAAGTTTTTCTCTTATATAAGACAGAAAAACCCACAGTTTAACAGGATGTTTTTTTTTTTTTTTTTTTTTTTTGTCTCGCCCTAGGGTTGAGACAAGGTACATGCACTAAAATGTCGCAATATCACTATTGTGAGGCCAACGATTCAGAATTTAGATTGTGATTGGTTGCAAATGCAAACAATGTTCTTTTTGCATAGTTTTAGAATAATTTTACCATTAAAGTTTTACAAAACAGATATACCGGGTATATTGGATATGGGAGAAAAAAAAGTAACCCCTGCTTTGTAGTGAAAATATTAGAAATCTCAATCTTAGGGGTAAGATTTCCGTGTCTCCACTACAGATCAGGGGTAGATTCTATTATTCTTGACAACTTGTGTATAGCAAGAGGACGTTTTTCTTTAATATTGCCTAGTACATGTTTTGCAGCTGCCATTTAATACATTCCAAATAAAAACTGCATCTAATTTTCATGTAGGGGGTATGATGTCAGCTACATCCTGCACTTGCATAAACAGGTAACATTTAAATGACTAACTGAAAACCACATATCATTTTAAAATTCAAAACATGAAGCTTCATATTCAATATTTTATTTTCATAAATTTGCAGGAGATATTTTGTTGTTTTTAGAGAAAACCTCAAAAACTGCTATGTAATCTGATATGGGATAGGTTAACTTACACACTTAAATGATGTTTAAATGATGTAGGGGTTTAAATTTGACCTTAGGTGATCAGCTGATAAATGAGATCAGCTTCAATTTCAATACTCTAACTTTAACATGCCTCCAGGAGATAATAATAGTCAAATATTTCAAGTATGAAAAGATTTTCACAGCAGGTCCACATACCTTACACCTTTAGTGTCATTTATTACAGTGTAAACAGTTTTACACCTTATCAAAATATATACTGATAGACCACATTTTTCCAGTTGTATCAAATAAATTTATGTACTGATAGACCCTATTTTTTCAGTGTGTTTCAATCAACATGCTGGTAGCCACCATCCTCTATATTGTAAACTGCACAATTTGCTTGTGCATATCAATGCATGCAGTTTCATAATGCATAAATATTAAGCTCTACTGAACTTTACCTTTACCAGGTAGATTGACCACCTCAATATAAGTTAAAGAATATCGAATGGGGCGTAAAACTCAACTACTCCACTCCTGTATAACAGGTACCATTTCTACCCTTGCTAAATTTCTGAGTTCAACTTCATACCATCAGACACTACCAGAGACAATATTTTCATTCCTGACTTCCATCCAAGGACATATTTACAAATATTTTGACGAACAAACTGAAATTGGACCAAATTTTAATTTTAATCCTTTACTCACCTTATTTTGTGTATCATTCCAGTTATTTTTGTTGGCTTTCAGGGTATCATTTTCATTATGTACCATCTTCGTTAGGATTTTCAGTCTGTTACCAGGGGCTATTCCCTGCTTTCCCCTGAATGAACAAAGCCACCATCCTTCTAGACCATTGGTGTCTGTTTCTATGACAGTCAAGACATCACCACGACGAAATGCTATCTCATCTGGTGTCTCTGCTATGTTATCATAGACAGCTTTTGCAAGCAGTGTCTGAAAATAGAAAGAAAAATTAGTTAAAATATTATTTAAATACTATTTTTTTCATTCTTTTCCTCGAGTCCATCATGGTAAACACTAAAACTTTTATCAGATGGCTGCTACTGTTAAGACTGCTAACCAACATTCTGATGGTTGGACATATTTCCACCATCAACCTTAGACCCCAGCTATATAATACTCAAATTTAATTAAATCTTTTCTGGGATTTTAATTCAACAGTTCTTCGATCAAAATGAAGGCTTTTGTCCAAACAGCAACCAAATGAAATGGAAAACATGTTGAAATAGCTCAATCACCAACAGTAATTTAGTAATAGCTACTTAGCAAAAA
The DNA here is from genome assembly GCA_021292105.1 of Anadara kagoshimensis. Classification (NCBI taxonomy): domain Eukaryota; kingdom Metazoa; phylum Mollusca; class Bivalvia; order Arcoida; family Arcidae; genus Anadara; species Anadara kagoshimensis. The sequence goes on along the minus strand of CM037875.1, from coordinate 38,245,247 downwards.
AAAGGTCCAACACTAATAGTAATTTGGTTATCTTATTGTTTTCAATAAAATATTTATAAAAACCAAACTGATTAGAAGATGAATACACTATCTGGCATTAATGTGAAGTTGATATGTTTATAATGATTATAACTACATTAGTCTGTCCCGTGATTCCAAGGTTCGGCTCTTCAATTTGAAAATTAACTTTTACTTTTGTAGATTTTTCATTTTGCTGATTGGTTTGCCTATGTCGATCATAATGAGATCTGTCCCAATGGACTTGTGTTCTAGATTCAGAACTCTCATAATTAGCTCTATCCAAACAGACTTGTTTTCCAGAATCTGAAACCTTATCGTGGTCCATTTCAACAACTTCACTGTTTTTAGTATAAACAACTTGAAATGTCTCATCGTCCCTTGATATATAACTAGATCTATGTCCACAAGAAGACCGATATTTCCAACAATATAACTTAGTGAAAAACTGAAAGAATTTGTTATTCTTCATTTTGTCATTCTACAACCAAAACTTGTGTGTGGTATATGCAAAAGACAAATGCAAAAATAAATGGTATGTGCTGGTCAGAATTTTCTTTCCAATTAAACCTGAAAGTAGTTTTCTCAGTGGCAGCTGTCTTGACCAATATCAACTTCATTCACCAAATAAAAAAAAATAAAAAGAAAGGTACTACCATGTGGATGATAATTTCTTTCAAAGATGATTTACCGTGGATGAAAGACGGCAGACATATATTGAAGCCTGTTCTTGATGGGATTGTCTTGTAAATCTATCTAAGATTCAATGTGTATTGCCAGTTGCAAAAAATATTAATCATTTAATCCATGATTAATTACACAGTAAGGAAGTTGTTGGTAAAATATCCTGTTTTAAAAACTAATATATATACTGATAAAGGCTCTTGATGGGTATATCTAACTTGATTGATGATTAAAAACTCCAATACAAATTATGTTGCATCCAAGTTAACATTTATTTCAATTGTATTGAGATGTCACCAGCTATGGTGCAGGATTATACTCAATCAATGCATGTACTTGTGTTATTGAGCAGTGAGGCTGTTTTTGTGCTATACATACCATGGCAAAAAGTTATAATTTTTAAGGTCACTTCAGGAAATGAACACCATCTTTTTCATTCCAAAGTCTCAGGTTTGACCCTTCTAGAAATCATATCAGGTTCCACTGTATTCAGATTGCATGTGCAACTAGGAGCAATCCAAAATCTACTTCCATGGTGCCATAACTTATATTAATGTGTTCTAATAGCACATTTAAACAACAGGCAAATGAGTTTAAGTTCCAGAATTAAATGTTCAAAAAGGTGAAACAAACAGCATTGTCAATCAGAGATCAACTGATCAATATATTAATTAACACTGTCCAGAACCCTATGGAGCCTCATTTGAGATATACAAACAATCTATTAATATTATACAAGACATCTGTAGGAGCCTTTACAAGTGTTAATATGAATTTACAAGCTAATTAACTACAAATTATACTCAGATAAAGACCCAGTCAATGGTTTATCAATACAAGACTTAATACAGATTCCCTGGACCTAATCACTGGCCCTGGGTCCCATTATCAGGATCCTGACTTAGAACAAGAACTATGTCTCAAATTTATGAAGTAGTGCCAGTATTAATACTGATATGTGCAAGTGATAGGTTAATAAAGAAATCCTTATCAGATTTTGATAAGTATTAATTGCTACACAGTGATAGGGTATACTGCAGAAATCCTAGGTCCTGGGCGAAGACTTGATACCAGATCAAAGTCAGAAATCCTAGGTCCTGGATGAGGACTTGATACTGGATCAAAGTCACCGCAGGACAGACATCTCGGTTATATGATGCTGTCTGAAGCTGGGTAGATTTCTGGGGAGTGGATTTTCTCTGATGTATAAAGTTATCATCAGTAATTATTAGTTGTAAGATAATTCTGGTTATGAAGGTAATTAGAGGATACAATGAAGCTATACATTCTTGTTTATTTTTAAAAGAGCATTTAAATTTCACTTCTTATAAAAGGTACTGCATTATATGAATAATGAACAGTTATCAGACAGACATAAGTGAAACTGAAAATCAAGAATTGTCAAAAAACTACATAGCCTGTCCACACCAACACAAACTTTTTTAAACATTGGATACCAATGTCTTTAGCTTAGGTTCATGCCATGAACAGTCAAGCTAAAATTACTAATGAATATTGACTGGTTTGCTCCCTTTTATAGGCTCTGACAACGTTTGCAAAACAATACTGTCTACAGTGCAGGGAAGTTGGACAGGGGACTGGTCTTACTGTTGAAAACAGCAATCATCACCCACCTCTACTATTTCTAGACCCAGCATGACTTACAATACCCTCTATACCAAACATTAAACGATGCTTAATCAACAATGCATTCTTCACAGCCAGTGCAATAAGCCTTAGCTATCAAGGGGACAAAACAATAGAAACCTGATCCAGAATGCACACGTCTGCAGTGTTTATTAATAATCCAGTCAAAGATCTGTTATCACCCAACACAAAACAATTTTCCAACTGTGAAAGATATAATAATCAAGTTATTTCTGCCTTACTGGGTATCTAACTATTCATTTACAGATGGGATTTCATCTGGAGGGCAAAGGTTATTCAACTTTGTAAAAGACAATGTTTCACGGTACTGGTACCTAAAACTAGATATATCATCATAGATCAAAGATAACATATTTGACAATTTATCTAGTTCAAATTTTTAAATATGGGGTGTTGATTACAGGTAGAATGACATTTTCTTAAAATAGAGTGGTTTTAAAACCACAAAACTTTCAATAAGTCAAAGGGTATCTAATTAAGAGAACCGAAAATAATATATTGCTCATGACAGATCTGTCTACCTTTCCGTCTTGCTTCCCAATTTATAAGTACTGCATGTTTTACAGATGATTGTGATCTCTCTCTCTCTCTCTCTCTCTCTTTCTCTCTGGCTGATCTCGATCTCTCTCTCTCTCTCTGGCTGAGATCTCTCTCTCTCTCTCTTGCTGATCTCTCTCTCTCTCTCTCTGGCTGTGATCTCTCTCTCTCTTTCTGGCTGAGATCTCTCTCTCTCTCTCTGGCTGAGATCTCTCTCTCTCTCTCTCTCTCTCTCTCTCTCTCTCTCTGGCTGATCTCTCTCTCTTTATCTCTCTCTCTCTCTCTTAAAAGCATACTGCAGTTTTTTTATGTTACTGGTATTGGAGATGTTTCCTCTATCTATAACTAAAAGGGCACCAATGACTTGTTTTAGTTTTAAGTTTGTAATGATACAAACAAGTAATGACTTGGTTTCAAGAAAATGGCCTACAAGTTTGCTATGGTACTTACTCTGATTACCTTGATACAATGTAGTAAAATTGATTATGATGACACCTCTAGCATACAGAGCGATAAGAGTATGGTGATAGAAATGTAGTCCCGTCCAATAGGTAGGGTTCCCCTTTAACTTGATGACGACAAAGGGAGAGCATAATTAATGACACCTCTCAACAAACAGACAAATATTTATTATATCTGACAAAATACACCTCTAGAAATTATATCACATGGCAAAATTCAACAAGAATTTGCTCATAAAAGACACTATGTATAAATCTCTCTTTTTTACTCTATGTGGTATATGTATTATATCATATACTATACTAATAATGTTGGAAAGTAATGACTAATGTGTAAAATGTGTTTTCTGGTGTTTTCACCCAAAAAATTACTCCTGATATAAACAGTATAGAAATCCTGAAAAGAGCGAGTCATATGTTTTACATTACTTACAATTTTTACGGAAATTACTTTTTCTCACCTGAAATTGATTACATTACCTACAACTTGGTTAAGATAATATTATTATATATCATAACACTATATATTAAGACATACCTTCATCTCACACCTAAATCCTATATAACCTATCTGATAATGAAAAACATTACAGTTTTATCCGCCCGGAATGCACAATATACGATATATAACTGATATAGAATATTAAAAACATGTCATATTTTGACACGTTATAAATGCTGCTGTTTTTCTTTCGTCATATTTTTTTCGTTGTACAGGTATTTTGTATTACAGTATAGTACTGTATTAATCATCCATATCACACTCGTATTCCTGCATTTCATTAAGAACCACTGAGTGAGGTTAATCCTTAAAGACGTTACACAATCTGTATACTATCTATAGCAGGAACATCCTTATCATTTACATAAAGGAAGGTTATACAAGTAAGACAGCGTAAAAAAATACCACTTAATCATCTGGATCATCAAAACACTTCATGATATGCCTTTTCTTTATTAGACTTTAAAATACCTTTAAAACCACAAACATTTGTTACGTCATGACTACCATAGGTAAAAATAACTTACGGCTGGAAAATATTTTACGAGTACACTATTCTTATAAAGTAAATTTTTTTTATGAAAAGATAAAGGATAGTCAGAATTTTCTGCTTGACCATATAGATCAAGTGTTGCACTCAAAATGTGATATAAATTTTCATTTTTTACAATGCTATTTTAGTATGGCTGGCTTGTCAGATATGAGGATTTCACCTGCGGACAAATTCCAGAAAAAGGTATATATAGGGTTTTACTAACAAATAAATTTCATATAGTTGTCTAACTATCCAATTGGATAAATCTATCACCCACCCAATTCTCTAATGACATACTGGTAGGTCAATAAAACATATCAAGATAATAAAGAAAATCGCTCAAATTACAGTTCTGTTCAAAACTCAACAACACATAATAAACATGCCTGACTTTAACAACCAAATTTTAAAAGGGGGAGAAAAAAAGCAATTCATGTCAAAATTCTACAATTTCCTTGTTTTATGTATGGGCAGTACAACATCTCTGTATGCTTTACCAATCAATGCCCTGAATTAACAGAAATAAAGGAAATCAAATTAAATACAGTTCTGCCTGAAGATATAATCTGACTTCACTAACCAAATTTAATAAAAGAAGAAAATGCCAATCCATGTCAAAATTCTACAATTTCCTTGATTTTATTATGGACAGCAAAACTCCTATGTATGCTTTAACAATCAATGCTTTAAATTAACAGAAATAAAGAAATCAAATTACAATAAATACAGTACTGCCGAAGTCAACATGACATAAAAAACCATGACGACACTTCATTATCCTTACCGGTAATTAATCGTGCCAGCTATAATGTACAAATTCTACATTTGTTGGACTGTAAAACTACTCTTGGGACTTCAACTACTTTAGATATTTAACCAATAAAGTTGTGCATTAGATTTGTAATAACCTTCATCCAGTGACATTTATGATGATAATATTGATATTTTTAATCAATATGATTGATTCGTTTTCTCATTAAGGTGAAACAGTAGCCAATGAATTAGTAAAACTAATTGATTTTGTAAATTTAGAGGAGGACATAAATATACTGATGCTATAAAAACTTTTCAATATTCAAAATGAGTATAGCAAAACATCGATATCTTGACCATCATTTCCATGAATAACATAGAAACCTCTGTCATCATAGTAACAATAATTTGAAAGTATTTTACAAGACTCGAGACTCTTCAGGCAAGAATATTTTAATGATTTTATGCATGGGGAAACTTGCTATATTTCACTGGTGTGCTAGCAAAAAATTAAATAAATATTATGATAATGAAATGATAAGTGACATAGAAATATTTGCTGGGACTGTCCCTCACAATTTAAATTCTATATATATCAGGTAAATATTTTGAATTTTTAAAAGAAATGTTCTAAATTACTTTATTACATAATTTTGGGGTTTTTTTTCTCGGCATATTAAACTTTGGTGGAAGGTACAAATAGACATTCTTACAAAAAAAAATTGGGGAAAAAAACTAATTCACATTCAAGGGCATATGATAATCTGATATTTGATGCTTGTAATAATACCTCAGATTTTTTTAACAAAGATCTTTCACAGAAAATGTCACTGTAAACAAAGATCAAACCCCTTTACATGATCAAATCTGAAATTTGAAAAAAAATCAACTTGGAGATTAATTTAATTAAAAGATGTTTAGCAGATGGATAGAAGAATACAAAAATAAACGACCCTGCAGCAGGCAGTGTTACAGAAAACAAGCTATTGTTCAGAAATCTTACAAAGCATTGACTCACAGTCACAGATGATATGAGTCAATAGTGAAAGAAATCTGTGTAGTCAAAACTCTTGTTAATTGCTTCTAGAGAAAAATACAAAATATCGGGCTTGAAAGATTTGTGTTACCCTGACCACAATTAAAGACCATGTTATCACTTTATCAAGTAATTACGACAATGCACACCAAGAGAGAGGGGGAAATCAATTATACCACATAACAATACCTCATCTTTTCTCAGGTATTATACCACATTGATTTTATAATTTATCATATTTATCCAATAAATGTAGGATGTTAAAACATCAATTATATGCAATATTCAGAATTATGTAAATATTGAATATAATCACTGCTGGTTTCGTCAGTAATATATTGACAACTTATAATGGTATTGTTTATTAAAGAACTGATCTTGTTTGATTTTTTTCAATTTTCTTGTCACTGAGGATTGATACGAAACATCACAAAATTAAATGTTTGGCAACCTCTATTATCAATCATAATATCAGCTTCATAGGAGGAAGGAATAAGATAGTGGTTTTCTTCAGGATACATGAACAACAATGTCACACTTATATTAAGTAAGAACAATTAGTTAAGATAATGGAGGTTACCACAGATGATCAGGTGGTGAACCATCAAACTATCCTCCATTATGAAAGATTCTTAGAATTCAACTCTGGGTGGAGAAAAAAAATTGATATTTGGAAGGTAAATGAACAGAATTTAACCAATAGAAGATCACTTCTGACAAAATAATTTAACTCGTGATATTTGAAAGAACAAATAAGTCCTGTCTTGGCAGCCATATACATGTACCAGTAATTCTGCCAACCCTACCCTAGTCTTGACCTTGACAGTCAGTTCATGAATGGTGGAGGAAACCGGAGTACCCATAGAAAACCATCAAGCTGATATACTTTCTCACACTAGGATCTGTTCCTGGTGGGATTCGTACCCAGGCAGTGAGAGGGAATGTGATCCATAAGCACATACTATAGAACACTTGGCCACCGAGGCCCCACACAGATCCAACTGATTCCTACCATTTTGTGACTGAGTAACAAAAATGTGATGCACATTTGCTGGTACATATGGTTTTAGTTCATTAGGTAGTGTATTTGCAATTTTTCTACATGCCATCTATTGTTTGAATAACCACAGATGTTTAAACATGTTGAGCCTCCCATGATGTAGATTGCTCAAAAATTGAGGTTACCAAAACAAGACTGTCAATTGACACACAAAATTGAAATCCACCAGATTTCAGATATAAAACACAAACCAAGTGGGGTAAAATGTGACATTGTCATGATGACCATCAGATTACTTTTATATTGTTCACTTTGACCAGCAAATTCAATTCTATCCTATTGCCATAAAAATTCAATTTCTTTAGAGAAATCTAAGAAGAGCTAGACATTGGAAGCTGTCATAAAATTTCAATATGGCTTAAAACATTTTACAATGGAGATTTATCATTGAAATCCGATCATAAAAATTTGAACAATGAAAATAAAATTTGTAAAGATAAAGTAAAGAGATTTACCATCCACATGTTGAGTTGTTAAACTTTAATATCCTTCCAACAACAAGATCACCATTATCTGCTAGTCCAAATCTTCTATTTAACTGATTTTCAATGACACAGTATACAGAACTGCCTTCAATGGATGACAGTGCAGTTATGAAAACTTTTTATCTCTCAACTATCTTTATCAGTCATATATAGGCCAAAATATAGTTACAATGTACAACAGGTTTTCTCAAAACCTCCTACACATGACTACATTTTGTTTTGGGCCAAATCCAAATGTCACAGAACGGTCAAGAATTCAGCACCTTGATTCATCATCCTAATTTAATTAACCCACTCATCAACACCTCGGACAAATAGCCACTGTAGTATATCTACACTGGACACTGGATATCCTCATGTCTATCTTATAATCATACAAATTATGATAAGTTAAAATTCCAACTCCTAGATCTTGATATAAAAGTTACACTTTGAATTAAATCTATTCCAAGAATCAGTGTTACAACAAAAGTTGCTCTTTGAAATACTTTCTTTTCCCCTGTTCTGTGAACAGGCTACTACAATAAGTATCAAAAGGATGAAAAAATATTTTCAAGTTCCAACTTCACAACTTAACTCAAGCTGACAGTCATGAAGAAGGTTGATGTCAATTTCACTGAAATAAGTACTGATTATAACTTCAAAATCCAACTTTAAAATACTGGACAGTCAATAATGATGTTGATAGTACCAGTATTCTGTCAATTTCATTGAAATAAGGACTGACAGTAACTCCAAAATCAAAACTTTAAAATACTGGACAGTCACTAAGGGTGTTGATAGTACCAGTACTCTGTATTTCTGGTAGTCTATCTCTCTAGCTATAAACCAGTTCTTTAACAGAAATAATGGCACAAAAAATCCATAATAGAATAACAATGTATTTGTGTCAAGAGTTGTCAACAGAGAGAATATCTTCTTATCCAGACAATACCATTCAAAACAACTTCTGTCTTCTACTGACAGCAACAAAAGAAATGTCTTTTAGCTTGACTGACCACTTAGTGAACAATCTGTCCAGTCTTAGTTATCAGGTACACCTGTACGGGACTGACCATTCCACATTAACCCCCTGTTGTCCACTACAGGTTACACACTGACCCCCTTAATGAATAATGATTTAAGATTATCATAACCGTTCATTTCAAGCTAATGTTATCTAATTTCATGCTCATCATTCAAATATAAAGCATGGATCAATGATAAGGCACCTTAGGGGAAATCATTATGTTGTCTTCTATACCAATTAAACCTTGAAATGAACTGTATTAACTGTATAAAGCCCCTGGGGAATATTTTAATTCCTCATTAAAAGACAAGGCTCTTCCATAGGGGAGAACACTATCTAACCGTTATCTTGGAGATTAATACAAGATTATTATTGGATATCCCATATTATTAAAAAACATTTTTAACGTTTTATAACTTATGATAATCTAAAGATCTAATCTCACTAATCCTCTGATCCTACCCCTCACAGATTAAGAATTATACCAATATCATGGAAATACGCTGGATTGTGGACAAACTAGCAATACAGTTTTCAGTTTTGCATTTAGCATTGTAAAAACATTTTTCTTATCACAATTTTTGTAACCTTTACAACAATTGATAAAATTCAACAATCTGAAAACCTACCATATGCACAATGATTTTCCGTTCATTACCAAAAACAATCATAATTATAACAAGACATTTTTCCTGACACAATACTCATGAAAGGTAAGATGAAAGCTATATGAACAGTGTTAAGGGGTACCTAATTACAATATAAAATGCCAAAATGCATCACGGTACAATGAACCCTGTCTCACTCTTTTCCACCCCCATATATGTGAAATAATCTGCATAAGGCCTGCATTCCCTGCATGATTACTGATCATGTTAACAGTAATATCTTCCTGACTTTATTTCAAAACCATTGGCTTATCAAAAATTCTATAAATTCATAAATTGATATTAACAAGGAACTTGGCCAATGTTTTTGATGTTTTAACTTCCTCTTTGTAACTTGAGATTATAGACATGATGGTAACGGACTGACTGACTGACCAACTCTGACCAACTGATCAGCCATTTAAATTGACAGGTCCTAATCATATCTACATAAGTAATATTAATGGACATTCTATGTAATTTATCACCATAATTCAATATCAATTATTCAAGAGGGAGTTAAGAATTGGCAGGTAAATGTAGTCAAGGATTTATCTGTTAAAATTGTCCATAAATTATAGATAATCAGACCAGATCAAACTATAAAATTACAGCACTATTTTACCTAATCAAAATGTCAATGTCATAATCATTATATACGCCCTGATAAAATAAATAAATCAATAAATTTATTTAAATAAATAAATAAATAAATAAATAAATAAATAAATAAAATAAAATAAAATAAAATAAAATAAAATAAAATAAAATAAATTATAAAAATAAATAAATAAATAAATAAATTAATTTATTTAAATAAATCAATAAATAAATAAATTTAAATGAATAAATAAATTAAAATAAAAGCTCTTGTTAAAAATTTAAAGAAACAGACAATTGAGTCATTGGGTAAAAGATTAGCATCATATGGACACATATTTTTTTTTGTTTCTTTCTTTATCATATTTTTTTATAAGCATCCATCTTAATAAACCTTGAGAGAAAACTACTTCATTTTACTAATTAAGCAGACGACCCAGACAGGAGAAACTGAAGTAATTTATCATAATTTAATTAGCAACCTATGAATCATTATAAATTTCAATTACATGTACAACTAGTCATTTAGGTCATGCATCTTGCCTTTTAACCTTGGCAACTAACTATATTGGCTTTTCAGTTTTATCAAATTTGAAAACAAGGAAACTCAAGACATTATTTCAAGATATTCATTGTATTTGAGAAGCAGCGTGTGAGATATCAGTTCTAATAAGTGTTCTTTGTTCACTTATTGGACCACTTACAACAAAACCCTAGAAATTAAAAACACTAGCCTCAATCAACACTTCTGAATCTATTTATAATGTAGGTTTATCAATGTGGGTCTTCATTTTTGTTAGAATTATGAGATAAATTCCCATTTTTATGGCCTCTAATGATGATATCCAGAGACTAGGTTAATACAGATACAAGTGATCTTGTAGCAAATGTTAGAGGAAATCCCTGTCAAAAAAACAACAAGAATACTCACACTAAAAGATAAAAGTCTATCATATGTACATCATCTTCAGTAAGCATAATGTAAAACATGGGTATTCAAAACATGGTGAAGTTACAGTTGTTTGGACTAAATATAGTAAGCAAAGAACAAATTCAAAGACTGCTGATGATGATTGTCAAAGTTTAATGTCTACATGTAGCCTGTTGACCAATGGTCAGACTGGAACCCAAAGACTGCTCAACATGACCTTGTACATATATAAAATTCCTATCTTGCCTCATCCAATATCCTCTTTACTTCCTTTCAGAGTAAAAACCATTTCAGCTATTGAATGAAGCTAATTTGAGCTTCAACTTATATTGGTCTTCAACGTTTAGTAAACTAAAGTTTATGTTGTCAAAAGTTTGAAGAAATCCAACATTTTTCATAACTGTTTTCAATAAATTAAAACAAAAACTGCAATGGATATGTATTAATTAACCAGTGAGTGGCAGTACTGGTATTTCCTGTAAAACTGTGGTAGTGTAAGCTCAGTATGCATGTTCATATTTTATAGTATGCCTGACAGACAACATGCATATGGTAATGTATATATTGGTACATGTAGTAAAGCCAGTTGGCCACTCCAAATCTATTACATGTATAAGTAAACATAACATATAGTTAATATTCTAACATAAGGTCATCTATAAACTGACCTTTCAAATCCCTTAACATCTGGCTCCAATTAAAGGCCAGAAAAACTACATTATGAATTTCTGGGTCCATTGTAATCATAGGGACTGATCAACTTTACTTACACACTCCCAAATTTTGTCAAAACTATTTCACTCAGATGGGTGGTAGGGAATATTACATTTTGGCAGGCAGTCCATTTTTTTAATTATAGAGGCAATTTGTCTGACACAAAAACATGTATCTAGCCTGTGTGGGATTACAACTTGGGCAGTGAGAGCCGATGTATTTCATAAGCTGTGGTTTTAGACAAAACGGCCATTATTTTAGACGTAAACAATTAATATGTCCATTGGTATTGGCATACAACTTATTTTTTTAAAACTACTGTATGTAAATTGAGTAGATTTGTATTGGGACATTTTGGTTCCACTGACTATCGCCAATTATGCCATTTAAAGCAGAATGACAAACAGAATTTCTTTGGCCTGGCCTAACTATGACTGGCCAGTTACACCTGACAAACCTCCTTCAATCAATGAAGTACAGTAATATTACAGTTCCTCAATTTGTTTGTTACAGTTTATATCCAGACAAACACAGAATAAGTTTGGCCTGGCCTGACTATGACTGGCCAGTTACACCTGACAAACCTCCTTCAATCAGTGAAGTACAGTAATATTACAGTTCCTCAATTTGTTTGTTACAGTTTATATCCAGACAAACACAGAATAAGTTTGGCCTGGCCTGACTATGACTGGCCAGTTACACCTGACAAACCTCCTTCAATCAGTGAAGTACAGTAATATTACAGTTCCTCAATTTGTTTGTTACAGTTTATATCCAGACAAACACAAAATAAGTTTGGCCTGGCCTGACTATGACTGGCCAGTTACACCTGACAAACCTCCTTCAATCAGTGAAGTACAGTAATATTACAGTTCCTCAATTTGTTTGTTACAGTTTATATCCAGACAAACACAGAATAAGTTTGGCCTGGCCTGACTATGACTGGCCAGTTACACCTGACAAACCTCCTTCAATCAGTGAAGTACAGTAATATTACAGTTCCTCAATTTGTTTGTTACAGTTTATATCCAGTCAAACACAAAATAAGTTTGGCCTGGCCTGACTATGACTGGCCAGTTACACCTGACAAACCTCCTTCAATCAGTGAAGTACAGTAATATTACAGTTCCTCAATTTGTTTGTTACAGTTTATATCCAGACAAACACAGAATAAGTTTGGCCTGGCCTGACTATGACTGGCCAGTTACACCTGACAAACCTCCTTCAATCAGTGAAGTACAGTAATATTACAGTTCCTCAATTTGTTTGTTACAGTTTATATCCAGACAAACACAGAATAAGTTTGGCCTGGCCTGACTATGACTGGCCAGTTACACCTGACAAACCTCCTTCAATCAGTGAAGTACAGTAATATTACAGTTCCTCAATTTGTTTGTTACAGTTTATATCCAGACAAACACAGAATAAGTTTGGCCTGGCCTGACTATGACTGGCCAGTTACACCTGACAAACCTCCTTCAATCAGTGAAGTACAGTAATATTACAGTTCCTCAATTTGTTTGTTACAGTTTATATCCAGTCAAACACAAAATAAGTTTGGCCTGGCCTGACTATGACTGGCCAGTTACACCTGACAAACCTCCTTCAATCAGTGAAGTACAGTAATATTACAGTTCCTCAATTTGTTTGTTACAGTTTATATCCAGACAAACACAGAATAAGTTTGGCCTGGCCTGACTATGACTGGCCAGTTACACCTGACAAACCTCCTTCAATCAGTGAAGTACAGTAATATTACAGTTCCTCAATTTGTTTGTTACAGTTTATATCCAGACAAACACAGAATAAGTTTGGCCTGGCCTGACTATGACTGGCCAGTTACACCTGACAAACCTCCTTCAATAAGTGAAGTACAGTAATATTACAGTTCCTCAATTTGTTTGTTACAGTTTATCAATTATACAAACAAACTTATATAGGAAGTTTATAGTAATTAAACTTAAACATATCACACAGACATGAAGACAGAGCTATATCATACAGCACAGTATGTTACATTTTATGTAGCAGTTTTAATAAGGAAATATAAATTGTATTTTTGTACAAATAACTATTTTCTTTCCTTATTGGAATCTTTCCTCACAGTTAGAGATAACAGCGAAAGAAAATAAAATTACCAAGTTTTAGATTTTCCGTTTTAAAATATACATGTTTTGAAAAATAAGATCATCCAATGCATGCAAAATACACAAATTGTCATAATTATACAGTATGAATGACTAGCCAATTGATTTTTTAAGCTACAATTAAACATTTGTATTCAATATGATATTGCAAAAAAAAAGGTTTTATTTGAATTATCTCCCTTTATGAAAGGAGCTGCAATGGTTCCGGAGTGAATTGCAAAAATATTTTTTATCAATATGAATCTGACAATCAGCAGCATTCCTCATATTTTAACTTGATGAATCAGCAAAATGAATGTCAACATTTCCAAATATCTGCATGTTATTTCGGAAACAAGCCATTTATTATGTATTTCTTCTATTGGTACTTTTTTCAAGGGCTTATCTGCCATGCATCATAATTATTTTCGTTTTTTTTTTCTAAATCTTTTTTTGTTTTTTCTCTCTAATCAACTGTTAACTTTCACCTCATTTCATGTTAACACAAAAATTATTAATACATATATTTATTACATATGTGTAAACATGTATGAAATAATGTTAAAATCATCAAGATTTTTGTAAATCTTGCCAAAAAATCTAAAAAGATATTTTCTCACAGAAATTCTTCTACAAAGAATCTATTTCTGTCTAAATTTTCTAAGTTTATCATCCAAGTAGATTTTACATCAGGTTTTGCCATTCTTCTTGTAACAACTGGAGATTATTTCGTTATTTCAGTTCATCAGTTAACAGTTCTTCTTCTAAAGATTTCTTTTTGTTTGTAAAAAGTTAGTTAAACGCTAATGCAGCCCGATGATTTAAAAAAAAAACATTTCACAATATTGATGAGAAAAATCGACACAGATTTATTATGTAATAATTCATTTCATCAGTGTAAGCAGTTTATGTTTATTTTGGACTTTCTAGTTAAGAAGTTTGTACCGATACAGGTGTATTTTTCTGCTAATGATGCAAAAAAAGCAGGGAGTAAAACTGATATATAAGAGATAATCAACACAAAGAATTCTGGCAAGGATACTCAGTTAAATAAATGTAATTAAGGCACCTTGAAGGTGGAAATAAATCTATTTTCAATGTGCCTGATAAAAATTCTAGGTTACAAATGATTACTATCAGAACTTGAAGGAAAACTTTACAAAAACTTACATCATTATGCAATTGAGGCATTTATAAATTATTTTTTGTCTCCTGACATATTTTTTGCAAACTTATAATAACAATAAATTTCAAATGCAAAAAATCTTTATTATAAATGTATGCACTCAAATTAGTGTGAAGTTTTAGAATTATAAATTTCAAATGCAAAATTCTTTATAATAAATGTTTGCACTCAAGTGAGTGCTCACCGTTACTTTCAGAGCTATAAACTTCAAAAGCAAAAATTTCTAAAATATGTACTGGTACTTGTGTGACGTCCAACCAGGTAGACAGACCATCATGATTCATCTCAGAAAAACGTGTACCATCCATGTAACATGACATCTTAGAGACAAACTTTTACAAAGATTTTTTTTTTTTTTTTAATTTCTCTAAATTAATATTTATTTATAGAACCAATAAGGATCTAATTGTTTTTGTTGTTTTTTTTTTTTATTTTTAGTTTTAATGCACCCAGAAGCAATTTTTTAATTTATTTTCATTTTTAATGCGCCAATACATATCTAATTTTTTTTTTTTTTTTTTTTTTTTTACTTTTAACATACCAATAATTATCTATATGTCTGATGAATAAGTAACTATGTTCTGATACATGATGTAGATATGTTCAAGTTAAACTGACATTCTACAGACATTCAACCTGAACAAAATGTCAGTTGTTTTATCCTTAACCTGAATCTGACATGATAAAGTACCAGATAAAATTTGTACTAGTTGTACATCTTTAGATGTTTTGCAACATTTGATAAAAACGTCTACTTTTTTTCCTTTTTTTTGAAATTTACATTTTAACTTACCATGCCTCATTAACATGATGAAGACAGTTTTTATAAAGGGACATGGAACATGGCTGTCGGTTGACTAAAGTTGTTGGAAAACAAATGGTGTTACCCATTTTAGAGCACCTGACCTCAACTTTTCTGTTTGGAGATTGGTGTTGTGATGGAGCAGATTGGATAAACCCAGTCAAGATTCTATGATCTATCTCAAGACATTTAGTTCTGGGATGTTTGAGGAAACCAGTATGACAAATGAAATTGCTGATTTTCCGGAACCAAACAGACAAACTTTACCACAATAGGATGAGAAGCATAACCTGGAACTTTAGACTTTATTACCATCGAGACTTTATACTTTAGACTACTTGCCCACCAAGGTCTTTGGTTGTACTTGAGCAGTGTATTTAAACACGAATGTATTTTGTTAAAAAAAAAGTTATATTTTGATATATGGATATGTGTTTTTGTGTTGGCAAGAGACAGAGGTTTGATACTCGTACATAAAATTTTTTTAAGTAATTTGTATCAAGATCTGGATAGGGAAAATTACCCTTTTTGTGGGTTTTATTCTGTTGCTATAACAACTAGCATACAGCTGACAACATCAAATTAAATATCATCATTCTAATAAAATAAATAACAGTTTTGCTAAAATCACTAAAACCATTTGATAATTCCATCATCTTTTTCCTGCCCCTGTCATTTTTTTCTATCCCTGTTATTTAATCTGACAGATAAAAGATATTTAAGTGATTTAGACGATTATTTTGGGACAAAAAAAACTAATAATCATTATAAATAATAGTCATCAATAAAACAAACACTTCATATACTGCAAAGAACACTTAACATAAAGACAAAATATGGAATTATGCATCAATTAAATCTCCAATCAATGTTGACTGACTTGACTGGTGACGGTGGACGAAGGACCGTTTTATTGACAAAAGACTTAATTTTATACATAATATCAATATTTTGCTGTTTTTAGGCCTTGGACCTTGGGAATTAAACTTGATACCCTTTAGCATGAGCTTAAACAGGATAAACATAAATACTAACAAATGTATGTGAACATAATAAAATAACAATGACTTGAAATGGTCAAGTCAACAGAAATATTTACATTCTTTATACATGTACTGTGTAATGATCTATCACAAACACCTGCCCTTAACTAGCAGCTTTCAAAAAAATTGCCGCCAATATCCAACTGAATTCCAAATAATGTCTGCATTAACCTTAAAATGCTATCCTTAATCATCAGCTAATATTGAAATGGATTTGCAAGAAGTGTAAAGAAGAATAGAGTCATTTGCATTACAGTAAACTACTGTCCTAAACAAATCTAGGTTTCCACAAATCAAAAATTATTAGTAACCAATATATTTTCAAAATTTTTGAGAATATAATACTTTTAAAGGTATTTTTTACAAAAAATATGTTAAAAGAAGTTAAAATAAATTACTTTTTGAAAGAATTTCTCAGAAATAATAGCCAATGTCGATTTTGGCTTCCAGGAATTGAAACATAGCAAATACTTCAACATTTTTCCTTTATGCTCATACTTGTTTGACATAAGCAGCTTTCTGCATTCCGCTAAAAATAGCTTAAAACAAGTCACTGGATGCTCATATAGATTGTTATTTCCAATCAATTTAGGCAGCACATGTCCTTCTCAGTGACGTGCAAGTGTAATTATCAAATCTTCAAATTGTTTGCATGGGCACATTTTAAATCTGAATATAAAAGAAACTCTTGAAATAACTGCCAGTTAGTAATCTGACAATGACAGGATATAAATTGGTCTACACATATCCTTTTATTACATAATTGACAGATTCTCCATCAAAACATCTATACTCGTTTCTGTAATTTCATAAAATATGCATTTTATTATCTCTATGGTTATTGCAATTTCTTAAAATATGCATGGTAGTTAAAACATCTGCAATCATTCTCAAGTTTTTCTTCTTTATTAATTCCAGTGTGATGAGATATGTACATCTCAGGTCTCAGATTTCTAATTGTTTTAGAAGTCTGGACTTCTTTCCCCTTCAACAGCTGACTACAAAAATATGCAAAATTTGCTTTTACCCCTCATATTACTTTACAAAACTCTGATCCTAGGGTTCTGTTTGAAAGAAAGAAACAGATTCAAACTGCCTATCTGACTAACAATGACATGAAAGATAGAAATATTTCTGTGAAAGACATGCAAAGTTCTATGACTTCTATAACATATGAACAAGAAAAAAAGAGCATTGAAGTTCACCTGGAAATATCTAAATTTGACAATGCCAAAATGTAGTAAAATTTACCACATGGTGTTTTTTGTTTTAGAACACGATTTTCAAAAAACATAAGGACAGCAAAAGTCACCACATATAGCTTGCCCGTAAGGATGCATTGTTTTATAAAGATTGCTCCTTGACGATGATCGGAACTGGGGCTAATGCATGCAGATGTTTGGGTGTTCCAAACCCTAGCTCTTTGGAGCTAAGACCTGTTTACAACTGGCTGAATGCTATTATAAGTTCTCCTGTCTAGTTTCTAGGTACAAATGTATCTCTGTAACAAACATAGAGTGTACAAGTTATTGTTTTAAGTTTGATGTAATACAGTAGTGACACCAGCTGTAAAAAAAATAAGGATGAATCAGTATATCCAGTCAGATGGACCTGAAATTGATGACATTGACATTCAAGATATAACAATGATTGTCACAGTTTAAATGTCTACATATGCCCTGCCTGCCAATGTGCAAACAATCAATATAAAATGATAATTGTCATCATGATTGTTAGAGATTAAATCCATGTGTGCTCAACAAACTTCCATGTGTGCCCTGTTGTCCAAAGTGCAGACCATCAATATAAAATGATAATTGTCATCATGATTGTCAGAGTTTAAATCTATGTGTGCTCTGTTTGCCAAAGCGCTGACCATCAATATATTACAAATACTAAATTTACTAAAAATAATAGTCTGGCAATAGTTATAAATTTCAGATCATCACCAATGTTAGAGGAGTCACAAATGCCAGTATAACTTAATTAAAAGTCATCAACATCAGGTACATATAGTACACCAGTATGTAGGGGCTGGTGTAAGTGTGTTAAAGTCAGATTTTTTTACAGTCATAAACTTCAAGTTGTCATCATCCTACAAGGACTTACTACATATGTACTCAATTAAAAAGTCATGGTCCGATCTAGTAAAGCCTCATTGTAACACCCCATGATAATTCTGAAATCTTATTATTGTCATTTATTAAAACTGAAATGTGAATGGAATTAAGTTAAAAATTATATTCTGAAATGTGATTTATGATTACTGCACATAATCTAGAATCACTTGTGCATTGACTTTAAATTATAATTAATCAAAGTTAAGAACTTTTTTCTACACTACCCAGGGTTGAACAAGAAATTTGATGGCCAAGTAGTCCAAAGTGTGTGCTTACAGATCACGGTGCCTCTCAGGGCTGTTCCGATCCAACTTAGGACAGATTCTTGTGTGAAAAAGTTAGTCTGAATACTTGTAGAATGTCGGTAGTTTCCTTCACCATCATTGAACTGACTGTCTCAATACAGAGAAAAGAATCTCGACTAGGGTGTTGAACACCATTACTCTACTCCACTCAGCACACTTTGCCATCAACAGCTATTGCTGAAGCACATGTCAGCGGAATGAAAAACATGAACTATCAGGTAATAGATAAAAATGTGTTTACCACCTCAAATTGCAGTGAATCTTCAAGTGTAATTTTCTACAATTATTTAGCCATATATTTAAGTGTATGACAGATCATTATGAATGCTAGGGTTGACAACAACATCAATTTTCACCCATTAACCAACTAACACCATTATGACAGCATATTACACAGGACAGTAACTGTTATCTTTCTCTCAAATTCACACTATAATTAATGGGCAAAATAATAAAAATTTCACACATAATATTTGTTGTGCTTGCTATAATATGTCACTCTCACATCAGAAATATCCCACCAGATGAAGAAAATAAAATAAAATTTAAATAAAACTTGATAACTTTGACAGGAATTATTCCGTGTGGAATGATCTGAACAACTGCCACAAACAATCTAAATCTAACACATCAAATTTATTTAATATCCACAAGGTTGCAATGTAAGATTTGGTGATTCAAATGGTATCATTCTCGCTTTTAAATACAGCACTATAAAAAGTTAGTAACTTATTCAAAGCATTAATATTCCCCACCAAATGCAAATTCCCACTTTTATTGATAAACGAGATAATCTAAACATCGTGGCCCCCATATAGCAAACTCATTCCGAGTTCCTGTACAAAATATATCTACCAGTAAGTTCCCATTGAACTACTATAGGTTTCCCACATTATTAGTAGCCAATTTCAAATTTGTGTCAAAAATAGTACACTTTTTGAAGTATTTTTTCACATTTGCTAAAATAGGTTACTTTCTGAAAGGTTTTTCTTAATTATTAGAAGCCAATGATAATTTTGGTTACCAGCAATGAAAACATAGATATAACAGAATAAATCTAAGTTCCCATATAACAAAACAACCTAAAGGATAATATCCCATACAAGAAACTCAATCTGAGTTTGATTGAGATTCTATACAACAAAATCATCCGAAGTTCAAATACCTTTCCTTCCTTCTTCCTACTTATAATTACCGTAGTCTCATCTTCTAAATCAGGTAATCTGTGGTTAGTTTTAATTTCTTATACAATGTGTTTTAAAGGTTCAACAGATTACATGTACATTGATATGACAGGAGGCAACCAAAAAATCACATCTTAAAGACAAAATTATTTTTTAAAAATCGGACTGCATGAACTCATTAAAAATTAGGCCTAGCTTACTTTCTTTTTTAAAACCAATAAAGTTCAATAATGGCTGGTTGTCAACTTGCTATGATCTAGAACAATTAACAGAAATTAAGGCTTCTATATTACTAAGTGTACCATTGTGAACCTTTTTATAAGAGTACAAAAATGAGCTCATAACTAGTCCAAATGACTTCAGAGATTTGTCAAACCAGGGTATAAATATCACCGGTTTATCTATACCCTTTAACAGAACAAAAAAAATCTGTACTTAACATGACACAATCATAGAAAACTTGTAAACTAAATTAAACCACGCTTCATCAAGCGTTTTCAGATTTGCAGACATGTTGATAATTCAGGCAGAAAAAGGCAAAACAAATCAGCAATTATTAAACAAGGGTATACAATCATCTTAACTTATTTACATCAACAAATGCCTGAAATTTGATCAACTCTCACAAGTAAACATCACGGAAAGTTTGCACTTGTATCAATAGCTTTTGTGAAGTTTAAACTGTGGAGAATTTTAGGTCCTCACTTATAAACAGCTTAGAATTTTAATAAGGAATATGATTAAACATATTTAGTGTGACCCAGACAAAACAAAGTGTTTTAAACAATAAACATGTTTATAACC
Organism: Anadara kagoshimensis; assembly: GCA_021292105.1. NCBI lineage: Eukaryota > Metazoa > Mollusca > Bivalvia > Arcoida > Arcidae > Anadara > Anadara kagoshimensis. The sequence continues at coordinate 38,224,037 of CM037875.1, read as the reverse complement.
TGCCAAATCTGTCACCCATTGTCTAAATACAAAATGTCAGTTGTTTTATCAAATTCTAAATGTAAATATTTGTGACACATTGGTATCTTGTTGATTTTTGTGATAGGTTACAGAAATCTTATTCTACTGGTTATTATAAGAGGAAACAACAATATACTGGTAGGCAGTAGACATTTTATCATGTCTAAGTTAGTAGTCTCTCAAAGACCTAGCACTATAAAACTCCTTATCATTAGTACAGTAATGAATGCTATAGTCAAATATAAGTGCAGGGAAAACAGTGGAGTGGAGTAATGGGAGTTTTAGAGCCTCCGTCAAGATTCTTTCACTTATATTGAGATGCCAAGTCAGTTCTGGGGATGGTGGAGAATACCAGAGTTCCCAGAGAAAACCAACAACCTTTGGTAAGGGATTTGACAATCTTAAAGTTTCACACTAAGGTGTGTCCAAAATGGGATTTGAACTAAGATGATGCAATGTGCTGTGATCCGCACTCGGAAACCAAGGCTCTCCAGCAGGGAAAACCCAAGGTACAAACTGACAAAAACCATATATATTAAAATCAAACCTCAATTCAAAATGAAAGAAAAAGAGGAAAGCTAAACTAAATACTGATAACCTCAAGATTGAGACAATGTCAATGTACAGGGTTGGTCCCACCACGATTTACAGATAAAAGATAATAAAATAAAGTTTCTATTACTCCTACAACCATATATAATATCCGTACTTAAATTTCAAAATACCTGACATACAATATATATTATACATTTATATAACAAACCTGCGATCTTAGTCTACATGAATCAGATCCAGGATGGTGATGGTCAAACATCTTAAGTAGACACTTCAAATTTTTACAGCTTATCAAGTGGTCACTTTAACATCCAATTAAAATCTAGTCACTTTTTAAAAACCCACAGGTAACGTCATACACCACAAATCAAACTTGTCAAATGTTCAATCATAAATAAACTGGAAATAACGGAATATTAAACCTCACAGCTGAGTGTATGTAAATCAAGTTTCAAAGTGGCTAATAATAAACAAAGTTGAGTGTTTAAACAAGAGTTTCAATAAACATTCTAATTGTCCTTCCTAGCCTTTTTAATTACCCAGTAAACTCACAGAGATTTTAAACCCTGGCATATATACACATGGTATGGCTATATAGAGGTTATACAATTATACATACTGCCTGATGACGTAAAACACAGCTCTTTAACTTTATTCAAACTGATTGAACTTCTGTCAAAATTTTAAATACCAAGCTTCAAATTTTTCAGTACTTAAATTTATGATATACAACCCAGGTACGATACATATAAGTCAGATGTAAAGATAAAGGTTATTATTTTAATGCGTAATACAATTCTTCTATACCCAAGTACAGTGTATACCCCAATATTTTTGACAAGACAAAGTATTGTCATTTATAAGTCAGACACTTAAATATATACTTAGCAAGAGTACAATACCTCAATTTTTACAGTGCAATATTGTGGGGTTTTTTTTACGACAAGACACCTTTTTCATCAGAGTTCTTTTAGCTTCCTTATTTAATACATTTGTATTAGTAAGAGTATGTATGGAGCACCTGTTGACCATGCCTGAATGGACTGAATTCCTCTTTTCTCCAATCTTATTAAATTATTTTCATATAAACGCACTTGAATAGAAACATATTTACATAATAGATATGTGTCTTAATATTTTTAATTTAACACCTTTAAAAGTCAGACTGCATGTAAATGTCACATTTTATATTAAACATGATCCCACTTGACACTTCTGATTAATCTGAGAATCCCATGTGAAGAAATTAAAACTGATTGGACAAATGGTTATACATGTAATGTAAATGGGTCATGATATATTAAGCATATCGATAGAAAGAAAGAGAGAAAAGATGATAATTATGATAGGCCATAAAAAATAAGCACAGGGAGAGAGAAAGAGAGAGAGGAGGGCAAAATAATGATACAGATACCTTATTAGGTTTATAATGACATTTTCAATGTCATAAAGAAAATGACAGAATTTAAGCAAGCCTCAAAAAGCTTTTCCAAATTTGAGGGTTGTACAGTTGGTTTGAGATCACAGTATTTTGCTGAAATTTAATGAATGGGGCAATTTAAACAAGAGGCCCATGGGCCTTAACGCTCACCTGAGGAAGAGTACATTATCTTATGCAGAGGTTCAATGGTCAATGACATTAATAAAAGAGAATATCAAAATTTTCAGCAGTAAGGGCCAATAGTATGCAAGTATTTTTGCAAATTAATTATAATAATTATTATATAAGTATGCTATATATAACATATTTAAAGTCTAGCTACAATATATTATTTATAAACAGCTAAAACATCTGTATATTAAAATGTGCATTAGGCCAATGCCTACAATATTCTAATATACATGCGTATACAAAAAATTTATAGTTTTTAAGATAATTAACCATTTAAGTATTCATTCGCGTCTATGACCTTGACCTTTGAACCTATGACCTTCATTCATATATCAAAATGATCGTACCTTATTCCAATATACATGCCTATACAAAAAGTTTATAGTTTTTGAGATAATTAACCATTTAAGTTTTCATTTGCATCAATGACCTTGACCTTTGAACCTATGACCTTCATTCATATGTCAAAATGATCGATAGGCCAATACCTACAATATTCTAATATACATGCCTATACAAAAAGTTTATAGTTTCTGAGATAATTAACCATTTAAGTATTAGTTTGCATCTATGACCTTGACCTTTGAACCTATGAACTTCATTCATATATCAAAATGATTGTTGTGCAAATGCCTACAATATTCTAATATACATGCCTATACAAAAAGTTTATAGTTTTTGAGATAATTAACCATTTAAATATTCGTTCACAGCTATGACCTTGACCTTTGAACCTATGACCTTCATTCATATATCAAAATGATCATTAGGCCAATATCTACAATATTCCAATATACATGCCTATACAAAAAGTTTATAGTTTTTGAGATATTTAACCATTTAAGTATTTGTTCAATTCTATGACCTTGACCTTTCAACCTATGACCTTCATTCATATACAAAAATGACCGTTAGACCAATACCTACAATATTCCAATATACATGCCTATACAAAAAGTTTATAGTTTTTGAGATAATTAACCATTTAAGTATTCCTTGGCGTCTATGACCTTGACCTTTGAACCTATGACCTTCAGTCATATATCAAAATGATCGTTGTGCAAATGCCTACAATATTCTAATATACATGCCTATACAAAAAGTTTATAGTTTTTGAGATAATTAACCATTTAAATATTCGTTCGCAGCTATGACCTTGACCTTTGAACCTATGACCTTCACTCATATATCAAAATGATCGTTAGGCCAATACTTACAATATTCCAATATACATGCCTATACAAAAAGTTTATAGTTTTTGAGATAATTAACCATTTAAGTATTCGTTCAATTCTATGACCTTGACCTTTGAACCTATGACCTTCATTCATATATCAAAATGATCATTAGGCCAATACCTACAATATTCCAATATACATGCCTATACAAAATGTTTATAGTTTTTTAGATAATTAACCATTTAAGTATTTGTTTGCGTCTATGACCTTGACCTTTGAACCTATGACCTTCATTCATATATCAAAATGATTGTTAGGCCAATACATACAATATTCCAATATACATGCCTAAACAAAAAGTTTATAGTTTTTTAGATAACTATTTCAGTACTTGTTTACATCTGTGACCTTGACCTTTGAACCCATGACCTTTATTCATATATCAAAATGAACATTGTGCCATTACCTACAATATTCTAATATACATGCCTATACAAAAAATTCATAGTTTTGCAGATAATTAACTATTTTGGTATTCTTGGACATCTGTGACCTTGACCTTTGAACCCATGACCCTGATCTATGTATCAAAATGATCGTCATGTCAATACCTACAAATAACTGAAAATCCTATGCCATTATCACAAGAAATGTTAAAAAAATAGCATTTTTTATCAAAGGTCAAAAACTGGGACATGACCTTGACCTTCGACCTTGACATCAATTGGAAGAAAATTGCAAGACAAGATCAACAGTGAAAACTCCATACAATTATCTTCAGCTGTTATGAAGTTAAAACAATAAATGTCTCATTTTAAAAATTATGTAATTTTACGCAAAAAACGCGTAACCTATTTTTCGTCTAATTTTCATGAAAAACACAATTTTTATGTTCCCAGGTAGGCTGAATCCAAATATCCAATCAGAATTTGCCTGCACCTTTTGGTTTCAGAGAAGAAGATTTTTTTGTCTTTTTGCTATTTTTAGTAACAGCGGCCATCTTGTTGGGCGTGGCCAAACCCCGAACACAATTTTGAAAGGCTGTTACCCAGGCATGATAATCACCAAGTTTCATCAAATATGGCCCAGTAGTTTTGGAGGAGAAGATTAAAATGTAAAGTTTACGCACGACGGACGACGCACGACGGACGACGCACGACGGACGGTGATAGATTGCAATAGCTCATCTGAGCCTTTGGCTCAGGTGAGCTAAAAAGGTTTAAAACACCTTACTTCTTAAAATATCTTAAGTACTGGTATAAAATACTGATAATTGTATATCAATATATTAAGTCAAGATATTTTTATCCTTTAAAGTAGGATCAAGTAGTCACGTTTAGAGCTACTAGAGTACTGATGGACACAGTAGTTTTACTGTATTCTGTAACTTATGGGGGAAATGATGATGATGATTATGAGTGATACTTCCAGAAGTTTATCTAGATGAGTAGTAAATAAGAGTGAATTATCTTTACATAATGAAATATGTACCATGGAGTAGGAGTGGAGTAAGGACGTTTTATGCCCCAGTAAGGATTCTTTCTCTTATACTGAGGCAGTTCTTGGATGGTAGAGGAAACTGGAGTACCTGGAAAAAACCACTAACTTTGGCAAGCAAACTAACAAACTTTTCTACATTAGGCTCTGTCACAAGTGTGATTCAAACCTATGTGGTGAGAAGCTGTGTGATCCACAAGTATGTGCTTTAGACCACTCAGTCAGAGGCTGCAAACAGAAACTGAGACAGATAAACTAAAAATAGTGAACTGATACTAGTATTTTACAGTATCAATCCAACGTGCAGGTATAATAATGGTAAAGAAACAAAGAATGGCAGAAAAGTTGAGAAAACCCAATAAAAGCTGTAACAATGATGAAGTATTATTAAATACAAGTGTTTATCTATCAGGAATTTTAAATTTTTCTTGATTTAATGGCAACATAGTCATGTAAGGGAGATAACTGTTCAGAATTGAACTTGATCTATATGTTGACAATACTAAATGAGGAAAATTTGTTAAGTAGACATTGCAGTATGATAAACTTCAAACAACCACATTACATTGTTTGTCACAATCACTAATGAACTTCACTATCATAATTAACATAATTAATTACAGCAAATTATGTTTCCTACAAAGATATTCCTGATGTAATAAAATGTTGTTACATGACAACAACATCTAGGTACATGATGACAACATCTAGATATAAGTTCACATAATGGCCATAAAGAAGTCTGACTTACCTGTGATGTAGTGGTTATATTTGTATTCTTGCCCATAATTCACATAAATCACACAATAACAACACTTGGTTAACTTACTTAAGCCCACTCCACATGTCTGACCATGATAATAACAAAATGATTTTGTTACCAGTAATGATAAGATGACAAGGTCACAGTCACAAGTTCACACCCAATGTGTTGTCTATAATCAAATACACTATCTCTTGATTCTGATTTCACAAATTTTAGCAATAGCAAGTTGACAAGCCTACAAACCCATGTATGTGTTAATAATTAAATATCTCACGATTCACACATTTCAGCTATAGACTTTGACAAATTCACAATTTTAAAACCACACACCCAGTCTGTGTCTGTTACTAAATTAAAAATATTCAAGTTCAAAAATCCAATCTCTGTTGTGGTCACAATTTTTTTTTAAATTAAATTTAAGTTGACAAGTTCACATTTTATCCTTTCAACAACAATTATTTTGTGATATAACATATAAAATATAATATACAGATTTTTTCTACTTCCAGCCACTATGGTGGTATCATATTATTCTAAATCAAAAATCAAACTGTGTGAGTTATTAACAGTCATAGATATGATATATAAATATGGAATTTATAAATAGAATATGTTTGTATATATTATATATACAGGGATTATATTTTTCCTGTACTATCCAATGAATGAGTAACATACTAGACACACACAACAAGTAAACCATTTACCGCCCACCCCTACAAAAATCTTCAAGTAGCTTAAGTTATTTATATTTACTGTTCGGAGTATACGTGTGATTAGTATCGATGAGTAAAAGCCATGCACGAAAATTCCTTCAATGAAAAATTTATTAGTTTTTTTAATCCTAGAGTACCTGCTGGCCAAGTTCCATAACTCTTACAATTATTCAGTAAGTTTTCACATATCATGTGCATTCACTAAAAACTTCACCTATTTAACAAATTTGGTGATCAAACACCACAAATCAAGCACACTTTAAAATCATATTCAGTGCACAACATCTAACATGTACATGTGACTGTACTTTCCAACCCCTAAGCAACCACATTTGAGTGGGAGATGGTGGGGCCAAGGAGCTTGAGCTCGCTATTCAGAGAGAAATGTTTTTAAAGCCTATTAAAGACAGATACTTAAAAGAATTTTTACGAAAAGGAAGAATAGAAGAAAACTTTTATTGAATAGCAGTAAAAAGGAGTGACAAAACATTCAATAGCTTTAACAATTTTAAGTGAATCAAAATTATCAATATGCCAATTCTTATCATTTAACTTGATTACAATAGTGTTATGCAAGAGATAGTAATTATGAATTTTTTAAAGAAACTGTAACAATAACCAGTGACCTTACACCGAGACCTGACCACCACACTTTATCTGATTACACAAACAATCCCTGTTAAATTCTTTATTTAAGTGCATTCCTAATAAGCAGATTATCATATTATCATACTTTGACCATATATATACACACACACATGTGCATATATCTCAGTCATGGGGTACACATTATTTAAATAACTACACTTTAATTAAAAGTACAGAAATAATGGAGACCGAATGAAGACTTTCATAATGTATATCTAAATACACTTTTTAGTTTTACCCATAATAAAAGCAAAGCATTTAAGATCAAGTACACCTCTTCAATTCCACCTTGAAACAAGTTAGTTCAATGAACTCAAAAATTTACAGACATGTGGGTGTAGCAAGCTAAACAGGAGGTGCATACCTTTTGAGAGCAATCAGAAGCACTTTCTTAGTGGAAGTTCATATGTTGAACTAAATTTGCCTTTTTTTTTCTTTTTTTTTTTTTGTATTATGATTTGATCACGGACTGAAACATTTACTTTTGTCTAACATGATAGTCTAAAATTCGCCGACAGACCCATCTTAACATACCCAAAGAAACCAAAATTTGAAATTAAATGAATACAATGGGTCCCAACAAATCTGCTTGAAAAAAACTGCAGGGTTTGGAATGAAGAAACACATCAAGTAACACTGTTAAACACCAGTTACGAAGGCATGTCACACTGCGCATCAAAGTGGAAAAATTAAAACCAGATACCATCTGATGGGTCGATTGTTTATTCCAAAATTTGAAATCAAACTGACTGAATAGGTTTTGCTGATTAAAGCAAAGATTTGGATTTAAGAAATAATAATATTAATATGACCTAACAAGGTTGATTCTTTTAGAAAGATATTCAGTTTACTAAGGGTTTACGAAGTGTTCTGTTCAGACAAGATGCACTGTAATTTCACTTCCTCATTATACCAATAACTGAGCAAACACTACAGGTTCCTATTATATTTTAATGTATCATGAAAACTTGATTTTAATCAATGAATGTTGTTTATATGTAAGCAAAAGATTGCTACCCAAATTAATCCATCTATATATGTATATAGTATATATGGTATATACTATTTTGAGAAAAGAGTAAGTTACACCTGCAGTACAAAGGAAATTAAAGCCAAGTGAAGCTTATAATTTGATTTTTCATCACAACAGCTTTAGTATTTCTTGTTTTGATGTGGTTTACTTTTACTTTAAATATAACAAAGGTACACCTCTGATAAACTGATATATGCTAATGCTGAACAGAAACTAAGGTGGTGTACAGCAAAAAAAATTTAAAAATTGTAAAAAAAAAAAAACCAACCACAGGTGCTTGATGAAGTAGATCAAGATAAAAATAACATATATTACATGTACATTGCCTAAAATGTGCCTTTATATTTATGACTGAGTTTACTCATATTTTATAAAAGTGCTGCGCTTAATTATGATGCAGCAATGCACTTTTATATTAAATTTATCCATTTGAAAGTAAAATGGGTGGAGTCTTTTTGACTAGTGGGCGGATCTTCATTTTATTTATGATCAATAAAAATGGCCAATTTTAAAATCAGTCAATAAAACTTTCACCTTCAATTATCATAATTTGGATATGTTAAAAATAATATTTTTATGGAATAGTAAACTTGAGTGGTTTTATAATCCCATCTAGTTATAATATTTTTATAGCAATACTTATACAAGTAATCTGGAACAGTAAAAATGTAAAAATAAAATATGAGATATATAATATATATATATATATATAATAATAATATAAATAAAAGGCTTTTTATTTTGATATTTACTGGTAGTACAAATGTACTACCGGTATTTCATGTTCCCAGAGTGTGAGAAAGTCACTTGCCCAAGGAAGAGGGATTTTTCTCCCCATATTGCAACTTAAACAATAGTTAAAATGAAAAAAAATCCATTCCCCTTATGCCGAGAATCGAACTCAGATCACCCACTTGGTAAAGAATACTTGCCAAAGGACAGAGGTTTTTTCCTGTTTTCTTCCACCATTTCTGATTAAGTGAAATAACCTTCACTTCAATGTCAAAACACCAGTCTCACCAACCATGTTCTGGGCATACAGGTCAGGTATCATATGCTTCTTTTGAATTTTTATGAAATAATGCACTCAAAAATAGCACATGGCAGAGTGGAAAGTATACATGGGTTAGGTGTATCTTACATTTTTTGTGGCAAGATTTGTCTGCTTATGGGAAAATAGCAAAGTTCTCTTTTTACATTGGTACAGAACATGTATAAGAAGAGGTTTCATGAAATTTAAAGTTACACAAGAAACACTCTTTAGGAAATACTTACTTATTTATTATGCAGGATTAGGTATTTGTTTATTTATAACTGTGTATGGGAAAATAACACCAAGTCCTCTTTTTAAGTTGTTTATGAATTTCAAGTTGCATTTATGGCACTGTATGTGCATAAAAATGAACTTATATCAAAGATTTAGATTGCCGTACGTGCAGAGAATTTTCAACTACTGGTAATTTTGTACTTGTACAACTATGTATAAAACCAATAACAGCACGACTGACAACCAAGGCTCAAATTTTATAAGAAAATAAAAAGTCAGAAAATGATCCAAACAAAATAAATACAGTCAAATATGTCTATTAAGACCCAAAAGGGAACCTGTAAAAGTGGTCTTTATGACAAGGAGACCCTTATTCATGTATATAGGTGCAATTAACATGATAGTAGAGCAGATGGGATAAAAATTTACTGGCCTTTAGAAGCAGGTGGCCCTTACATAGAGATGGCCTTGAACACAGGTTTCACTGTATATAAATACCGGTAAACAGACAAATACATGAATGAATAAACAAAGTTCACTATAAGGTTCACTTTTAAATATAAACATGTATGATTGACTATAAAGTAGTATTTTTAATCACTGCATATTTGTGACGATCAGGAAATGTGCTACTTTAACCACTTAACATAAAGCTAATATTCCACTTAACAAATCACGGTGTTAATAAATACTTCATACATTAAATACGGATTAAGGTTTAATTCATTAATACTATCCCTTAATCATGTGACATAAGTTTCTTTACGCACAGTATATGTGCAGACAGGTTGACAGAAATTATTCACTTTCTCACGAATTTGTGGCGATCATAGTAGGTGATGAAAGTATAAATTCCATCAATGCTACATTTTTAAATCTTAATTTGTTACAGAATCAATTAATTTAAACTTTATACTGGTTTATTCTGGTAAAATGGAAGGTCTTAGTTGGTTAAGAGTGTCCTCTGTCCTCTGAGCCCTTGGGTGTTATTTTTAATCCTTACTTACTGTAAAATTAAAACTGGTATAATATGTAAATTGCACTAAAAGTCTTATAAAGCTTATTTTGTCTAAGAGATTATAGGTAATTAAGAGTATTCCAGCATTAAAAATAAATTTTTGCAAACTCAATACCTTTATATAAATTCATATTACAATAAACCTTGTAACAAACAGATGAAAAAACATGCACCAGCAGTTTAATAATAGCCAATGCACCCAAGAACATGAGACCACAAACAGGAAATTATGAAACACATATTACCAGAAGACAAATGACTGATTACAAAACTACCATTACAGACGCGCTTAGCGCGCACTGCAAGCAGTCCATGCAATTTGATCGAACAGCGAGAGCCAACGGCAGACAGACTTAAAACAGGTACCGGATCTATAGCGGCAGTAAAGAAAGAGACAATATATTGAGATGCTGCTACAGTGACTACCGGTACCTTTGTATAATAAAAACCAGTGTAATGTTCTTTTATATATAGTTCAATCAAAATGGACTTGTATATAAACCGTCTTTGATGCCCAAAAATCCCAATTTTTCTTGGTCTCTTGGTAAGATGGTGCTTTAGATTTAGTAATTTCAGATGAAAAAAACAGCATTTAACACAAGAGTTATGAAAAACTCAAAGGGCAGAGAAAACATTGGACTTCAAGAATCAGACTATCAATCAACTTCATGTACCAGCACATTTCTTAAAATCTTAAACATGATGCAAATCAAAATACAAATACCCCGAGGCAGACATGACATTAGCAAATGAATCTTCCAATGATCAGATCACCTGTCAACATTAGTCATCAACAAAAATATGAAGAAAATGATTTTTGTAATTTTATGCATACTATTCTAACTTGAACTACTATATACATTTATATCATGCATGTAATCTATTCAATTTTGCAACTTTTTTGCCACAGATGTGTAATGTTTGTCATAAATTTGTAAATAAGCATGTATTATACCAATATTAAGAACCTGTTTTAAGCTTCTTGCCCACACAATATAAGAGGTTCAATATGAGCATTTGGTTTTTGGTATATTCATATTATCGTACCCATTTGTTAGATACACTGACAAAAGATTTTTCACTTATGTCAGCCATCAAAGTTGCTGATAGAGAAATACCAATATCAAAATTTTGAGCACCAGATTAAAATGTAAATCAAAAACTGCATTCAATCCTTGCTGATACTAAACATCATAAATTCATTACAAGTTTTTGGTAAAGTATCACCATTTTATGTTCTTGTACAATTGACCAGTTTATTAACTAAGGACAATTCATTTTTATCTTGATTGCTGCCACATGCATGTGGTGATAAAATACACAAACACCAAGTAGCATGCAAAGAGGATTAAATGCACTGTAAACATCAAGTAGATTACATGCTGAGATGACCAACATTATCCCCAAGATTAAGTGGACATCCAGTGGACATTCATTTATATGACCATCTGTCAATATCGCTGACCAGTGATGGTTTTCATGTTGTGACAATAATTATATATAACTGCTAAAGTCATATTTTAATACCATGTGATGGCATATCCATGTTTAAAATCACTCTTAATTTTTTTCAATTCAATTTCCAATGGTTTAATGCATATTTAACATGAAATTTGAGATACCACATCTAGAATTTCAAATTTAGGCCAGTCTTAAGGACCAAGGTCGTTAACTTTTAACTTTTGGGACATATTTTGTGCTTTCTAACATATTATTAAAGGTTATATTGAAATTTTTAGCTTTGGATAGTTCAATGAGGTTAGATTACCAAAAACACCTTTGAGCACAACTGATCCCCACTGTTGAAAATAATTTTTTCAAATTCTTAGTGCTGAAGCAATATTTCAACAAAAGTGATGTACAATCTACAGTACCATGGGGACACAGGAATTCACCTGATTCCAAAATATCTTTACCCCAGATTTACCCAAAGGGTTACTTAATATACAAGCAATTGAATTGCCAATGAATAGAAATTGACAACATAATTGCTTCTTCTTTAGGTAGTGTTGTTATAAGTTAATCCTCTTATTTATGAATTTAATGGACAGATGAATTGTTAGTTAGAGAGTCAATTGACCAGTTGAATTATCAGTTAAATTATAAACTTGTTTGCTAAATTATTTTTGAAACTACATCTCGGATTTGTGATTTTCCACTGATGCTGCATACTGGTCTGCAAATACACATGCACTGAATTAATAAGATGTTTTATTTCACTGAAAAATACTAACTTTAGTACTAGTTTAGATTTACAAAAGTTTTTCATAATGCTGCTTAAAAATAGCAGTTTTCCAGAGTTTTTTTTTTTCAAAACACTCACAGATATTAAATTGATATTTGGTATGTGAATCGCACATCATGTAGAATATGAACTTGCAACGCGACTTGTGCACCCTGGTGTTCATTGATTTTTTATTGTTGAATTATATTTTTATTGTTAAAATTTGCAAATATTCATGTTAGCCAACTTCCAATTTTTGAGTATCACACTTGTAATGTGATAAATAAACATTGTGATGTACAAAATGTAATAAGTAAAGAGAGCATAAAGCAAACTAAAATTGTCGGTCAAGATTGGTGGGGAAAACATTTAAGAATTTTATTTAGGTACAGTACAAAAATGTACTTATTAGTTACTTATTATTATTAGTTAAAACAGGTACATGTAGTTCTTTTATTAATTCAATGCATGTGTATTTGTAGACCAGTATGCAGCATCAGTGGAAAATCAAAATCACAATCCGAAATGTAGTTTCAAAAATAATTTAGCAAACAAGTTTATAATTTAACTGATAATTCAACTGGTCAATTGACTCTCTAACTAACAATTCATCTGTTCATTAAATTCATAAATGAGAGGATTAACTTATAACAACACTACCTAAAGAAGAAGCAATTATGTTGTCAATTTCTATTCATTGGCAATTCAATTGCTTGTATATTAAGTAACCCTTTGGGTAAATCTGGGGTAAGCATTGAATCAAGATGATGGAAGGTCTTTTTCTGCTGATTAAGAATAAATTCAAAATAGAGCATCTTAACTTCTCTGTACTGATTTACTTTCAAATTACTGGTATATTTATTATAACATTATCAATAATTTGTCTTAAAATAACTTTATAAGTGATTAACCTAACATGCATACTTCACGTTTTTTTAAGAAACCATAAATCACCACACAGTCAGGGGAATTCTTTATCAAATGCTTTCATTAAGTTAATAAAAGAACAGGGCCTATCAACAGATTACATGAATAAATTTGAGGAATGTTAAGTTTTCTTGTACCACAATACAATACTTGACTATGTTTTAAGACAGCTACCAGACAGCAGTAAATAGCGCCCTGTGTTATAATACAAACAAAAAATCCTTTAAAAGTGCTAATCCGTCATGCTGATCAGTACTACATTATTATTATATATATACATACTTTGTTTTAAAAATCATAAAAGTTTTCAGTGTAATACACCACAAGATGTCTCATAATTTTTTTTATGCAAGTTCACAGAAGTGCATTTCCTCTAACGCAATATTGTAAAGAAATCTTAAAAAACTATCAAGTACTGAAATATACCTGTACCAAGTAATAACTCAACTGTTATGGTCAGGGTAGCCAGTTCAGTTGGTATGCTCTGGATGATCCAATCTCTTTCTTGTTGCACAAATGATTAGTGGGCTTACCCAGTACCATCTTTGGAAATTGACTTGAAGTGTGTTTAAATTAAGTCCTAGACTTGATATGAGCCATGGGGTAGTCTTGGGTTCAATTTGGTTGTGCAGGGTAGGAACACTTTACCAAATGAGTTACCCTAACTAATAGGTTATGGTTCAGTTCTAAGTGTCATCTTCGAATGGACAGGATTGAATACCTACAGAAAGGATCTACTATCATAGCCCTAGGTTGTCATTCCATTTTTTTGGTACACTGTACTAATTACCCATATAAGGACTATAAAGCCATGGAAAACAGCAGTGTCCAATGCCAATGTGCAAGAAAATCTAATGTGAAAATGTATAAAATAAAGAAAGCTAAGTAAAGTTTACAAGTTTGTTGATTAGCTCAAATAGTATTGGCATACAGTTCTTTTGGCACTGAAATAAAAAAAATGTGGGGGGTTTATGATTCTTAGGTCAAACTTTTGTGACAAAGATTGGATTCCGAGTTTGATTTTAATTGATATAAATTTGCCAGACAATTTATAGAAGCACTGTTTAACATACTGGACAATTTGGTAGGTAATAAATCAGATTGTCTTATCATAAGTAGGTTATCTGTTCGGGATAATTTATATATATATTTTATTAACACTGGCAATTTGATTCTGGAGATTTAAGGTGAGCAGGGAAATAAAAGTTGGACTATAGAATCATTGACCTGGTGATTACTATAGTATTTGATGTGATTTAGTTGACTTACTATGGTAGTTAAGGGTAATTGACTGTGTAGTTTACAGTTTTAGTGTAAGTTATACCTGTCCCAGATCTATCTACATCATCATTTACTATTGTATTTAAAGTAATTGTAGTGCCATTTTGTCTGCTTGATCTTTGACCTTAAGTCAATGACATTTTTATTATGTCCCAGTTTTTGAAATACATTTATATATATATCAGTATGTATGTCAACAAAATTGTTTTTATATTATAATGTATTTTCGTCATTTAATTTAGTGACAAGAGTACTTCAGTGAACTTTTCAAGAGTCTGCATTTGACTTAAAAATTGACACAATTTCAAAAAAAAGTCTTCTTAAGAAAATTTTATTTCTCTGGCTGATTTTTTTTTAGCAAGTACACGTACAAGTAAAGAAAAGCTGTGTGATACAGCATTATAATATATTTAGAATATGCAAAACACTGTTACTTGCAAGGCAAAAGGCAAACAATGCTACTTTGAAGTCTTTCAAACATGAAACTGCCATCACTGACTCAATGGACATCTCCAATTAAACTGGAGGTGGAAGGCATCTCCAATTGAGATGGAAGGCATCTCCAATTAAACTGGAGGTGGAAGGCATTTCCAATTAAACTGGAGATGGAAGGCATCTCCAATTGAACCGGAGATGGAAGGCATCTCCAATTAAACTGGAGATGAAAGGCATCTCCAATTAAACCGGAGATGGAAGGCATCTCCAATTAAACTGGAAATGGAAGGCATCCCCAATTAAACTGGAGATGGAAGGGTTTCAATAACACTTTTCACTGTTAAGTTAATGTGGACAAGGTATATATCATATCTTTATACTTAATATCAGGATGTTTGCAAGCACAATATAGACGGTAATTAATTGAGACATGTAAAATACTAAATTAAAATAGTCTCGTCAGACACAAACAAAACCATTAAAACCCACATCTTGATTTCTTAACATTTATAATACAAGAAACTAAGATTTTTCTAAAGTTGGCCTAACTACTGTCATAAATAATTTTACTTGACTGGTGTGTGTATTGCATGAAAGTCTATTCTTTATATATAAGTTGTTTCTTTAAAAAGAAGTCAAAAACTTAGCTGGCATGCCTTTAACATTTGATTAGATAATGACTATCAGCTGTTTTTACTCATTCAAATACCAACAAAATTAAAGCTAATTAAACTTAAATTTGAATTTCATCCAAGACAAGAGGGCGTCAACAATACAAATAAGAATTTTAATCTTGATAACGGAACAAAAATTACTTATCCCTGTTGGTCTTATCTTTGACAGCATAAACTAGTACCACCAAAAGGCAAAAAAATGTCAAACACCCAAGTACCTGACTGACTTGTTAAATCTAGCTTTTGTTACAACACATCATTAGGACTACAGTAACTTATCACTGGTGTTAAAAACTTCTGCATAATTTACAAATTCTGAAAACAGTTTTACTGGTACCCCTTGTTTCAATTTACTGTGCACAGATTTATTTCAGAAGAGAGGTGTCTGGTCCTAATTAATACTTAGCATAAATAATCTACATATTACTTCTAACCTTTGCAATCTACTCTTTTGGTTTAGGGTCCCTAATTTTTATCAAAAACTTCCAAGGTCTATCCCTCTAAATGGTATATTCTACTGAAAAAGGGAGATCACAATAATTTGGGAAAAAAAACAAACCCAAAATAAGATGAAGTGTATTATAACCATTCACTTTATGACAATGGTAAACCCTAAAGAGGGATTTTAAATCAAATCCATGGTTAAAAAATAAGATAAATCGAGTTCTGATGTTAAATACACCATCTGTCGTTAAGGATCCTGGCTATAATGAATCACATCTCACTTCTAGGAGTTGATGAGACAATTATTAATTATAACTATTATTATTACTAACCTCGAATGACTCAATAAATTCAATAGACAGTCAATTTGAAAATTGTTTTGCTTTGTTTTTATATATATTTCTCTCAGCTCAAAATTTAAAGATTTTAAAAACAAATTGAATGTTTTATACATATGTTTTATAAACAATCACAGCCTGCATGACGATCCACATACATGATATCAGAGAGCTCTACAATACACATTAATATACCATAGGGAATTCTGACATTTAAACTTCAAAGCAAACACTAATGAACACAATCATTTTAACATAATTGGGAATTTTCCAAATTTATTGATTTATTTTTCTTCTTAAATAACAGTATAATTTTTATACAGTGGTTAAAAAAATTATTTTTCAAATTGACTTCTAATATTCAATTCATTTTGATAACTTTCTCGAGTGGGTTGTTGAAGTCATCATGAGTTGCATAACAGACCAGAACACAGTGACCATTTCTAAAATTGTGTGTTATACACTTATCCAGCTATTGCAACCTTTTATGTGATAAATGATCTTTAAAATTTTTCACTTATTCCTTTTCACAAGGGTACATTTTTTTATTTGGGGGTATTTTGCTAATAATTATTTTTATTTTTTCACCTGGATGACCTAATTACCATAAAGAAATACGTGTCAGGTTTTTAATTGTCTTAATTGTTTATTTGATAAGTAACCAGATTACATCATGCACCTATATTACACCTATATATTCTACATACCTGTCGTGTTGTCATATTTTCTCCACAATATTAAATCACCATTTGTCCAGGTAAATCATTTTCAAAACACTTCTTTGATCCTGATCAGTGAGCACCTTTGAAGTAGAAAAATAACTCAATTTGTTGTTTCTGGCGTTCACATTGCAAAATGTAAAGTTTGTGCAGTTTTACTCCGTTTTAAAATATTTTGACAAAACTCTCATGTCCTGAAAACTGTCTTTTCAAACTCTTGTGACACTTTCAAAACACCCAGACAGTTTTGCCAGCCGTCGTCTAGACAAGCCTCGTTTTGAGTGTGACTATACGTCCCAGTTTTGACTAAGATGTGTAACCAAACTGTGCGTTTTCGGACGCAAAGAACTTGAAAAGATATTTATATAAATGTAACTAAGGCAACATTTCAATTTAAAAAATGCTTTTTCATTACATCCTAAAATAATAAATCACTATAACGGAAAATAGATACTAAGCTGTGATTTTTTTTTAATCAAAAAGAAAATGAACACCTTTATTATTTAAGCCTGCTAGAGTTGCTTCCCTTGATAAATTAAGAAAAAAAATAAATAGGAAAATTCAATTTGGTTGAAAAACGTGAAAGAGGGGTACACTTATGAAATTACCTACACAAGTGTGAAGATTTATAAACAAAAATAAAGCAGGAATTGATCATTTGAAAATTTTTAAAATACATGTATTTGTTGCATTTTTTATGGAAATTGTGCAAAAATACACGTGTTGGGGGAAGATGATTTTCACCTTGTGTAACGAATATTAATTTAAAAAATGAAAAGATATTAATATTTTCAACGTCATAGAGCAGTGCAAAGGGGCCAGAGTTTGTCAAAGAAATACGAGGTGTTTGAAAACTCGACATTTTACGGTTGAGGTTATCTACGATTTATTTAACATTTTAAAAATGCGTGTACTATAACCTATAGGCGTGATATTTATTTATGTTGTATCTCAGTAAAACTCACACTGAATTCCCAGTAGAAGTGAGTTCATGTGCTATGGAAGAATAAATGGGTTAATATATATTTCATGTATAATTCATACCCGCTATCTCCTCTCGACGGTCACTGAAATGATTTCACAAAATTATTAACATCACTTTATCTTGTAAATATCTTAAGGGTCATCTAAGTAGGAAAATTCAAGTAAACCCAGTTTGTTTGAAAAACGTGAAAGAGGGGTACATTTATGAAATTACCTACACAAGTGTGAAGATTTATAAATAAAAATAAAGCAGGAATTGATGATTTAAGAATTTTTAAAATATTTGTTGCATTTTTGCTTGTCAATGAAGCTTTGTAAATCCGACAGGCAACATTTTCCAATGATGGCATAGTAGATGCAATCAAAGAATAACTATTATATGAAGATTTTTAATTAAACACAAATTAATTGTTAATTCTAATCTATAAATTAACTTTAAAACATTTTAATAATACACTATTTTTTCTTGTTTTTCGATCAAAGGACGACATTCATTTTTCAGTTCTTCTTTCTTTTATTTTCAATTTATAAATAATTAGAATTTTTGTACATGTATATAGTTTTTGATATATTTTCTATTTATGCTATTTTTCCATCCCCTGCCCTACGAGACAGAACAACTTGGGGATTGACATCCCCCGCCCTCCGAGACAGAAGTACTTGGGGACGTGACATTCCCCGCCCTCTGAGACGGAAGTACTTGGGGATGTGACATTCCCCGCCCTCTGAGACGGAAGTACTTGGGGATGTGACATTCCCCGCCCTCTGAGACAGAAGTACTTGGGGATGTGACATTCCCCGCCCTCTGAGACAGAAGTACTTGGGGATGTGACATTCCCCGCCCTCTGAGACAGAAGTACTTGGGGATGTGACATCCCCCGCCCTCCGAGACAGAAGTACTTGGGGACGTGACATTCCCCGCCCTCTGAGACAGAAGTACTTGGGGACGTGACATTCCCCGCCCTCTGAGACAGAAGTACTTGGGGACGTGACATTCCCCGCCCTCTGAGACGGAAGTACTTGGGGACGTGACATTCCCCGCCCTCTGAGACAGAAGTACTTGGGGACGTGACATTCCCCGCCCTCTGAGACGGAAGTACTTGGGGACGTGACATTCCCCGCCCTCTGAGACAGAAGTACTTGGGGATGTGACATTCCCCGCCCTCTGAGACAGAACAACTTGGGGACGTGACATTCCCCGCCCTCTGAGACGGAAGTACTTGGGGATGTGACATCACTTGCTCTCCTTATTTCTGATTTCTCGAAAATTCTTCTATGGCGTCAGTGTCATGATTGTATCGAAACGCTTTACCCACCAGACAAAGAAGGGGTGGGGTTGTGGGCTCTCCCCCCTCGTGAACTTGTGATAAGGGGCTGTGTATATTAATAAAATATTTGAAAAATATTTCCCTCGATTGATAAATGAGGTATTCTGCCATATTATAAATTTTTGAATTTTTTTAATCTCATGATTTGAAAAAAATTGTCACATCATAGAGTTTTTAATGTTTTATTCAAAAACTTTTAAAATAAAAACATTAATATGAAAATTTTTCTGGATTATTGGTTATTGTCACGTGTGTTTCTTTTAATTTTTGTGAGACAATACGAATCAAAAGTAGCACATGGATGCCAGCATACTATTTGTTATTAACGAATCTATTTCGTGAAACCCAAAAATTAACACATACATTGCATTACAATTTCCATGTGCTGATTTTGAATTTTTATTAAAATAATGCATTCAAAACCAGCACATTTCTGAATGTTGATTTTGGATTTACGTGCATGTGCACATGATACTTGTATAACTCATATAATAATGGGATGACAGATACTGAATTAAGACAATATTTTGCTTCTAGCGAAAAAAATCACGACAAAAATTCGTGTCGAATCTTTCAAAAATCCCATAACCATATAGTGTACGAAAATAAGGACAATTGAAACACATGCACGCTGATTTAATCAATCATGTATACAAAAAGTTTATAGTTTTTGAGATAATGAACCATTTCAGTATTCGTTTGCATGTTTCCTTGACCTTTGAACCTATGACCTTTATTCATAGATCAAAATGACCATTAGGCCAATACCTGCAATATTCCAATATACATGCCTATACAAAAAGTTTATAGTTTTTTAGATAATGAACCATTTCAGTATTTTTTTTTTAATAATAATAATCTTTATTGGCATTAAGCATTTATACAGGCTTGTAGCCACATAGCAATATTATATAATAATACTTGATGGCTGGCAGGAAATACAGTATCTATATTGAACATAATAATATATAATAATAATATAATAATAATAATAATAATAATAATAATGAAATTAATAATAATAATATCATAATAAAAGTATTAGCTGATATCAAGAATATGACTTCTTGCAATCCAAGCATTATATAAATATTTAGCAAGTTTTAATAATAAAGCTTTCAGAAGCTAACAATGGCAAGACTAATTGGGTGTCAAATATAAGATCAAAGCTTATCAGAAGTAAACAATGGCAAGACTAAAATTGGGTGTCAAATATACCAGTTTTATATTTCTATTGACTATAAAATGTTAAGACAACGGTTACATGACCAATATCTACAGCAGTGGTATAATTCCATTAATACTATATCTAAGCTTACATTTTATAAAATCTACAAAAGAGACCTGCAGTTTGAATCTTACTTAGATTGTTTAAACAAGCATTTTTCAAACTTATTGTCGAAATTAAGATGTGGTAGTCTCAAGTTATGTGTAGAGACTGGTAGATACTCTAATACACCTCGTCATTTAAGAATATGTCAGTGTTGTAGAATGCGTGTAGTAGAGGACGAATACCACTTTGTTCTGGTATGTCCAGCATATAGGCAAATAAGGTTAAAATTTTTACCATCTTATTATAATCACTGGCCAAATATTCACAAATTCTGTAATATTATTAGCAATCAGTCTAAAACTTTATTATTTCAGTATTTGTTTGCATCTATGACCTATGGCCTTCATTTATATATATCAAAATGACTGATAGGACAATACTTACAATATTCCAAATATATGCCTATACAAAATGTTTATAGTTTTTGAGATAATTACCCATTTCAGTGTTAGTTTTATTTGAGACCTTGACCTTTGATCTTCATTCATATATCAAAATGACCGTTAGGCAAATATCTGCAATTTTCCAATATACATGCCTATACAAAAAGTTTATAGTTTTTTAAAATAATGAACCATTTCAGTATTCGTTTGCATCTATGACCTTGACCTATGAACGCATGACCTTCATTGATATATCAAAATGATTGTTGTGCAAATGCCTTCAGTATTCTGATATACGTGCCTATTTAAAAGTTTACAGTTTTTGAGATAATGAACTATTTCAGTATTTCAGTATTTGTTATCTGTGATGTCTTTACAAATAGTTTATACTTTTGGAGATAATGAACCATTTCAGTATTCTTTCCCAGCTATGACCTTGACCTTTGTACCTATGACCTTCATTCATATATCAAAATGACCGTTGTATTAATAACTACAATATTCCAATATACATGGCTATGCAAAAACATTAAAGTTTTTGAGATAATGAACCATTTTAGTACTCGTTTGCATCTATGACCTTGACCTTTGAACCCATGACCTTCATTCAAGTATCAAAATGACTGTTAGGCGAATACCAACAATATTCTGATATATTTGCCTATACAAAAGGTAATGGATTTTTAGATAAATAACCATTTCAATACTTATTCCCATCTATGACCTTGACCTTTGAACCCATGACCTTTGTTCATATATCAAATTGACCATTGTGCCATTACCTACAATATTCTAATATACATGCCTATACAAAAAGTTAATAGTTTTGCAGATAATTAAATATTTCGGTATATCTGTGACCTTAACCTTTGAACCCATGTTCTTGATCTATGTATCAAAATGATCATCATGTCAATACCTACAATTAACTGAAAATCCCATGCCATAAACACCTCAAATGTTAAAAAAACAGCATTTTTATCAAAGGTCAAAAACAGGGAAATGACCTTGATCTTTGACCATGACATCTATTAGAAAATAGCAAGACAAGATCAACAGTGAAAATTTCATACAATTATATTCAGTTGTTATTGAGTTATAACAATAAATGTCTCATTTTAAAAATTACATAATTTTACGCAAAAAAACGCGTAACCTATTTTTCGCCCAATTTTCATGAAAAACACAATTTTAACGTTCCCAGGTTTCCTGAATCCAAATATCCAATCAATATTTGCCTGCACCTTTTGGTTTCAGAAAAGAAGATTAGTGTTTTGGCTATATTAGTAACGGTGGTCATCTTGTTGGGCGTGGCTAAACCCTGAACACAATTTTGAAAGCCTATTTCCAAGGCATGATATTCATGAAGTTTAATCAAATTTGGCTCAGTAGTTTCGGAGAAGACGGTTTTTGAAAAATTGTTAACGGACGACAGACAACGACGACGACGGACGTCAAGTAATGGCAATAGCTAAGCTGGACCATCGGTCCAGTTGAGCTAAAAACTCCATACCGATTAAAGTAATGCTTTTCATATTTGACTTTTTCACAACCATCAGGTAAATTTCGAATCAATGATTATGAATTTTGAAAGTCTTCTCAAAATATAAAATATATAAAAAGTTATTTTCTCTAATAACTTGCATCTGTCCCCGGTTTCACAATCATTCCTTAGCTAATCAAAAACAAACATACTAATCCATGTCCGAATCACAATCCGAAAGCAAAGTAAAAACTTTGGAACTGACAAGTTAGGTTAGACACGTGAACTTCCACCAGGGAAGTGAGACCGGGTGCTCCGGAAGGGTAAGCACCTCCTGTTTAGCTAGCTACACCCGCCACGTGTGCAATCAAAATTGTGTTACAGGAACACTGTGGAACTATGAGACGTCAAATATATCCAGGGCAATCCTGGACACAGAGACATCAAACTTATCAACAATACTGTGATGACGGCCATAAAACTTTTTGAGGGCCTTGATAAGCCTAGGCTTGCAATATCCCTGAGACAACAATTTATTTGCAAGCAGCCTACTTCGTTGTACAAAGTCTCCGTAGTGGGAACAAGCTCTTCCATAGCTTATTAATTGGGAAACAAATACACCATAAGCAGGAGAATCAGGTATATCGCTGCATAAAAAAGGAAAATTGACAATAGAAAAATTGAAGTCATTACGTTTGTCATAAAGTTTCAAATGTAGCCTTTCCCGAGTGCGTCATAATTCAGGAATAAGTCTAAATATGAAGCAGAATTTGAGGAATCAGTCGTGTCTTTTATCAAGTTGAAGCTCACTAGGATAGATGACATTTACATAGTCTCCAAATTTAGGATTGTTAAGAGACAGAACGTCAAGATTAAGACTAAGATTTTCCTTAATTTAAATTTTGCAAAATTGTTATTTTAACTGGAACATTTATAACCGGAAGTGCATTTTTAAGAGCTTATAACTTATTTTCCACACGACAGATCTTTAGAAATATATGTTTACTATAAATACTGCGTAGAAATGAAACCCCGCGGTCGTTTTTTTTAAAAAAAGGTTATCATTTTTACTCGATTTTGAGCCCGTTTCTAGGCAAACAAATAAAATACGCATGCGCCGGATGTTACAATAGACGCTTTATCCCCGATCGGGCAATTTTGATTTTATCCCCCGTTTCGTGCGGATCCCAGACCTGTTAACAGAACAGGATAGATAGACGACGGAAGAACTCGTCGGTGATGAGTATAGTCAGTTCCACTAGTATTGGAAAAGACACTGGTGTTCTCACAAAACAATTTACTCTTATCACTGTATGTTTATGGTTTCATCTCTTCCATGTTCAATTTATAAAGACGACATTTTATACATTTAGTACATGTATTAAATTTCACTGGTTATATTGATCTTCAATGGTAAATGATCTTTTTATGGGAGGTGTACACAACGGTTAATAAATATAGACATTTCCCGGGATAGGCAATGCCTATTTTCATATTAGAATACGATTTGTATGAATTAGTGGTTTAAAATATTCCTTTACTTTTTCTATGGAAAAACAGCAGTTACATTATCCATCATGATCCGGCACACGTTTCTGATTATCCGGAAAGGGGCACCTGTTAGACCCCCTCCGGACACCAATTTGACTTTTATTCACGTGAAGCGCCGAGAGGGTATAAAATGTGTAGGCGGGCTGGCAAAATCTTACACCCAATTTTCAATGATCTATATTTCAATAGATGTCTATTAGATTCTTATAATATTTACACATAATATTGGGCATGACCTCAATTTTTTAAATATAGTTTTAGTTTTAAAAAATATTTGATACTTTTGAAGTTATTACAAAAAACATGGGCTACACTTTTTTCAATCGGTCAAAATTCATCCGAGACAGGATAACAACATTTTACAACCCGATTTTCATTGATCTATATTTCCATTAATATGTATTGGATTTATATAGTATTTTGACATAATATCCGGCATGACCTAAATTTTTTAAATATGTTTTTGATTTTAAAAAATATTTAATATTTTTGAAGTTATTAAAGAAAATACCGGCTACACTTTTTCCAATCGGTAAAAATTCATCCGAGGCAGGACGGGTAAGCTCTGAACATTGATCGATATCTCTTCACATGATTATGCTTGCCTATTAAAATTTGCAACAAATACGCGGTGAATATGTATCTTTGATACCAACAAATGGTACTTCCTATAATGCAGTGGTTTTCTTTTTATAACCGATTGTTTGTGACATTTGATTGTTCTATAAGTACGACGCCATAAGTCATTTTTCTGTAAATCCCTCCTGTGTAATGGTGAACCTATCGTGCCTTGATCAAAGATGGCGGCGTACTTATCGCAATTAAAGAACAATCAACTGTCACAAACAATCCTTTATAAAAAGAAAACCACTCCATTATAGGAAATATCCTTTGTTGCTATTAAAGATATATATCCACCGCGTATTTGTTGAAAAATTTAATAGGCAAGCATAATTATTTGGAGAGATATCGATCAATGTTCAAACCTCACTCGTCCTACCTCGCATGAATTTTGACCGATTGGAAAAAGTGTAGCCCATGTTTTTTGTAATAACTTCAAAAATATCAAATATTTTTTAAAATCAAAAATATATTTAAACAATTTAGGACATGCCCGATATTATGTAAAAAAATTATAAAATTCCAATAGATATTTATTGAAATATAGATCAATGAAAATTGGGTGGTAAAATTTTGTTATCCTGTCTCGGATGAATTTTGACCGATTGAAAAAAGTGTAGCCCATGTTTTTTGTAATAACTTCAAAAATATCAAATATTTTTTAAAATCAAAACTATATTTAAAAAATTGAGGTCATGCCCAATATTATGTGTAAATATTATAAGAATCCAATAGACATCTATTGAAATATAGATCATTGAAAATTTGGTGTAAGATTTTGCCAGCCCGCCTACACATTTTATACCCTCTCTGAAGCGCCGGCTTAACATTGATGCAGATATCTGCGTCATCGAGGAGTTTACACCGGTGGACGCTACTTGCAGATTGTGAATTTGGAACAAAAGATTCTTGTTCATGTGATGGTATATTTAATTTAACGCGATGGGAAAGAAGCATAAGAAACACCACAAGTCGGAGAAAAGATCACACGATGGTAAAAACTGGTTTTGTATATACGAGTTCTGATCCAATTTTCAGATTTTTGTGACAGATATTTACAAAGTTGAACACAGACAGGGTTTACTTTGATATTCCAAGCTCTATCTAAGTCGCAATTTTTCCATTTTTTGCTATATCGTATGGTACCTTTCGAAAAAAACATGAACGTGTAAATATCTTTATTTTAAGCTCACTGGCTCAAAATGCAAACAGCTATTCGGCTGAAGTATCTTTCACGATGCTATTTTTTTATATCACTACCATTGTAGTTCACCTTAGTCATGTGGCAGACTGGGTTTGATAGGTTACAGAGTAGCTCATTTGGTAGTGTCTTGTTAGTATTGGCCTATTTGGAAGGTCCCTGGTTTGAGTCCTAGTTTGGTCACTGCATTGTACCACACTCTCTTGTTACATTTGGGAGGCTCTCCCAACCCTTTGGAGTTGCTGACCAACAGGTTAGTCCCAGGAAGGAACCTGATGGTTCAATTCAATGAACAGTAGTTGAATTGTAAAAAGAAAGGTAGTTTTGTGGTGGACTAGGCTCAATTGGTTGCCAGATAGTTTCAAGTATAGTGCCCTGTTAGTATTAAGAAGGTCCCAATTTGGTCACTGCATTTTTGCCCTTTACCTGTCACAGTCATATCCATGAGTAAGTGTCAGATGTTAAGTATCTGGGACTCTTTATAAAATAATGTAATCATACAAAGAACTATCTGATGGCATTTAAATATACAGCAGATAAAAACCAATACACAATCCCCCCCCCCAATTTTTGGGAAAAGGTGAAGGATTAAAAATATGCAATTCCAGTCAGGTTTTTAGCTAAGTACAGTACACTATATAATAAGGTCATATGTTGGCCTCAATGTATGATAATAGTGGACCAACTTAGTAAGTTAGTTGGTGGCCATCTCTTTCTTAATTTTAATTTTAACCACTATCATATTTCCTACAATAGGTCATCCGTATTGCTTAATTTTCACTTGAAATTTGTGATAACATCTTATTCCATTACGGTTGATATATTTGATGTCTTATAGTTCCTAGCTCCATCTTTCTTTCATTCTCATTTTTGATAATGCATGTGGAGGGTACAGATAGCTAGATTGGAGATATTTGCCCTTCCAGAGCATCCAGTCTCACTTCCCCTTGTGGAAGTTCTCGTGTTTAACTCAATTTGCAAGTTTTCAAAGTTTTTACTTTGCTTTGGAATTGTTATATGTCATTAATTGGAATGTTTGTTTTTTATTCATTCTTTATTTCTTGCTTATTATTATAATTGATAATGTCTCTTGTTTTTAAACTATAAAGAAATTCACAAATTGCATAACTTTTTTTATAATAATTGTCACCAATATGACTTCTGATGTGCCCAGGAAACATTTGAAATTATTGGCTTCACCCATTACCAAATTGCAATAATGTACTACCCTTGGCCTGATAAAGATTTGGTGTATGTGTCATGACTGAAGTTTTGTTACCTCGTTGAGTATACATGTATTTTTGTTAAAATTACTCTGACAATACTGGAAAACCTTTTATTGTGGTTATTTTTTGTCAGAGATTATTGTCATTTCAGATTTATCATTTAAAAGAATTGCTTACAATTTTCAATCCTAACCATATCTGCAAATCGCAAATTGGGTGGGTAAAAATGGTCTGAAATGAAAATCTGGAAATTATTGTGGCTTTACAATACAGTTACATTGATAAAGTATATTTGTTTTAACCACCTGATCAGTAGCACAATCAGTGATACATTTTTTAGGTTTGTATTTGATATTACAGAAGAGAGATCTGACAAGGAACCACTTAGATTGGTGCTGAAAGTTAATGCTGCAGATTCTGATGTTTATAGTGATAGTCCTCATGAAGGCAAGAAACATAAACACAAGAAAAAGAAGAAAAAGAAGTCAAGTGATAAAGAAAAACACAGACATGAGGTAAACAATCACTGCCCTTCCATACATCTCGTATAGTCTGTCAGTGATGTTGTGGCAGTGTTTATAAACATGGGCAAGTTTATTATGCCAATATGTATTAATATTGTGTTATCATATACATATATTCACGCCTTCGTGCGTTTATTTGTCAACTTCATCTTTATATATCCCTATTCTCTATCTTAGGCTATCTACATTATATAGACTCATCAATGTTTAAAAACACTCTACCACAATATTGCTGATGGTCTATACATGTACCGGTATATACAAAAAATGAAACATGAAAATGGGTACAGAGAACACTAACACTGCTTTGATTAAAATCATTAATTTCCATTGTGTCCCAGTTTTTGTGGATACACTGGCCCACAAATTTATATGTCAACAGAATGCATGTATCTTAAAAACGATATATCAAACTTCTCTAAAATGAAACCACAAATTTACAACCCCCACAAAACAGTAGTTTTATAAAAACCAAGAAATTTGAGACGACAAAAGTCAATCATTTCACAGTATATATACATGTACTGGTAAGTCAGTTCACATGGCATAGGATATTTAATTTCATAAAAAATTCTCATACATAAATTTTTTTTTTACAATCCTGACCAATTCAGTAGCCATTTATACATTCATCAGATTAAATAAAGCTTTTGTTACATATTTTGCCACATAATTATTGAATATAGAACTTACTTTTAAAGAAAGAAAATTAACAGATCTTTAGTAAATAAAGAAAACCAGCATTAAACAGTTTTTGTAAAGCTCAGAAAGAGATGGTCATAAGAGTGAAAACGAAGTTAAAAGTACTTCCATTTGGCAAAAGTATGAGTCCCACTGTCCCCATTTTGATTTCCGTTAACTCTTTTTATCTCAAACTTCAGATATGGGAAATTATTTTTATTTAAGAAATGACATTCTGATCATGGTATTTCAAGGGGTAATGAAAGATAGTATGGCGCGTGCCAAATTCGATGAAGGGCAAAGCCCTTCATTTTGAATTTGGCACGCGCCACACTATCTTTCATTACCCCTTGAAATACCATGAGCAGAAATGTCATTTCTTATATTTACAATAAATATTTTGTACCTTGGCGCTATTTTGTCCATATCTGCGCGTGTGATATAGAGTTTTTAGCCATGCGAGATCGTCGTATCTCACATGACCACGCGACCCCCTGTGTAGGACATGACGTAATATTGCGGGAAAATTGATACACATCAAGGGTCATGACCCCCATTGTCTTTCATTGGGAATTGAAATACAATTGCTTCTGTATGTTTCATCGAAGACAGGTACAGTCATATTGTAAATATTTTCTCATGAAGTTCAAGATAATATGATCCAACTTTATGGTATGTCAAATAAATTAAATCAGTTTTGACAGGTTTTCAGGTTACTTTGAGTTTTCACAGGTTGAACTTTACAAGTATTAGACTTTATACTTGTAAAATCTGGTTTTTAATTCTTTCAGGAGAAGGCAAGGAAAAGAGCAAGAGAGGAGGCAGTGGAAGAAGAGATGGAAGTTTCACAAGAAGATGAAGAAGAGGAAGTACAGGAGCCAGTTGTTAAGAAAATAGCAATAGAAGAGGCAGAATCTGAAGAAACAGCAGAGGAAGAAGTCCCCGCAGAAAGACCAACTGAAGACAGCAAGCTAGCAATCAATAGAGAAGATGGACGTGGTATACTTAGATTGTGTCTGAAATATTTACAAAAAAATCTACAAAAGTAAGTATGGTTAAGTAATCATAACTCACTCCAAGCTCTGGATATAAAGAAAAAAGTATTGCCCAATTATCATTGGTGTTTGAATCTCTCTGTCACATAGTAATTCAGGTTCACATTATTAAAAATATTTATATGTCGTTCACATGCAGTGAATATATATCACTTAGTGGTTCTGTTATCTTGTGGCATAATCTTTCACATGGGAACTCTGACACCTGTATTATACAATGGTGTACCTCTGGTAGATGTTGATTAATTCTTAAATAATCAATGATACCAGTGCAGATATGCAAAGTCTGTGCAACACAAGAATGCATGTAACAGTCACTTGACCTATCCTATAGATGATACAGAAAATTTGAAAAAGTAAAATTAGGTAAACATGTATGTTTTTTGTGTTACAAATAATAGAAATTGCAATTGTAATGTTTAAGTAAAACAAATTCAGATGTACTATTAATATGACACTTGTCTGTTTTTCACATGTTTCTTCATTCTGTGATTTCTGACATTATGATTTCTGTTTCAGAAAAGATGCTAATGGATTTTTTGCCTATCCAGTTAATGATGTAATAGCTCCAGGATATTCCAGTATAATTCTAAATCCAATGGATTTCAACACAATGTTTACTAAAATCACAAATGATCAGTATAGAAATGTGTTAGACTACAAGGTATATAAAACATCATTAATTTTTTAGTATACATGTATCTGTTTTTCTTTGTGTATATAATTGTAGAAAAAAAGGTTCAAATTTAGCAAAGTTGAAATGGAGATGTTGGCTATATAAATATCAAATACAGTAAAAGCTTGATTAATTTGCACCATTTGTTCAGGCAGATTTTGGTATTTTAAAAGAGTTAAGTGATACTTCAAGGGAGATTAAAAAAGAGAAAATATAGATAAAATTGATTTTGTGACTTCTAAAGATCATGACAATAAGTGAGGTGGTAAAGTTATGGATAGGTATTATAACAAGGTTTTACTGTAATGTACAAAAAACATTGAAAATGGGAAAATTTGATCTCTTACTATCATGACCATAATTTTGTCAGATGTATATTTCTGATCAGTTGTTTGATTAAATTTACAACTTAAAATAGGCACCAAAATTATACTTATGATATTATGGTTATATTAGTACATGTATTTTCCATTTACACTACAGTCAGAATATAAAAATTGTATATCAAAGTAGACAATTTATTAATAACCAAAATATAAAAATATACATGTAATATGTTTATAGAATTTTGTTTTAGTTTTGTTTTGTCAGACTATTTGTACCAGTACTGTACTACATATGTATTTACTTCTCTTTGTCATGTATTTTCAGAAAGACTTTGTATTGATGTGCAATAATGCAATGACTTATAATAGACCAGAAACTATTTATTATAAAGAGGCCAAGAGGTTATTACACACAGGAATGAAGCTTCTGTCAAAGGTATATATATGGAGATTCTTTTCATTTAATCAAAAACAAACATACGAGTTCATGTACATATCACTTTAAAAAATCAAAAGTTAAAACTTTGAAAACTGGAATATTTAGTTAAATATATAAACTTCCATTAAGGAAGTGAGACCAGTTGTTCTGGAAGGGTAAGCAGCTAAATTTAGCAGATTGTAGTAAGGTATGTTTTTTTTTGTCAATGATATTGGAAAATACGTTGATGTATCAAGAACAATCAGTATAACTGTTTAATGAAAATTATCTTCTTACTATAACACCTAACATGTGACTTTAATGAAAAGTTGGCATTAAGTTACATTTTGAAACGACAGAAATTAACTTTAAAAAACAGGTATGTAAAATTCTGATTTATATGGCATACCATATTACCTATACATGGTGGTGGTTTTAAAGAAAGGGATGTCTGTAGTGTATCAGTGACAAACTTTAGGTTGCTTTAGCTCACTAGTTGAAGTCTCATTACATTAGCTCATTCAAAAAATCTTTGAGAGGCAACAAGTGGAATAATTTTATATATAAATAAAATATATAGCCAATACAAATGTAATACACATATATTTCAACCTTGTCTCGCCATGATAGAAAAGAAATCCTACTTTTCTGGTGCAGTCTATAGCTTCAACATTTATGTCATGCATTGTGTTACTATACTTTACAATCAAAGTTGGGACAAAGGAACACAAATCTTGTTATTTAGGAGATGTGCTGAAATTCTAATTGAATCTTGGTATGAAGTACAAAGTAAATGTTGTGTGCATGTATATTTTAGGAGAAGTTATTAAATATGAAGAGAACAACTCCATGGTTGGCGAGTATAACAATGGAGGAACTAGGTATAGATGAACCGGACGAGACAGGAGTCATCATGGAGGCCATTGTCGAGGAAGAAATGTTAGAAAAGAAACGAGCTAAAGCTACCAAATCATTGGGCAGATTTGAAGCTTTCCCTGATAACTTATCACCTGAAGATATACTTGCACAAGCCCAAGCAGCAGCAAGAGATGCAGCAGATATGCTAACTCTTAGAAAACCAAATAGTAGGGTAAGCTTACATTGTTGTTGTTTAGTTTCAGGTTGGCAGTTGTTGTTTTCATTTGTGATTTTACATGGGGTTAGCTAAAATTTTATCTTGTTAACATGCTTTGTTGGAAGATCAATAAGCACCATGGTTACTATAAATTACAGTTAAAGTCACAACAAATGCTTAATTGTTTACTTTTTCAGAACAGGTTGCTGCTTGCTAAATAAAATAAATCTTCTTCTGATAGGCTTTTTAGTGTACATTGTTGCAAAACTCCATAAATATTGTTAGATTTTTGATAGAAAAAAATTTACTACCATAATAATACAAAAAATTAGATTGTACTTAGATTAAACTAAAATGAATTGTGTTGTGTTTCATCGTTGCAACATTAAACATTTACCCAGTATTGTATTACATGCTCAAAGTGCAGCTAGAAGAGGGTTCAGTGTTTAAGTTTTTGGTTTTAGTTGATTTATGTGCACACAGGCTGTACCTTTTGGTATGTATATGATTTTCATCATAAAGCTTGACAGTATGAACTTTGAATGAGTTTATTTAAGCTGTGCGTTTTTGGTTTTGACTTTTGATGTACTGGTATTTAAATGATCTTGATCATGAAGCAGTACAATATGAACATTGAATGACTATTTATTTCAGTATGGTTTCCTGAGACGTAGAGAAGATGGCAGTACATCAATGACAATACTCAATCCAGAGAATGAAGGAATAGGTTTGTTGTATATATAACTTTTATTGATGAAATATTTACAGGTTTGAGGATAAAAACTAGTGATTTTTAAGTAATGGAATTTTCCAGCAATATAAAGTTAATATTTGTTAATCCGGTTTACAATATATGAAAATTGTATTTATATTATCTTTGTACATTATGAATATTGGGTACAGTAATTATGTCCCCCAAATAAAGTGGGGGTACACACTGTATAGTGTTTACTCAAATTTTTCACCAACATTTTGTTCTTCACATTTCTCATACACTATTCAACAGATACTGATGAAACTTCACAGGAGTAATCTTTGGGCGATTGAATTTTCATATTTTTATCATACCCATGGTTGGAGATTTCCCAGTTTGAGAGACAATTTTGAAATGACATCCCATTTCAGTTATAACTTGTTTATATTTTGCTCTTTTAATACTCCAAGTCGATTAATTTTTTCATATTTTAAAATAAACATTTGATTTCTTACAGTGAGTGAAACAGAGAAGGTTGTAAATCTAGGATCATTGGTAGGAAAATTAACGACGGGTACTGGTTCACTGGCAACATTTAAAGAAGATAAAAGGAATAAAATCACTCCTAGTAAGTGTTGTCATAAACACAGCATAGCCATAGATAAACTGGTACTGTCATAGAGATTCAATACTGTGTAAACAGTTAAATAATCTTGTATGTTTCCATTCATGATAGTCAAAATTGCCATTGGCTATCAATTCATGAGAATTTTGTTACAAAAGTAACTTATTTTAGCAAATTTTTGGAAAATACTAAAGACAATACAATGTCATGTATTTTCACAAATTTTGGAAATTTGGCTTTTTATCATTTTAGATTTGTGGAAACCTAGAATATAGTGACCATTTGATGGGTCAAATTTTAGTTTGATATATTTATTATAAGTGACTTATTATGGTAAGAAACATATAACTAACAATGTTGAAAAGTAAATGAATGAAGGTTGTTTTTATCATCATTTAATCTTTATGTTTATTTCTTTGTTTTATAGTAAGTTATTTGAATTATGGACCATTTAGCAGTTATGCACCGTCCTATGATTCAACATTTTCTAACCTTTCTAAAGAAGACTCTGATTTAATGTTGTCTACATATGGTGATGAAACAGGTGTAGATTATGCTAAAAGGTATGTCATAGTTATAGTTCAAGTTTTCTGTTAAATAAATGTATGAAGGCATATACAGTATCAACTATTACATGTACTCCCAATTTTAGATACTTGTGTGAGAAAGTTATTCAATATGCTTGCCAAAGGTAGATGGTTTTCTGTGAGTATTTCAGTTTCCTCCACTCTTCCACCATATCAGGATTGATTGTCTCGGTACAGTGTCAGAATCTGATAAGTAAACACTGTTTCTGTACTCCATTTCTTAATACATGTATGTTGAGACATGATACTGATTTTTCCTGAAATACTAATTTAGTTAAAAACTGTTTTGTTGTTTCAGGGTTCATACAGGCCTGGAAATGTCCTTAAATTTTTTAGTTTTGCCCTAAAAAGACCCTAAAAACAAGTCTGATCCTAAAAAGCCCTTGAATTTATCGTGAAGGCCCTAAAAAGCCCTTGAATTTTGCCAATTAGGTGTTGATATTGTGTGGTTGTAAATAGACAGATCAAAATAAATAAATAATTTACATTGAAATGAGCATTTTAAAGGTACCTGGCCCTCCCGAACACCCAAAATCAACCTCCACTTCAAGTGTCGTTACTATGGACATGTAAATCATTGTTTTATTGATTTAATTGTCTTTGCGCTAATGATTTTCATATAAAATTTTTCCTCTGATTAGGCCTTAAATTTGCGAATGATACCCTGAAAAGACCCTAAAAAGTCCTTAAATTTGAAGTCCAAATGTCTGTATGAACCCTGTGTTTTTTTTTTTTTTTTTTTTTTTTTTTTTTTTTTTTGAGTGTTCATTTTGTAAGTTGATGGGTTCTACTGATGGCAGGGTCTGATCAAAACATGATAAATAGTAGACATATTGCTTTTAATATACTACACACTAATAAATAACAAGTGATTTCTTAATACATCTACATATTAAATACACAATGTGTATGTACAACCCTCCGTATCAGGTCGAGTCCTTTTTAGTAGGCGTATCACTACAAGTAGCACAAGGAGGGTATTACATACACACTGTGTATATGATATTTTTATCTAACATTTCCAACTAGGTTATTCAAACTAATAAAAAACAACACTTTATATGAAAAAAATATATTTTACCACAGAAAAACACTGAACTATAATATGACATATGTTCTGTAGTAATGACGTCATTATTTACATTTGACAAATCAGAGATTCCTGAATGACGTCACAATGAGAAAGTGCACATGTACTTTACCGCAAATGTTGTATCACCACACTGGTGATACAAGATTCTGTATCATGCGTGTTTGATAAAACTTGTATTTCGTCAAATTGGACAGAAAAACTAGTCAACTGTTAGATAAATGTGCAAGCCTAAAAAATCCATGGAATAAATCAGCTGATTCCTTTTGCAATAACAGAATACTAACAGAAATCTTTCTTATTGATATGAAGTAAGTTTAAAATGAAATCATGTATTTATAGTTTATTTTATATTTTCCAGTGTGATGGGTTTTGTAGAAAATGCAGGGGATTATGCTATATCTATGGTTGACCATTTACTGGATATTTTAACTAAAGGAGGACACACCAAGGTCAAGAAGATGTTAGAAAAGGTATAATCAAAAAAATAAAAACTTATCAATATGTCATGACAGAAAACTACATTGTATCAAATATCAATGTTTTGGTTCCCTTGTTGATTATTTTCATCCTGGTTAACAGTTTACTAAACAAGATATATCGTAACTCTTAAATTCTATATGTTTCCTGTGCTTGTGTTTAACCTGGTTGTGATAATACAATTTTTACATCGGTTCAGCATATGTTTTGATACAAAGTGTTAGATTTGTAAATTCGTACGTTTTCAACACCATCTGCTCTACATGCACAGTCCATCTGCTCATGCACAGGACACATGATGTGTTGATCTGTTCATATTAACGAACCAGATTAAGAATTATCAGTAGTACCACAATTCTATTCTATTCTATTCTATTCTATTCTATTCTATTCTATTCTATTCTATTCTATTCTATTCTATTCCATTCCATTCCATTCCATTCCATTCCATTTATTTTATTCTATTCTATTCTACCGTAAGTTCATACAATTCATTGGCACAATGTAAAAACATTTATAACAATAAGTACATGTACTAGTACAATACACATCTTGCTGACCCCTGGTTGTTAAATATGTAATATGGAGTGACCTACAAGAGCACATAATATACTACCTAAAAGTACAGATATTTTGATTGACTTCTTTACTGTTAAGATGTTTTGATAAGGTTTCTTTACTATAAATCTGCTGTAATAGCTATCTTTTCTAGGCATGGTAGAAAATACTAGTAAGCAGTGACTATATAAAACATGTTTCTTGATTGTTTAGTGTCTTAGAATTTCATTGCCATAAATTGTTGATTTAAACAACACAGACTTTTAAATTTATAATTTTCTACATTTACTTTTGCAGAAGAAAAAAGATGAAGAT
This sequence comes from Anadara kagoshimensis, assembly GCA_021292105.1. Taxonomy (NCBI): domain Eukaryota; kingdom Metazoa; phylum Mollusca; class Bivalvia; order Arcoida; family Arcidae; genus Anadara; species Anadara kagoshimensis. The sequence continues at coordinate 38,187,470 of CM037875.1, read as the reverse complement.
GAAAAAACACATAATGAAGTTGTAGCAGCCCTAAATGATGAGAACAATCCACAAGGAGGAGGAGTATGTAACAATTTATTTCCTATACCTTCATTGATAAACTTATTTAATCACCATGCTTGTACATATCTAGTTATTGTTTTATTTTGAATATTAGAGCTCATTGGTGCTACATGTATATGGTGAAATTAATTCAGTAATGGTTTTATTTTGAATTTTACAAGTTCATTGATGCTATAAAGTGACATTAACATGTATGAGATTAATAATTCTGCTCAGAATGATAAAAAACTTGATGGTTTTATTTTGAATTTTACAAATTCACTGATGCTATAAAGTGACATTAACATGTATGAGATTAATAATTCTGCTCAGAATGATAAAAAACTTGATGTGCTGTAAACTCTTTAATATAATAATGAATTTAATTTAAATCCCATTAGTTAGCCTTAAGAAGTTTTATATATATGGGCAGTGAATATGAAATGGTTTAACACAGTGAAAATAAAGTTTCTATAACAGATTCTCAATTCATCCATATGATTTTTCTTTTAAAATAATGAGAAAAAATTAACTGTTCTATTTAAAATATTTGTATAATCTTTTAAGCAGACAAAAGAAGAGACAAAGAGTGATATTGATATTAACTCACTGAGAAGTTTGGGGGAATTAGGTGTTGATGTTTCCTTCCTGGACAGTTTTGGTAAGTTCCAGTATTCAGAAAGAATATATATAATTGAGTTTTGTGCAAATTTGTTTCATTATCTGAAAGACATTTTTTGTCTCTTTTATGGCAAATAATACTGCCAGCAACATATAGGTAATACTTTTCTGGTGCATATAGGCAATACTTTCCTGGTGTTGTCAGTTACAGTATCAATAATTAATGTTTCTTTTTATGTTGCATATTAAAATTTTAACCAATACTATGAGACATGTAAATATGTAACCCTAAAAATAAACTTTTAGTCCAAAGATATTCTATATGATGAATGGAGTAATGATGTTTTACACCCAAGACAAGATTCTTTCACTTATATTGAAGCGGCCACTTCATGGATGGTGGAGCAAGCTGGTGTGTCTGGAAAAACCAACAAACCTTCGGAAAGTGAAATGACAATCTTTCTCACAGTAGGATTTCGAGTGGCATTCGAACCTAGGTGGTGAGAGGCCCTGTGATACGTTAGGGAGTGCTTTAGACCAGTCAGACACTGAAGCTCCGAATTTTATTTGTTACGACATGTTTTTCATAAGATCATGTCATTTGTCATCCAGCTTAATGTGAGCTTTTATGATATCTGACAGATGTGTCACATGATCCATCATTTTTTTTCTCAGATAAAGAGAGCAAGAAGGATCCAGTACAAGAGAAGTTGGACCAGACAGCTAGTCTATTGAATGATCTACAACAGACACAGTATGAGAGGCTTGGAGGTCATCTACCGTCACACCTTGGTAATATCCCTGGACCATCAGAAAAAGAATTACTCTTAGGTAAGTTCCCTGAAAATTAAAACCTGTCTTGATTCTAAAGGATTATCAGGGGTTTCAGAGCACAAAACACCCAGGTTATGATTCCAACCATTTGGAATTTAACACAAAACATAATATATTTATCTGTATTTTATTGTCCTGGTGACTTGAACAAAGTCTTGCATAAAAACTCCATAAAGTCTTACTGAAATTAGAACCCATCAACCTTGAATCATGAATTTGTGGCCTTAATCCCTGATCAAATGCCCTTACATAAACATGACCATGATTGAATAAGTAAGATTATTTAAAGAAATCAATATGGAATCATTAAAGCTGAGACTTGCATGCATATATCATGTACCAGTAGATAGAAGATTGGTTATCATGAACATTTCTATCAAATTTTAAGCAATAATCTTACTGCAAATTTAAATTATACAGTTTAAATCTAGAATGTTGTAACATATCTTGAATAATACAAACTGTTTTGTTTCTATTTATGCATGATGCCAGGAACTGGTGTGGCTATTCCTGACAAGGATTCCAGATCCAGCAGAGATTTCAGATTTCCCCTTTACCTAACTTTCACTTTAGCTACTTGAGGCATATATAACTGCTTTGAATGTTGTTATCATAATTGATAAAAGCTTTTTGTTATTTTCTCATTCTGGTATTTTTTAATCTTTTACAGCACAAAAAGTCACTAAAGAATTGAAAGAATTAGCAAAAGAGGTTAGTGTTCAATATTTCTGAATATTTGTCTTGTGGGGTCAGAGGCAAAGAGGTGAAACATAAATTGTTTTTCCTATTCTTGGAATTGTTCTCATAAATGTTAGTTTTTTGCTAAGTTTTAACATTTTGTCATATCTTATTGTAAGATGAATACAGAATAGATGGCGTTTTACTTCCCAGTCAAGATTATTTCATTGATCTTAAGTGGGTCAGTTTTTGGAACACTTTAGTACTCAAGAGAAAACCATATATCTCCATCTATGCTGACAAACTTTCTTACACTGGGAATTGCCTAAGTGAGATGGGAATACATCAAGATTGTTGTTCAGCGGTTTAGACCTATCAAATCACTAATGCCCTGATCAGTATAAGATCAGCATCAACATCTGTTAAGTTTTCAAATTTAAATTATACTTCACTATCAAGGAGTATATATACATTAAATTTCAAGTTATTGTAGTATTTCATGATGGTACAATTTTGATAATCTATATAGACACTTAAAGTAATCATGTTGGCCATGTTGCGTTTCTTTTTACCCATCACTTACCTCTCACTGCTTAGGATCTAATCCCACTCTGGCAGTTCCAGTTCACTTGGTGATACTTTTTGATTTTCTCAGGGCATTTCAGTTTCCTCACTATTCCAGAAGTTGAGAACTGACTGCCTTGATATAAATAAATGAATCTCGACTTGGGGTGTAAAACCTTATTACTATGCTATTACTCCACTCCACTCTTCACCCATCCTTGTCAGTTTTAACTTTTATATGTTTAAATTTTATATTTTAAAATCTGTGTATTACAGGCAAATCCAGCAGCAGTGGTTAGTACGAAGGCAGTGAGGTCAGCAATGGGCATCACATATAATCCTGTAACATCACAGCCTGAACAGATTGATCTGACTGGTCAATCTACAGACAGTGTGGAACCAATCAGTCAGGAGATCTCAGAGGAATTAACTAATCAGGATGACACTACTTCTGTACAGGACAATATTGTTAGTGATGAAACCATGGATACATCCAATCAGAATGATTCTGATGAAATAGACATCAGTGAATTTTTACAATTACCTCAGAATGGACTGGGAGGTGGTGGTGACACGTGTAGTAACAATGTTATAGATACAACATGAAGAAAGTTGGATTAATGAAATAAGAGACTACTGCCAGCTTTTGGAAGTTCATGGATTGAAAATTCTATGAAAACCCACTTATCTTTGACCATCAAGTTTTGAAAATTACTGGCCTAAAGCTAAAATCCAATGGGCCAAGATTACTGAATGTATTTGCCATCCTTTTGTCAGAAAATAGACAATTTTTACATTTGTATGGGACTAGTGGCAGAAAAAAATGGATCAAGGGAAAAGTTTTTCTGTTTTCAGACATTGAATCAGTGGGAATTTTAGCCCTGAAATTCAAAATTGATTACTTAGTGTTAAACCAAAAACACCAGAAAGTGCTGATAAAAATATTACCAGTACATGTTCTTTAAATGATGCTTTTGAAGACATTTTCATTATACATGTATCTCGGCTAACTGGCCTACCAACTTATTTCACTACAAATAGGGTTTCAGAAGTGCATTCATAAGAGAATAACATTCTAAACTAAAGCAGCAGATTTCAATATTTTCAAGCACATTTTATGACAAATGTACATACATGTATAGTACAATTTTAAAAAGAATAAATGCATAGAATTTAACTTCAAAAAAAGAAATTTTAAGAATTCATACTACTTATACAATAAAACTTTTATTGAGGGAAAGATTGTAACTTGTCTGACAGAAATCAAAATAAGAGTTGAAATGATGCTGAGAGAAAAAGATCTGAATTGAATACATGTAATCATGTCATTTACATACTGTAAAGGGGATTATTTTCGCGGGGTAAAAATTTCGCCATTTCTGAAATCTGACATTTCGCGTGGGTTTAATTTCCATGTTACTGATATACGTGGGTGTATATTCTGTATATTATGATATATAAACCTGTATAGTTGTCACGGTAATTTTTTTGAGCAAAATAATTGAAAATTTTACCCATGCGAAAATTTCCCCTTGACAGTATTGTTGTTCATGTGTCATTATCATATACTGTTTCATACAATATTAAATGTCTTAAAACATAACCTAAAGTTATCTTTTGTTTTATTAACTTAAGTTTCAGTATTAATTGTATTTCATCAAAGTGTCAAAAAATAATTTTCAAAAAATGCTGAAGAAATGTATGGCAGAGTTTCACCCTTTAGGCTTCATGTTCAATACACACATGTAGGTATTGTACGTTAATTTTGAACTTGCTGTTTGACCTTAAATTTGAATATTCCAATCATTTTGTAATTTAGGAAATATATAAAGTTGATATATAAGGATAGATGATAGTAATACTGGGTACAGGGTGTTTACGGTAATGAAACATACTGTCTTTCCTAAATCACACAGTATATACCGGGTAAGCCCAATCTATTATTCAAATTAAAGATCAAATGGCCAGGTCAAACTTTACACACTACAATTCATTATGTATGAAGATTTTTACATAGCAAGCTATGCTTGGATGCAGTCGGACATGTTTTAGTATCATTTGGATGAATCTATTAAAAAACAGATTCCCTATGTTATTGGTGTACAAAGCATGAAACAGAATCCTCGATTTTCATTGCCACCAGCTGTCTGCAAAGTTATAAGTTTCTTTATTTTAATGTAATCTTGACTGGAAAGTAAAACCTCATTTCACTCACTGAGTTTGCACAAATATTGGTCAGCTCTTGGTAGGATGTAGAATTTGATAATGCAAAGCTATGAACAGGAATTTAGGTTTGATCAAAGGTGGGAAATATATGTATATATATTAATTACTTTAGTACTGTACATTTTATTTTCATCGCATATAGCAATTCAAAGTTGCAGATATTTTCAGATAGGACTTGAGCAATATGTTTGCCACAGAGAGAGAGAGAGAGAGAGCAGAAAAAGAGACAGGAAAATGTAAAAAGTGCATAACATAATTGGTCAAAACTTTAACCATTTTTATCTCACCCACATGAATTTGGTTTGGTTTGGTCTACAGTGCCTTTCGCACCCTTGTTTCAAATCCCACACTGTTAGATCCTAGTGTTAGACAGTTTGTCAGTTTCAGTTGACTTTCCAGAGATCAGTGGTTTTCTCCAAATTCCAAGATACCTCAACCATTTCAGAACTGCATGCAATAAAACAATCTTGACTGGGGCATCAAACGCCATTTCAATAACCGACCAATATCGTAACTGGTTATGTGTAAATACTGTTAATAAAATATTCAAGACAGTAACGATAAACCAACCATATCACACAATCACGGTAGTGTAACAGAAGGTAATAAACAAACAAACAAACCAAAAATTACAACCATTTTAATATTGACAACCAACAATACACTGCATAAATAAAGCAATATGTATAATACACAAAAAAATAATAACAGTAATTTATATTCCACATATAAATCTCAATGATATGTAAAACTATATCAAAAACATTGTAGAGGATAAGATCAGGCACCTGTTTTATCAACAACAACATTGTTAATTTAACACCAATTTTGTCTTTTATATACATGGTGTATGTAGGCAAATAGCATTGACCTGTATGCTTGACCTCTAGGAATATTCATATAGAAGGGCTTGTATAGTCCATCAGCGATATGTTGGCAGAGTGTTTATAAACATGGAAGAGTCTATAAAATGTAAATGGGAATCATATAAAGGTGATTTTGATAAACTAACACATACAGACGTGAATATAAACATATAATGACACAGTATTAACACCTACTCGTGTATAATAGATTCACCCGTGTTTATAAACACTCTGCTACAATACTGCTGACCGACTATAGTAGGATTTGCAGTTAGTAATGTGTACACAAGGCAGTGATTTCTGTTACATTATGTGGACAAAATTAACAAATGTGATCTGTATGCATAAACACACTTGTCCATGATAAATATCTAAATTAAAGGTCAAGCAGACAGGTCAATGTTGTTTGCCTACATACACATTTTACAATATTTTTCTCTATATATACATAATTTTTTCCACATATATTTTACATTTCATTATTTTTTCTATATATATCTGACATTTATTTGTTTTGAAAGGATTGGATATGAAAATCATTAAAATGAACAATGAATTTGTAATTATTTATGGCATTTAAAGTGTTGTAGAAAATTGCAATTTGAGATCCTATACATAGAAATGTTCCATCACTGAATGTAATACTTTAATAGTTTATCATAATCTCCCATGTTTTTGGATTTAACCATCTAAATCTATATTACTATACGCTAGACTGACACAAAACAACTTACCAATATTCCTATGGCATCATAATAAGACTTCAAAAGTAGACGGAAAATTATAACCAAATATACCAAGGGCTGAGGCTAAGGTGAAACTCAAATTCTTCTGAATAATAGGATATGTTAGTCTATTTACTGGTATAAACCATGTAGTGGATCTGGTATACAAACAATCTGATGTAATTAAATTAGTGTAAAATGTCACTATGGAAATTAGTCATATGACACTATTCATCTGCTTCCACTGTGATGGTGAGTTTTGTCTGATGTTTTGCAGGTATTGCCAAAATTTGATTTTACAAGAGACTAACAGAACTATTAGATAGCTATACACACTGAGCTACTTAGAGTGATAAACAATTATGTAATATGTAATGGCTTTTAATAATCTGTGATAATTGAGAAATAAGAAATGGAAAAAAAATTCTTTAATAATGAAAAATTATATTGTTTGTATCCCAAGATACTTTAATAAAATCAAAGAGAAAAGATCAAGTAATGGTAATGATAATTACATTCTTTGACAGAGACTGTAAACATGTGACTGGGATATAGAAATTGTTTTTAGTAGAAAAAAAGTGAATTTCAAGTAACGGTATCTTAGATGTTCTGTGTAGTTAGATTTTACTATATACAGTAATCCTTTCATTTTACTTGTTATTAAATCATAAACTGGTCGTGTGTACTTCAACCCTTTGATTTAGAGAGGTAATAAAGTTTGTAATATTAGAACAAACTGATAATAAAATAAATAGAAAAGCTATAAACAGAGATATGAAATAGAAGATACATGCATATAAATAATAAAACAGGCTTGAAATGGAAGAAAAATAAATCTGTCTGAGCTGACACCATTAAGGCAAAATAAGTTTGATTTATATAAATTAACAAACAAATGAAAATTATTAAATTTGTTAAGCTTTGATTTATACATGATGCTGATCTTTTAGGAATTCATTTTCAACAGGTATCAATTTAATTGATAAAATTTGATTGTCAGTAGAACTTTATATGTACAAGAAAAATAACTTAACACATAATAAACAAAGCTAATGCTTTGTTGGGAAGTAGAGATTTTTCTTCAACCACCAAAAACATATGTGCATTAAAAAGAATGAAGAATTAACCTGAAAAAGATTGCTATGAAAGGTGCTTGTAAATAGGACATGCACAAGTTGATGCCATATGAAAATGTCTTTGATCCCTGTCCATAGGTTCATACTTGAGGTTCATATGAATGGAATGGTCCCTAATCAGACCCTTATGTCTTTGCCTACTTGTTCAAAGCTCTGTTAGCTTAACCAAATGGTTAGTCAAAAATCAAAATGTTATTAAAATACAAAATATTTGATATAAAAACAATTTGACCTTTAACTGCTTCTATTTTATAATAACAATTGAGTGCATTAAGTTTTGAACAGAAATTTCAGAAACGTTGCCCAACACACAAATTACAAATTTAGCTAAACATATGGTTAAGTTAACGAAGCTTTGAACAACAATAATTGTATGCAAACATTTTATTTTTAAAAAAGACCATTAGAATAAACCCCAACAACGAAAACATGTTACTGACCAAGAAAATGTAGTCCTGGTAGATTACATAGTAATTGATGTGACTTTCTTGTACATGCTGTATGCAAAGAAATATAAGTGATTCTCAAGTTTTTCAACAGAATATAAAATTTAAAGTAAAACTGTAAAAGTTTCTCATTGCAAAATGATTCAAAGACTTAATATTCTGAAAGTTTCTTTAACTACATATTTTTTTTATTTTAAACGCTTCTTAACATGAATACAGTATGAAATATAAAGATACATGCATGCACATATGAAAACTAACAGGTCTCTTGTGTTCCAACACTGTAAATGTTTTCAAATTCAAATATTAATACATGTACAAGTATTAATGGAATTCATTCTAGTTCATTGTAATGCAAAATTCTACAAAATGAAAATAATAATATGATAAAAAGATTGTCAAGACTATGATAAGATGGACGAAGTTATGATAATGAATACTGTATTTGATTCTTTCATACAACAGTATGACTGATAACTTTGATGAACTTTTAATTGGGTTTACCTGTTACCATGGTAATACTGGTACTGGAAGTTTTGTTTGGAACTAATGTTTCTAATGGCTTTAAAAAAATAACTCACTATAAACTAGTTAAATAATATCTGTCTCATTATCATAGGAAAATGTGAAATATCAAATAAAAGACACTGGTCCATGTCCAAATCACAATCCTATAAGGAAAGCAAATTCTTTGAAAAGAGGCAAATTAAGTTAAAACACAGTTAAAAAGTTTGACCAGGGAAATGGGGCTGGGTGCTCAGAAAGGGTAAGCACCTCCTGTTTAATTAGCTACATGGTTACATGTAAAATCCATATTCTGTTTCTTCTAATAGAAATTTTAGTTCAAAACAAGCCTCACCAGACACGACCTAGTACATGGTGGAACCCATTTAATGATAAAATGGCATATTGCAAATGACTTTTAAGCTGTATTGCATCACCCCCAATGGTGGCTACAGATATACCACTGCCCTATACACAAGTATTGTTAATAGTTATACAATCCATCATCACAGATCTATATACATGTCCAATGATAATCGCTGATTAATTTGAAATACTCGTGTGCCGTTAAACCAGAAAATCGTTTTATAGGAAAACAACATTGACCTGTCTGCTTGGCCTTTAAAAATATTTGATGGACCAGTATACATGTATTTACTTATAGGGAACACATGTGGTTTTTAGTCTACACCATGGAAAACCTGAATAGTGTATGTATGAACTGTATATCCTAACCCTACCTATGTATTGGAAAGATCATCATATATGGATATTCTTAATGAAAGGTCAAACTGACAGGTCAATGTAGGTTGCCTATAAAGAAATTTCATTGTTTTTATTTCTTGGTATAAAATTCCTGTGCCCATATGTTCTTTCCTTTAATGAAAAATCTGCAGTAAACAAAGGCCATAAAAATCCTTAAAATCCTCTCTGGTTATACAGTTGTCTGCATGCTCATTTCTTTCTGAAAAATCAAAGGCCATAGCAGAATGCCAGAGTTTTAAAGTCTACATGTGGCCTGTTGACCAATGTCCAGACCGTACAAAGGCCACATAAATCTGTAAAATCCCTTCTGGTTATATTAATGTTATCAATTCAACTAAATATTGGATTATAAACAGTTGTCCTTATGTTAATTTCTTTATGAAAACTCTTTTTGCTGTAAACTAAGGTCATAGCTGACTTTCAGTTTCAAAGTCTATATGTGGTCTGTTAGCCAATGTGCAGGTCATACAAAGGCTATATCAATTTCTAAAATCCTTTCTGGTTATATACCGGTAATACATGTAAATCCATGTAATCAATTAATTAAATACTGCAAGTTTGTAGATAACACAGTAAATCACCTTATCACATTTGTATCGATTAATATACACACATGCACATTTATTACACATCTGTAAACCACATTTTAATAATTTTACATCTTGTAAATAAAGGCCTTTAAAATTATGAATAATTTTTGTGTTGTCTTCATATCACTATCACATATAGGTATTATACAATATTTCCTGAAATTCGATTTTTAATTTACCAGATGAGGTTGATTAAATCCTCTTGACACTTGAACTACGGTATACGTACTGGTATATATCAGTACATGTATTTAATGGAACACTTATCCACAATAATAAGACATTAATTCACAATTGCAGTGGAAACATACAATGTCAATAGAGTTCCCACAACATACACTGTATATCTACTGGTTCAACATGATCTCTTTAAAAATTCCACAATATAAATAACTCATTAACTAATTTCAATATTAGAATTTAGCTGTGGTCTTTATAGCTTAAAGATTATGAAGATAGTAAACAACTTGCCAATACACAAATACTCCACAACGGATTTGAAATCAAGTTCATTGTCAGTTGTCACTGTAAATTATGCAGAGTTGCCATCATGAAACGGCAAGTTTTTTAAAACCACCTTATGGCTTTATATAAATTATGTAATGTTCTTGATACAGCTTCACACACACATAAATATATTGCAGACATAAGGCATTTCATGAACATTCTATCTCTATCCATCGGTAAACATATAATTGCACATGTTTGAAACAAAGCCCTATATGTCCCGTTTGTCTCTAGTCCTTGGTACACATAATTATGTATGTTGGAAACCAGCACTGTCCTTATCCTTTGGTACACATAATTACACATGTGTCGGAAACTGCATTTTAACTCTTTGGCTGACAGTGAACACAGGATAAGCCTGTTTCTTTATAGTAGAATCCATAAGCACCTTCTTACCACTTAGTGTATCACCCCAAGTGGCATTAGTAATTGTGTATGATAGCACCACACCACATGACTGGTCCGTTAAAATACAGACCGTCACTGACAACGGAAGTCCGTCCAATGGCATCAAATGTTCCACTTTACTATCATGGCAAAACACGAGATTTCCACCAGTACACACGATTCCGTAAGATTTTGAATTCATTCCCACTGAGTCTTTAAAGTTTAATGCTTCCGAAGCAATTCCAACTCCGAACAGGTAGCCATTTTTAATATCCCCGAGATGACTGGAATTCTTTTCTACAGTAACTGACCAAAGTCCATTACTCGTTAATTTTTCTGCCGTAAAACTGGTTGAGTTAAATCCCCATGTAAGTAGACATTTATTCTGTACACGAGGACCATCTTTTCCTGGGGAGGTAGGAGACATAAGAATTGGGACTATACTATGGCACTTCTCAGCATCATCAGCTAAAATAAAGTACAAGAAGATTTTGAAAGATGTGAAAAAATAACTACTTTTATGGAGCAAATAACAAATTACATACTATAAATGTGTTTTGGAAGAACTTGTATGTATATAACCATTTTGTGTTAGAAAATTCTCGGAACAGAGTCTGAATTTTTTCAAAATAAATCCTGTGCAGTTTAAGTAAAGCACACACCCTATGGTTAAAAGAACTGCCATGTATCTTAAGTTTGAAGTTTATGAATTTGATTTAATTTGGTTATTCACCAGTTGATGTTATATATAGTACAGATGTGTGGAACGCTTACCACTGAGCTAATGTAAATGAGTCTTTAGCTGCACTCCCTACTGGCCAAGATATGGATAAAGTGGTGAAAAACTGCAGAGAGATAGATAGCAGCCAAAATATAGATAATGAGGGGCTGGGATGAGTTGCCGATTCGGCACTTATTCGTTAGCTTAGTGTTAAACTTTCAAAAAGCCAGTATTGTAAGACTATGCCTGATCTGAATATTCTTTCAGTAATATGATGATGTTATCAATATAAATCGTTTTTGATACATTCAAAAACTTACAAGCCAACAGCTGTAGACATGACAATGATGAGTTCCTGAATTTGGTCATGGATCTTTTTAAATCCTGTTGTATATTAGAACTTCTGGTTAATTCAGAAAGGTCACTTTTAGCTTGACTAACACTGAAATGAAACAAAAAATAAAAGCTTAAAATACAGAAAAAAAAACGGAATAAAATACTTGTTAATAGTAAATTATCTAAGGTAGACCAAAAACATTATTCAAATAGCATGATACATTTCATATATTTAAATAATTAAATTCTGACTAAACCCTTAAGGCAACAAACACATGTAACAGTATACCATACAAAAATAGTGGATGTTTATTGATTAATGTGCTATATCTGTATCTAACAGAACTTTAACTACTGACAGACCTGTTTCAATTGCAAGTAGAGAATGAGATGTGCAACTATTATATAAAGTATTTTTACCCTTCATAAATTTTGTTTTCAACAATTCATTTATACTAGACTTTATTTAAACATGATACATATTTTATATACTGGTACATTTATGTACTGTGGTAATACAGTACTGTACATGTATAAGTAGAAATATTCTCTGTGTTTATGTTAATTTTTTGTGGAAAGCACCATGATCAGTAAGCACACACTGTAGACAACTCTGCCATCAAGGCCCTGTGATATTATGAGTTAATAGCAGTGAAATTGTCTTGATCCCAAAACAGTTGTTATATTTATAGAAGAATATTTTTCTACTTATTCCACGTTTTTATAAAATCAGTCAGTTTTTGTATGACCAGTTATTTAATATGATCCAAAGAATTCGAAGTTCCCAGTATTCTTCTTACCCGTTTTCTATGACCTTTTCAGTAATTTCTTACCTGTTTTCAATGACCTTGACCTTATCAGTGATTGGCTGGACCTCAGCTGCCCGACTCAGTAAACCTTTGGTATGATCTTCATCTAAGATTTTCTTACATGACTCCAATAAATCTTCCATTTGTTTTGATAACTGACTGTAACTATCCAGCTTTTTCCTCAGCCTACTTAACGATTTAGATCTCAATGCTGTCATGTTACTTAACAACAACTGTTTTTGTTGTCGGAGAGCACATGTTGTATCCTCTACTAATCTACGATACTGACTTTCAATCTTCTGACAAGCTTGTGCATATATATCCTCAATCTCTTCACATAACTCTTCCATCTTTTTACTATTTTCTGTTACCGTGGTAACCGTTGCTGACAATGTACTTTTATTATTGCTAAGTGTTGTCTGAAATAATTAGATGAAACATTAATTATTATCAAACTGTAAAACTTGGGATTTGTAAGGGGCCAAGATTAGTTATTTTCATTCAAATTATCTATTGTTTGTCCAACATTTTGTTTGAATAACTTCTTCAAGACTTAACAAAATTTTCTCTTCACCTAGATTCTGGAAAACATGTTTCTGAGACAGGAACAGTGTTCATTCTATAGATCAACATGAGATTAATAATGACTTTTCACGCGGAATAGGAGTTTGCCAGCATAACATGTGATTAATATCCCATAAAGTTTGTGCAAAACATTTTGGAAAATGTTTACATTGAAAATTCCTGAAGCAATATTTTTACAGGAAAACGTCAACTGATACAATTCCATATCCAATGGAAATAATTGTTCTGCACAAGTGTGGATAGCTGGTGAACCTGACTTACACCAGTTCTTTTTACCAAAGTTTCAAGTGAACATTGTTAACATCTCTCCAGTGCTACCATGTAAGTCAGTTAATAGTGAGTAACTCCCGACTAAACCAAACCTAACCTACAGTTTCATCAAACAGTGCATGTACAGGAGACTCTTTGATTCAATGCCATCATTGTTCAGTCAAATTATTGCAACATAAAGGAGTCTGACATTAAATTGAGGGAAGCTTATAAAGAACACTTCAAATTACTCTAGTGATAAATGAGGTGGCATAACTATTCATAATTGAGGGGCATTGTAAAAGTTTTACTCTATTCTAATATACCTACCCTAATTTGATTACAAGCTGTATCATGTGCCAGTATTTTATGTCCAGAATGTTTTCCTACATCATCACACACACATAAATGACAAACTAATAATTTACACTGATCACAAAATACTGTCGCATGTTCTGTCGTGTGGTCACTACAAAATGCAGATTTATTTGTATTTTCCGACATGGTAGGTTTTCTGATTCTATGATGACTAAGTGCTCCTTTACGTGGATGATATTTGTCCAAACACTGATCACAATAAAGAACGCTACACTGCTCACAAAACCATGATGCTTTGTAACTGCCTTCACACAGACCACAGCTTTCATTTGTCTCTTCAAAAAACACTGGACTGTCTAAATCAGATTTTGAGGACGGGCTATACTGAGGAAATTCTAGCGTTAAATCTAAACTCTTTCGCTTTGATAGGCTGGTACTTTGCAATTCTTGAAAACGGAACACTACATTTTCTAAAGCAAGATTTCTGGGTAATTTTGCAATCATTTCTTTATCAACTAACAATGTCTTCCGACAGGACGGACATTCTACACCTAAAATTAAAATAATAAAGAGATTTTTAAAACCAGATTAGATTTGAATTGTTTACTGAACAAGCAATGCCAATATAGTGACTATGGAAAAATACTGAAATTGTTAAGGGTGTGGTCAAGCATATAGATGGGGTGTTCCAGTTAGGAATCTTGATCATATGAATGTTTTAATTTGTGATGTTTCAATTGGTAAAGGAAATAATCCTATTTTCTAGGTGGTAAGAATAAAATGAATGAAATAAAATTTTAAGATCTGCTTTTGTCAAGGTGAAAAAGGGCTTTCAAACAAGAGGCCCATGGGCCTTATACGCTCACCTGATAACTAATGGCTAGCTGATAGATTTAAAGAAAACATAAATACTAAACCCCAATGAATTTTTTCTTTACATCAAAGTGATCATTGCATCAATACCTACAACATTCTAATATACATGCCTATACAAAACTTTTATAGTTTTCAAGATAATTAACCATTTCAGTATTGTTTTCGCATCTGTGACCTTGACCTTTGAACCCATGACCTTTTTCTATACCTCAAAATGATCATTGTATCAATACCTACAACATTCTAATATACATGCCTATACAAAAAGTTTATAGTTTTCGAGATAATTAACCATTTCGGTATTGATTCGCATCTGTGACCTTGACCTTTGAACCCATGACCTTTTTCTATACATCAAAATGATCATTGTATCAATACCTACAACATTCTAATATACATGCCTATACAAAAAGTTTATAGTTTTCGAGATAATTAACCATTTCAGTATTGATTCGCATCTGTGACCTTGACCTTTGAACCCATGACCTTTTTCTATACATCAAAATGATTGTTGTATCAATACCTACAACATTCTAATATACATGCCTATACAAAAAGTTTATAGTTTTCGAGATAATTAACCATTTCGGTATTGTCTCGCATCTGTGACCTTGACCTTTGAACCCATGACCTTTTTCTATACATCAAAATGATCGTTGTATCAATACCTACAACATTCTAATATACATGCCTATACAAAAAGTTTATAGTTTTCGAGATAATTAAACATTTCCGTATTGTTTCGCATCTGTGACCGTGACCTTTGAACCCATGACCTCTTTCTGTACATCAAAATGATCGTTGTATCAATACCTACAGCATTCTAATATACATGCCTATACAAAAAGTTTATAGTTTTCGAGATAATTAAACATTTCCGTATTGTTTCGCATCTGTGACCTTGACCTTTGAACCCATGACCTTTTTCTATATATCAAAATGATCGTTGTATCAATACCTACAACATTCTAATATAAATGCCTATACAAAAAGTTTATAGTTTTCGAGATAAGTAACCATTTTGGTATTGTTTTACATCTGTGACCTTGACCTTTGAACCCATGACCTTTTTCTATACACCAAAATGATTGTTGTATCAATACCTACAACATTCTAATATACATGCCTATACAAAAAGTTTATAGTTTTCGAGATAATAATTATAATCAGAGGTAAAAAAAATTAGGTCACGACCTTCATAATTGACCTTGACCTCAATTTGAAGATACTAACAAGAAGATGTCAAAACTGAAAACCCCATGTCATTATCTGGCCAAATAGTCAAGTTATAACAATTTGAAGCTATTTTACGATTTTTTCAAAATTAAACGCAAAAACGCGTAACCTATTTTTTGTCCGAATTTCACAAAATGAACAAACTATAGGCTAAAGACCCTAGAGAAGCCAAATATCACATCAGATTTTTTCTCTAATCAATACTTTCGGAGAAGAAGATTTTTTAAGATTTTTGCACCCCTAGGTCACCTTGACCTAGTTATGGTAGCCATGGCAACACCACGAACAAATTTGAATTGCACCGACCAAGACATGCATCTGACCAAGTCTCGTTGAAATCTGCCCAGTGGTTCGTGAGAAGAAGATGAAAATGTAAAAGTTTACGACGACAACGACGACGACAGACAACGGACAAATTGTGATCAGAAAAGCTCACTTGAGCCTTTGGCTCAGGTGAGCTAAAAAGTGTTGCTTGCCTGCACATCTAATCGAAAAATTATCATCATTGTGGAAAATCCAGGCAAATAGAGCTTGTTAGCAGTTGGTTCTGCAATCGTCTATGGGAAGGTCATACCTAGAGAACAAACCTGATCCAACGAAGTGGAGGTTTGGCAAAGTGTTAACTGCTCTACTCAGTATAAAGACATTTAGTTACAGAAACCGAGACAATAAACTGAGAGTGGTCATCCAAAAATATTATTCAAAATATGTAACATTTGGCATCAAAATATCTTTTACAATTGATAATTTATGCTCATGCTGATGATGTGACATAATGTATTTCTATACTTCATGTTACGCAAAAAAAAAATGTTACCTTCTTTTCCTGTTTTAACTCTACTTTTAAGGATATCTTCTAGACATTTTTTACACAAACTATGAGAACATGAGAGCATCAGTGGATCAGCAAACAGTTCTAGACAAACTGGACAAGTTAGCTCTTCTTCCATTTTACTGTAGCTGTTATCTAAAACTATAATATAAATAATAACATGAATATTTGCTGTAAACTACTGTAAACATATTTATGTTCATGGTGTACTAATTTTCGCTTATTTTGCGGTCATTTGTTTTGTGAGAAAATTAACACCAAGCGAAAATTATATTATGCTTATTGTGTTATAATGCATATTTCAAAAAGACAAAAATTTAACTACACAGGTATGTCTAAATTTCATACACCGCAAAAATAAATATGTTTACAGTAAATGGAATCATTACTGATTGTGGTACAGTTCTATGGGTTTGCTCAGCACAGCCACACACAGCTCTGATCCCAATGGCCATATACAATTAAAAAGATGTTATTTACAGCTAAAACTGTGTACATGGACCCCACATCTATAGCCCATCAACATTATTTTGGCAGAGTGCTTAAAAACAGGGAAGAGTCTATATAATGTGAATAGGGATATATAAAGGTGTTTTTCACAAATGAACACATGAAGGTGTGAATATATGTATATGATAACATGGTATTAATACCTATATGTGTATAATTGACTCATCCGTGTTTATAAACACTCTGCCATAATATCACTGACGGATTAAAGCAGCTGTCAAGACCAACTGGGCTGGCCTTAAAGCCCTCAAAGTGGTTTGAGAGGTAGGCCCAGCAGTATTTGCCTTGCTTGGGACACAACATTCATATTTGTTGCTGTGAACCTGTTGAACATTGCGTCAAATTTCGTAGCATTTTTAAAAAAGATTTGTAACTTAATGATTTCTTGTCATCGATTAATAATCAGGGTTCGTACAGACATTTGGAGTCCAAATTTAAGGGCTTTTTATTGTCTTTTTAGGGTCTTATTTGCAAACTAAAGGCCTAATCAGTGGGATAAGTAACGGCACTTAAAATTGGAGGTTGAAGTTGGGTGTTCAGGAGGGCCTGGTATGCATTTTAAACCTCAGAAAACTTATATTGAATCCTTTGTTTCAAACATTTTGATTGGTCAGATCTGTTATGTTTACATAAAAGGGTAGGCTCTCAGTTTGCACATGTAACATAATTCGTGTAACAAATTATTCACAAAAAGAAAAATTAATTTAATTTCTATAAAGACAATCCTACTGCAAAAAGAAAAGTATGACCATCAGTCTCCTGCAAGGTTTATTTGTAATGTAAGATCTTTATGTCTCCCACCCACTGCTTCAATAGAAATCCAGAATTCATTTTCTATTTGACCTTTATCAGATCTGAAATGCTGTGAATGGTAGTCATGGAAACATATTAATTCTAATTTTTTTTAAAATCAATACACATATATTTGTTATATTGTATATTATTAGAATCAGTTAAATCTTATTCAGAATAATTCAAATTAACGGTAATTTCACACTATCATTTGACATATTACATGTACAATTTAAAATTTGCCACAGAAACCACCACTATACAATCAGTTAAATATTATTCAGAAAAATTCAAATCCTTTTCACACTATTTTCACACTATCATTTGACTACAAGTTCAGTAAAATCTGCCATAGTGACCACCTCTTTACAATCAGTAAAATATTATTTAGAATACATGTAATTCAATCCATTTCACACTATCATTTGACTACATGTACAATTTATAATTTGCCACAGAAACCACCTCTATATAATCAGTTAAATAATATTCAGAATAATTCTAATCCATTCCATGCTATCATGTGACTACATGTCAGTGATATCTGTGAATAGTAACCACCTCTGTATAAAGACCAAATGTCTATACAGACATTAGTACAACGTCTTTTACTTAATATTCAAAACTACAGACAATTGAACATTCTGTATAAATGTTGTCAAAAATGACTGTCAGAGTTAAATGTCTATATGTGGCCTGTCTGCCAATGTGCAGACTGTTGAGTAAAATTTTTAAGCTGTACGCTTGACATGGTAAAAATTGAATTTGGAATTTCGAAAAAAAGGGTTGGGGTTATTTGATGCCAATTCCATTTGAGGTTATTAAAGTAAAGTATCCGAAAAGGGAACTGAAATTTGGGAAAGGGGCCCTATGCCGGCATAAACGCCTATTCCATTTTCTATATATATAGGGGATCTTAAGTGTGCACCATGTAGGTACACTGCCACACGGACATCTGGCTTTACATCTTATCCAAGACGCAAATGTTGTCAAATATATTTATGTGGTATTTATATATATATACAAACCATGAAAAAATCCAGTTCTCAAAAAATTAACAGTTAAAAGTTGAAAGAAAATATTTTTCCAAATAGGTCTACCGGTAGATTTCTTTTATCAAACAAAAAATGCCTCATGGATAAAATGTGACAAAAATTCCAAAATTCTGAATAGTCCCTCATTTATGAGTCACAAGTAACAATAATCACAATGGAAAAAACCTAAATAGCTTTATGACATGCAATACAGAATGAAAACATATTTAACTTAACATGTATCTGTATATATCTCACATTAGTTAAATACAGGTATTACACATTATTGAAAATACAATAATTTTCTGTGGTTAAATACCTGGCATGCTGATAATACCATCATTAGAAGTAGTCAATACAATACATCAATTCATATCAAAACAAACAAAAACTTTAAAAAATATCATAGAAGTGATAAACTGTGAAAAAAGTACCGGTAGATAAAATATTACAATAGATTAAAATTTAAAATTATCTTTTGTAATATGAACTTTAAATATAAATGATATCAGTATGATATAAACATGATAAAATTTTGATGGGTACAACTATGATAGGGCTGTATGAAACAAAAAAGATTTCTGATAAATTCTGTAATATGACCTACTGGTATTGGTATTTATATAAATTAAGTCTGGTGTTGATACAGACAAGGAATACAGGTAACTTTTAATATAATCATTATCAAAAATGATGATTTGTGACTATTGCATTCATGTTGGTAAAAATGATGATTTGCCACTCTTAAATCCAGGTAATAAAATCATTAGCAATAATGCAGATAATTTGTGGCTATTAAATCCATGCAGGTAAAAATGATAATTTGTGACTTCTAAATCCACGTAAGTATACAAGTATACAAGTATACCGGTAGACTGATTTCATCAGCAATAACAATGATTACGGGAATATATCAGGTATAGAGATTTATCAGAGTATTATGATAGAATTAATCTAAGTCTGTACATCAATGTGATATTATCAGTGTATATATTTTCACCCCTGAGGACTTTAGGGATAAACATCATACTCTGCCTAGGTGTGATCACATCCAACAGACAGGTGTCAATACTGACAGTCAAAATTAATTGATATTCAATATTACAGTATAGATATCACTAAATCTGCTAAAACTACAGCCAAACCCAACTTATAGGACACTTGGTTTACACTCTATTAGAGATGATGATTAAACAAATTGCATATAGGTTTCATTGTTTTTAAATTTTCCCCAAGCAGTGATGTCAAAGGGGATCTTCCATAGGTTAGCAGGTATGCCTTCAAAAGTAAATGTTATTTTGTACTGAAACTCCTATCTAAAATGATGTTACTGGCACTTACTGCTGCTGCTGCTGATGATGATGAACATTTAATTTTCATTTTTAAACAGTGTTGATATGCACCAGTGAATGCAGCAGAGTGGTAAGAAATAATGGATATTAAAATATAATGGGTCAGATCTTTTTTCATATAATTATCTTTTAGTTTACAAAAGTCAATTTCATGTACATCAATAATTGACTTTTGTCCTTTCAATGCAGTCATGTATGAAAATTCAATATCTGATATGAAAAGTTGGTGTTAATGTTTGGTCACAACACTGTTTTTGTCTTAAATATTTAACACATTTACTATAGCCAATGGTAAAATATTTATCCATAAATAATAACAGACATTTAACCCATGCTTATTCATATCATTTAATATCACATTAATGTAATAATATTACTCTGAGTTCCCTCACTAGATGAAAGATTTAATTATTACTAATTATATATTCATATTAAAACATCATTAACAAAAAATAAAAATAAATAAATAAATAAACACACCAAATTTTTATCAATAGATAATCGATATACAACATTTTATGTGTTTTCCAGGTGAAGAAGCTGCAACATCACCTAAATCACTTCTCAATTATTGAATTGACCTATGGTCAGTTCAGTTTTTACTAAAGTAAACTAGAAATGTATTTTTTAATCATACTGAATTGTCTCGATATATATGTTTTTGTGTATTGTTAATGATTGTGCATTTCTAAAGCTACACTGAAAATTAATTTTTCCATCATAAATGGACTTATTGTCACAATATATGTTTATTGTGTATAGGTAATGTTTGTGTATATCTAAAGCTAAACAGAAAATTAATTTTTTGATCATTAAAGGTCACAATAGATGTTTCTTGTATCTTGTAAATGTTATTGTTTCTTTTGATGCGACATATTACTGGTTGTCAAGACGATTATGAAACACATGTTATTCAGATATAAATTTCTCTATTTCATTCCAATTATTGATTTTTATTTGATTTTATAAACCTACACAGTGTAACGTGAATAAGTGAAGTTTTATGTTTATGAGAACATAATATATCATATTTATGACCATACAAGTATATATTACAAACTCAACATCACATATAACTTCTGTTACATCAATTTGTCTAAAATTATTATTAAAATTTGTTTGATGATTAATAACATTACTGATCTATGGATGAGTTATAGATGACAGATTCATTTTGGTAGCAGGTCTCAAGAGTCATCTCGGTAGACGGCCTCAAGAGTCCCTTTGTGCAGCTCAGTGTATGGACTGTTTTAGAAGCTGGTCAACAAGTGACAGAGGCCAATAACAAGAAAGAAGATTTTTGTCAAGGGTGATTTATTCTAACTAAGAATAAGGACAACTATAGTTGCCCCTTTTGCAGCTCAGTATGTGGACTACTACATTAACTCTAGTCATAGGACCATTAAGCCTAAAATATTGCCAAGTCTTTTACTTTACAAGCTGACTTTTCCAAAACTAGTAGACTGAATAAGGCTAGATATTTGTAAGTCAAAGTTCCATTTTTGTACAGCGTGAACAAAGTGAACCTGTACTTTGCCATCGCTTTCTTCCAAGATATCGAGCTTCTTTGCTATGAAATTATAAGATATGAGTACACCTGGAAATAGTGCGCCTGATAAATGAGCGTGAAAGAAGTATATCTGTTTTATCGCGAGATATGTATTCTGAGACGGGTAATGCATTTGGTTACATATGCACATTTGGAATAAATTTTCGGAATACATTTCAGAATCTAGTAAAATATTGCGACGGGATGCATCTAATAATTTCTGCAATTTGGCGAACTGATCTCATGTTTACAATAAAAAGTAGTTCGAGAAGTTTGCGTCCTACGATGTAAAAAGAAATGAACAGCAACGGCAGGTTGTTTAATTAATTCTTCGTGAAATCTACGGAAATTCAAATTTATTTTGAAGGTTATGATAACGTATTTTAATGTTGAGGCAATTGTGTCATATTTTAAAATGTTTATCGATTAGATTTTACTTTCGTGAAAGGGAGATAATTCGTACAGTGTTGTATGCAAATTTTATATACAGTCGTTTTACCAGATCCGAACAGGGTTTCATATAAGCGCTGCTGCAGACGTCATCCACAAGCAGAGGAAATAAAATTTATGTGGTGTAATAATACAAATGTTTACTGATTCCAAAATATCGACACCTGTCCTCAAAACACGTGGTAGTATGTTTTCTTGAAAAAAGCATTTCCGTGATCACGATTTGTTTACATCGTTAAACTAGGTCACCAACAATCTGTCGTACATTTAGGAAGCGGTTGAAGAAACAGCAAATTGAGAAAGTTATTTTGCGATTCCTTTAATTAAACGGGATTGAAATTTTAGATTATTCGGTAGTAAAAATTCGGAACTGGTAAAACAACTAAATGATCCAGTTATGCATACAACCGCTAGAATGTACCCCCTCATAGCGACGGTAGGATCTGCAAAACTCTACTTTCTCTCTATCCGAAATGACAAAACGATCGGGTACAACTTTTTTAAATTTTAATTACCGATTGTCTTTTTCATATATTTATGAAATTAATTTTTTCTACCATTTAATTCAGCAATTCATGGTTTGGTACATACAAATTTGTTTCTTTTTCCAAAAAAAAACCCATCCGTCGGACTATATGCATAGATCAACGACACCCCCCCCCCCCCCCCCCCCCCCCCCCCCCGAATTTTCGGTTATATTCTGTCTTGCCACAACACAATTTTCCCAACTACGCTGTACAGCAGCACGACAGTGCTATGTTTTTTTATGAGTGCCTCCCTCAGTCATGAGTGTATATGCACCGATACTAAAGCTAAATGTTTAGCAACCAGATTAAACAATTAAATGATCTTATGGCTTTACATATAAGCCTTTTATCAAGATCTCAACATTTCAAATGGAAATTTCAAAAATTTATACCTAAGCCATATGCTGGTGGCAACATACCACAAGGAGTAGTCACACTTCAACCAACCCCCCTGGCATAAATCATTGTGGTTTTGCCTCATCTAAAGACCTGTGTCATTTCTTGATACCCAGTTTATAGTGAAATATTTGCAATATTATCATCACTGTCTATATGAACCTCTTTTCTCTGATTGGCCTTATTTTTCAATAAACTGTTAGAGTGTAAATAGCTCAGCAATGGCATAGAAAGGTAATGATGTACAAAAACTTAACAAAAATTAAATTGATATTGCTATTTCGATGTTTTTGGTTCAATCAGATATTCTTTAAGAATCATCATTAAAAAAAACACTTACCGGTACATCATTGTACTGGTAAATATAAAGATTGACATTTCTTTTTTTAATTGTTCATCAAGGTATGAACTATCAAAACAGTTCATCAAGGTATGAACTATCAAAACAGTTCATCAAAGTATGAACTATCAAAACAGTTCATCAAGGTATGAACTATCAAAACAGGCTGAGGCAAATAAATTGTGCATTTCATACCTTGATGAAGGATAAAAAACAAATGTCAAACCTTGAAGAACAACCAATGTCTGAATGATATTACTGACATCCTTACACAGCAAATACTATACCATTACTGAACTAACATTTACTATGTACCAATGAGAACACAGAAAAATAAAAACAATTTTGATTTACCTCTTCTGTAATCTCTTAATAAGCTGAAAATCTACCATAAAGAATATGATAGTCTATACATGTATGGATAAAAATGAAAGTTGTGCTGTTACAACCAACCCTCTGGCATATATAAAACATCAATGCACACACCATCCCTAATTACTGTAAGCTAAATAACAAGTCTGTTTGATAAATATACTATAAGGTTTTAAATCTTCCAATAAATATGTTTGTTTTTTGTGTAAGTGTTAACAAATGTTTATTTGATGTTTAAGTGTTGAACCTAAAATTAGTCAAATGTGTACCTGTGAGTATCACAGTAATTAAGTAAGTTGAGATGAATAGAGTACTGGTAATGGTGTTCTACACCCCAGTCAAGATTCTTTCACTTATATTGAGGCAGTCAGTTCAGGAATAGCTGAATAGTTAAGACATGAGAAAAACCATTGACCTTCCGCAAGCAAACTGAAAAACTTTCTTTCACTAGTATGAGTGGAATTTGAACCTAGACAGTGAGAGGCGTTGTGAACAAGCACTTTAGACCACTTGGCCACTGACGTTCTTAATTAAATAAGACGATTTGAAAAACTTTAATGGGCCAGAAACTTAAAGCTTAAAATATAAACAAAATACACTGGTTTAATTGGAGATGTTCATCTAGTAATTCTTTATGGAATCTTCAATGAACCTATGGTAATACATTCCATAGCAAAATAGTCACCCCCTAGCCTTACAAAATGAGCATCCGAAAAGGTAGGCACTGACATGAACAAAGATGTACATATAAAAATTTCAACCCGAAAAATATGGATTATAGGAGTAAGTACAGTAAATCAGATTTTGAGATGGATCATGATGATCCTGAAAATTAACTATGCAACAAGTATGCTTGAAATGCCACACACATTTCATTCAGTATATACAGAAAAAATAAAATGTCAAGTTGGAAAATAAAACAATATACATTGTACATTTTACAAAATACTGTTAAAAAAAAAAACCAAAAAAAAAAAAAAAAAAAAAAAACAATAACGCTAATTACACTTCATTAAATTTCTTCCATTATACATACTTCAAGTCTTACCTGTTACATATATACAATGTATCTAAAAAATTACTCTGTTTACTTTTAAATAAACTTTTACAGTTATTTCCTCCAGCACAAAGGTCAATCATCACGAGTTTGGTATTCTGGTGTGGGTCATACAAGGTCTAAGTAATATAATTATATACACCATTTGGTCATTTACTTGATGGACAGTTTACATACATTATTAAATGTCCAGCCATCCAATTATGGCCAAAGGGCTTATCCACAAAATTAGAAACTCAAACAGTACATAATGTCATGTTTATCATGTTTATATGATAAACTCTAAATAACACCTACATCTTCACAGACCCAGTAATCAAGTCGGTCAATGGGGACCCAGAAATCAACTCTGTCACTCGGGACCCAGAAATCAACTCTGTCACTCAGGACCCAGTAATCAACTCTTGTCACTCAGGACCCAGAAATCAACTCTGACACTCAGGACCCAGTAATCAACTCTGTCACTCGGGACCAAGAAATCAACTCTGTCACTCGGGGGACCAAGAAATCAACTCTGTCACTCGGGGGACCCAGTAATCAACTTTGTCACTTAGGAATTACAAGAAAAATATAATTTTGGAATGATATAAGAATGGAAAAATTGATTCTTTTTTACAAGAAATTTTCTTTGGATTTTGGCAAGCAATAACAAGGATTATAGAAATTTATAGAAAATAGAAGTACAGAAATTTTTTACATTATTTCAATAGCCTGGTGTATTTATTATGTCTGTCCAAAGACCTCTGTGTTTATCAAGTTTCAATAGTATGAAGTCACAAAGAGTACAAGAAACATGAAATGCTGGTTCAATTTTAAACCCAGTAGTCTTTTTAAAGGTCGTCATTCATTTTCTCAAACTGGGTTGCATGGACAGTTCGAAATGAAACAAACCAAAGACCAATTACTGCAAATCCCAGGCCCATGAACTCACAAGCCTGCAAGAAAATCAAATTCAATTTTCTATTTTTTCCCTTCCTAATTGTACATATATAACGCACTGTGTCAACTGTTTATATAATATACTGGTACATTTACTATTTTGCTGATTGCTGTTACAGGTGGATTTGGATTTACAGGCTGACCAATTCAATGGATTTATCTGTTTTTGATTTGTACCATAAAAACGGACGGATAAAATGAAAAAGTCAAATAAGACAGAATTTTCCAATTTTGACAGGTTTTTTTTAATTAAAAGTACTAAAAATTCAGACCTTTTTGTATGGAAATTGTACCAAAATCAAACACTTAACGATAAAAAAGAACCTAAGTGGCAACCTTGCGCACTAAAAATGTACTGATCTGGACAAATAAATAAATTTGATTGGCCAACCTGTTTTTATCTAATCACCATCACAATGAATACTGGTATCTCTAATCTTGTTCGTTACATTACATGTATATTGTTTGTAACATCATACTACATGTTTGTGTAGTACATTGAATATAAAATGTCTTAAATCATTAAAACAAGTACTATCTTGATGTTAATTTGATTACCTTATCTGAGATTTTTTTTTAAAATCAAAACTATTTCCAACGAACTATTTTTTAACTTTTTTTAAAAAAAAAGCCAAACATTTGTTAAAACAGATGTTTAAATTGATCAAATTATCATGTCATCTATACGTTATGATTTATGACCGTATCTGTCATAACTTATATATATATCAGGTAAATGTACATAGGTAAAATACCTTCAATATGTATCATTAAAATCACATTAACACTTTTAAAAAAAATAAAAATATAAATAAAGGCAAGTGTTGTATCTTATCAATCATACATGTACAAAATGTCACATGTAAAACACAGAAACAAGAACAATGTGTCATATAAAGATTTTTGTGTCTTATTTATTTTCCTAACTTGAAATGTCTCTATAATATCTCATTTTAACAGAAGTTCACATTGACCAGGTGGTCTAAAAACACCAGCTTAAGAATCACAGCCTTTCTCACTGCCTAGGTTCAAATCTATCTTGTAAAGATCCTAGTGTGAGATTGTTTGTCAGTTTGCTTACCAAAGATAATGTTTTTTTCCAGGTTTTTCAGTTTCCCCATCGTCTCATAACTGATCAACTATATCAAGTGCTAACTCTTGACTGGGGCATAAACTCCAACCTACTGGTACTCTTTTTAACCCTTGCTTTGTCAAATGGTTATGCACTCTATATACAGCTGTTTTTATAGTGACCTTCATCTAAAGGCTGACTGTATGTAGATACAAACTATGCTGAATTAAAATGAAACTTACATGCTTTGGTGTGTTAAATGACATCTACTTTCTATGTAACAAATTCAAACTAAATTTATTCAAAATTGGTATGTAGATTAGTTATTAGTTATGAATACATATCTTTTTTTGCATTTTTCTTGGATTTCAGCAAGCCATACCAGACACAATTTTAAATCTGCTTTAACCAAGGACCTTAATCACCAAATTTGGTCATATCAGTCCAGCAGTTTCAGAGGAGGAGATTTAAGTTTCTCCATGCCAACAGCTAAGATGGCTAAAGTGTCTCTCATTCATAAATATCCAAAATTATTAGAAAGATTGCCTCTTTTCTCTTTCTCTCTCACTCTCTCTAAAAATGGAATTCTGAAATCTCTCTTTCATCAAGATATATTGTTAATCCCCTTATTAAGCATTTACTTTCTATGTAGCAAGTTTTGAAATTACCATACATCAGATATTGTACTCACAGAAATATTGTACTGCTAATTCCTAAGAGCACATCACTGGCTGATAGGATAAAAATTGTGACTATGTCAAGTATTTCTAAACAAGCAAGGTGGAAATTTATCAGCTAATTACAGGTAATTCTTGTACAGGTAATAAATCATTAAGGGTGATAGTGAAGTCACACCTTAACAAACATCATTTAGTCATTTAATACAGGGCGGCAGTAAATATCTTCTGTTTATAGTATGTTTATCAAAAAATTATCGTGGCTATCTTCATAATTTAAAGCTCCTGTTTAATGTTATCCATTTACAGTGTTCAAGTCAAGTGGTCAGTTATGGGGGGGGGGTCTCCCTGGAAGAGGTAATGGTCATTATATATGTAAGGGGGTCTCTCCTTGGTAGTGGTCAAGTGCTGATAAATAAATCCTGCATCTCAAAATAAAACCCCCACTTTTTGATGTAGCAGTTTTGTAACAGGAGGGAGGAAATACCTGGAAAAAGTACCTTGGCTGAGGATTGACAAAATCTTAGTGAAGGGTACATATCAAAGTCTTTTAACACTGCTGCGGTATGAGTGGCAGTCAATATTGTCAAATTTGAAAATTTACATAATGGGATATGCCGTTGTACCACATTATACCCGCTAACGTTTATGTGGAACATTTATTTCCAATAGATATGGAATAGCATGAGATGATGTTTACCCGTGAAAACAACATCATTCTGGGAATCTGTGATGTTGATGTTTTCCAAAACGTTCTGCACAAACGTTAAGAGGTACTGACCACGTGGTAAAGCGGCGAACCCCATTACTTCCAAAGTTTCTGAAACTCTAATACATAAACCATAATATGTCATATAAGACTCTAATCACAGATATATAATTATACAATTATATACATGTTATATGAGGTCAGATGACCTGCGATGCTCATAATATTACATGACAAATTATATACAAATTACTAAACATAATTATCTCACGATTTTATGGTCAATTTACCTGTCACAATTAGAAATAATAATAAAGTTATTGCCCACCTGTATACTGGAACGGTCAATAATAAAGATATTGCCTTGTCTGGGGCAGAGTGTAAATTGTTGACTGTCACAGATTGGATTAAAAGACTGAATGGATTAGACTGAGTGTAAAATATTGACTTTACAGAGGAGTGGGCTATGTCTTACACCTTTATTTACTGAAATAATAAAAAACAAACATACTACAATACATGTCCAAATCATAATCCCAAAGGAAAGTAAAAACTTTGAAACTGACGAACTAGCTGGTTAAACTTCATGAACTTCCACCAGGGAAGTGAGGCTAAGTGTTCTGGAAGAGTAAGCACCTCTTGCTTAGCTATCTACACCCGCTATATGTGTAATCAAAATTGAAAATGAAAGGAACATGGAATGTCAAATATATCCAGGGTAGTCCTGGACACAGAACTATCATACTTATCAACAATATTGTAATGATACCATAAGACTTTTTGAGGGCCTTGATAAATAAGTTACTAATTATGATTTAGTATCAAAAATGTCTTACTGTAAATCTAGTCAGTTCAGAGAACACAATCCAGTCAACATTTTATATAAAATTTTTGAAAATTATTTCTCACAAAAATGTATAATTTTGTTATGTTTAGGCTTTTTTCAGTCAAAAATGAAATTTTACTGGTGGTGCACAAATGGAAATCCTTCCCAACATTTAACATCCCAGTCTAATGCGATCTAATCCAATTCAATCCAAATTTCAAATCCAGTCAACATTTTATCCATTGCTTGCCTGGATGGAAGAGTCAATTTGTTTATTATATACTAATTACAGGTAAGTTATAATACCTGTAATCCAATAGACCACACATAATCAGATTACAAACCACAACATTTAAAGCCAATCTGTAGAGTTCAAAAATGTGCTAAAATCCATTCATATGTTTGACTGTATAGTTTTATATATAGGCAAACAACATTGACCTGTTCACATGACCTTTCATTAGGAATATTCATATAGGATGATTCAAACCATAAATAGGTATAGATAGGATTCACAGTTAATACATAAGCAACGCATGTATCCCATGATGAAAACAAAACATACATCTGTGTTCCCTATACAGAAATGTACTCACGATAAATATTTAAATCAAAGGTCAAGCAGACAGGTCAATGTTGTTTGACTATAAGTATATCTTGATAAAAATAACATATTAAAGTCTTTAAGATGTTTGTGGGTAGATTTACACCACAGATTAATTAATTGATTACACCAATACTTATTAAGAAGAACCCAGTAAACACTAAAACACATTGGTTCAGCTAATATGTCACAAATACATGTAGACAAATTGAAATGACAAGAATTTGCAAATTAAATGGGGTTTTACGCCCCAGACAAGAATATTTTATTTGTATCCAGAAGCCATCAGCTGTAGGTGAAATGGCAGAAAATTTTACCTTTGCAGTGTGCTGAAGGCAATGTGCAGGAAGGGTTCTTTATGATGAGAATTTACCAGACAAGACAAGACAAGACAAGGAAGCTCAATGTAATACTACTGTAGGAACCACTCTGTTTGTGACAGTAAAATACTATTTATATACATAGGAAAATCAAATAAAATTGAATAAAGATTGATATTTTTCACTTACTTGTACCTAGTCATAACAGGAAACCTGTATGTGCATCTGCGATTGTCATAAAGTATGTCTGTAGAAAGGAAAATGTTGGCGCTGTGGGGATTTTACATGGCAAAAATGGTGAAGTTCACACCGGAAGTGATGTCCATGGTGACGTTTTACATGTATGTCATATGCGCAACAGAATCTGCCATTTGCCTGGTTTTTCAACATGTTAAATCCCCATAGCTTCAACGTTTTACACTGTGCAAATATATTCTGGGCTAATCGCGGATGTCCATACAGATTTCCTGTTACAACTAGGTACAAGTTAGTGAAAAATATCAATCTTTATTCAAATTAATTTGATTTTCTATGGGTATGAAGAGTATTTCACTGTCACAAACAGAGTGGCTCCTACAGTAATTTTAAATGGATATTTTTCAAATAAAATGGCAAGATTAATCTATGATGCCTAGCTAATTGACATAACATTCAACAATCTATGAACTAAAATTCTATGAAAACTTGGTAAAACATCTTTTAAAAAACTTTGAGATGAGTCAGAATGAATTCCCCATAGTTAAACTTTCAAGATGACTGAAGCAGGTTTACACCTGACTACCTAAGTCCAAGATCTTATGACTAACTATGTTATAAAATGCACATGTATATTGTGTATATGTTAAACTTGGTACATTTTACATGAAGACACCCACACTTATGTTAAGGAAAAATGGAGGAACACACAGACACACTAGTAATACAATAGGCTTCTAACAAAGGTTAACAATTTTATACAAAAATAATAAATATCAACCAAAACACAAATGCCCTCTTACAGCAATAAACCAATCTAAATGTCCATTCCTGGTAGCCAAAATGGCCATTGGCTATTAATTTTTGAGAAATTCTTTCAAATGGTAACCTATTTTAACAGGTTTGTGGGAAAATACTTTAAAGGTACATTTTCAGAAATTTTGAAAGTCTGGCTACAAATAATTTTCAATTTGTGGAAACCTAGAAAGATGTCTTGCATCACACAAAACTTACCAGAGGTAGAAAGCCTATTTCCCTGTGCCAGTAACATGGGACTGGCTGGGACACTGGATACAGACATATTGGTCACTGCTTTACTGGTCAATCCATGGTCAAGATAATCCTAGTTGGAACATCTGTTTCACCAGTACTATAAATATAAAATCATAGAAAAGTGTGAAATAAAACCAGGATGTCATATTACATATAGATAAGACATAGGTCGATTTATCAATTACATGTGACGTGTGTGCAGTATGTCAGTCTGTCCATCTGCCTGTACTCTTAACAAACATTTTTATCCATAGATAAGAAACAAGGCTTATCAATGAGATGTTAGGTATGTGCAAGGTATGTGCAATATCTAGGTTTCCATAAATTTAAAATAATTAGTAGCCAAATTTCCAAAATTTTTGAAAATAGTCTTTTTTAAAGTATTTTTCCACAAATTTGCTAAAATAGGTTACTTTTTAAAAGAATTCCTCAGAAATTAGTAGCCAATGGCGATTTTGGCTACCAGGAATGGAAACATAGCAATATGTCTGTCTGTTCATCTGTATTTTACAAACAAACATCTTTATCCATAGATAAGAAATAGAATTTATGGGTATCAATAAAATGTGCAATATGTCAGTCTTCTGTCCATCCACCTGTACTCTTGACAATTTTTAACAAAATTGTTTACCAACAGATAAGAAACGTGATTTATCAAGGAAATGTTCAGTATGTCAGTCTGTTTATCTGTCTGTATTCTTACAAACAACAATGTTACCTATAGATAAAAATCTAAATGTGAAGCACCGGTATATGCAATATGTTTATCCATATGTACTCTTAACAAAAATATCTATAGATAACAAACCAGATTTATCAGTATGTGCAATGTGTCTGTCTGTCCACCCATCATGGTCTGGTTGTACAAAGTTAATAATTAAAGTTAATCATTAATTACACCAAAATTAGCAAATCATGTATCACTGCCCTCATTTTGATTTATCAGTAATTAATGATTACTGTAGCTCTAATTATGCTTTGTACAACTGTATTCGGCAAAAAAACCTAGTTACCCATAGATAAAAAGCAGGATTTATCAATTTTTTGGAACATATGTGAAGTCTGTGTAAGGTTATACAAGCAGCATAGAGATGTAGATGTAACATGAGCTTTTGGTGCCTGATAGGGAACTGATATGTCCTGCCAATTAACATTCTAACTATAAATCTGTCTGTCTGTCCATCTATCCATACTGAGACTTAATGCAATAACACAAGCTTAGCGTACAATAAAGAACTGATATGCCATGATAATTTGAAACATACACCTTATGAATCTTTGTGTTTGTCTGTCTGTCTGTCTGTACATCCATCTATCCATACTGAGACTTAATGAAGTAACACAAACTTAGTGTACACTAAAGAACTATGATAATTTGAAACATCTACATTTCAATCTTTGTGTCTGTTTATCTATTTTTTAGGACTGGGAGAAATGGTATTTTACGTCCCAGTCAAGGTTCTTTCACTTATATTGTGACTGTCAGTTCATTGATGGTGGAGGAAACTGGAGTGCCTGGAGAAAACCACGACCTTTGTCAAGTGAAGGGACAAAATCTCCCTCACTAGGATCGTTTGAACCTAGGGGTTGAGACACTGTGATCCATAAGCGTGCTTTAGACAACTTGCCAACTGAGGCCCACAACCATCTGAGGAAAACCCATAAGGTGAGTTAGTGGTTTATGGTACAGTCAAACCTGTCTATAAAGGTCACCCAAGGGAACCAGTAAAAGTGGTCTTTATGGAAAGGTGGCCTTTTATATACAGGTTCAAATAATATGGATAAAGAACAATTGGGATATAATTCTACTGGCCTTTATAAGCAGGTGTCCCTTATATAGAGGTGACCTTTAAGGCAGGTTGGACTGTATATTGCAGCTATTGAAAACTATACAACAGGCAAATCCATTCACTGGATTGCTGGGATTGATAATCATAAATCTACATGTAATTGCTATCATTTTAAACCAAAAGGAAACCTTTTTAAAACATTTTTTTTTCACATAAAAATTTGGTCACAAGGGATTTTCCATATAAAACGCCAATCAATAATAGGTCATAACCTTCCTGTCATTCAATAGTTTTTAACAATAATTTCATTGGTCGATTGGTTGGTATGACGTTTTATACCCTTGTCAAGATAATTATCTTACATACTAAGGCGATTAATTATATGGTGGTAGAGAAAACTGGAATATCTTAGAACTTTGATATTCAGCAAGTTGACCTGATAAAATTTCCCACACAAGGTACTGTCTCAAACCCCAACCTATCTGAAATCAATCCTAAGCAGTAAAATGTATTATCTCATGATAGCAGTTCAAACCAATCCAATAAACAATATCATAAAAATTATGAATTTATGAAATTTCTTTCAGAGAAGAACATCTGATCTCAAATCCATTGCAATAAGGCTAAAACAGAAAACATTCCATAGTATGCAGCTACCATGTTCATCTATCATTCAGAAATATTCATATATGATTCCAGTTTCACAATCATTCCTTTAAAAAACTAAATTTATTGCTAAAAGTATGGTATACCATATAAAATATGACAAAAATGGTCAGGAAAATTTTAATTAAAGAAATGATTGTGAAACTGAGGCTGAATATCTTTAATTATTTGTAATTGTCGCAAGGCAGAAACCTTACCTGATACCTTTTACATTGTTAGCCACTGCTTGCATGATCCAAACTCAATGACAAATGCAGAAGATAGTGAAACACATAATACTGATGTAGTGAACTTAATTATCACACAAAAACAGAACTATCAATAACAAAACATCCAATCTGTAAAATCCAAAACAGTAAAACACACATAACACTGATCTATTGGGCTTAATCATCATAAAAATACCTGTCTATCAATATCAGAAATAACCATCTGATCTCTATAATCCATTGTAATTATCACTAAATACCTGTTGTAAATAAGTCATGTACAAACAAAGTAGTTATATTGATATTATTGTATAAATATCACAATTTTTGTTAAAACATTGTAACAGTACCACACACCTGTCATGTTCAGGTATTGAACCCCGATATTGGTGATGCCTGTATATAAGTATATACAAAGTGTGTGGTATATAGCACTAAACATACATCTGTTAGATATATATACATTTGTATATATATATAAATATATAACCATTTATTGATTCAGGAAATCAAATATTACTTATTACTAAACATTCAATAGGAGGAACTGACATAAGAGTATACAGTTTTCCTGGTTTATCAAATGAATTTAAAAGTGTGTGTGTGTGTGTGTGTGTGTGTGTGTGTGTGAAAGAGAGATAGAGAGTGTATGTGTGTCTGTTATTCAATTATGATATGTTGATGCCAAAATTATGGTAATTTATTTTATTTTTAACTAGAGTATTCATTAAACTTTGCAGCACATTACCAGTAAAAGACCACAGCATCAACATAATTCCCCTCCAGACACTCCAGTTTCCTCCATCATCCAAAAACTGACTGCCTCAATATAAGTGAGTGAAAGAATCTTGACTGGGGAATAAAACGCCATTACTCCAATCCCCTTAAAAAATCAGGTATCATATTCAAATTAACAATACAATGTACCAGTAACTGTACTTCAATATTTGATACAGAATTTTGTTATAATAAAATCAGAAGAACCATCAGGTAACTAAACTTTGGATACAAAATAACTACAATTAGAATACAAAAAGTAATAACAACATACCGGTACCCAATTCCTCTATTTTCAAAGCCAATGTAATTTAAAAACTGTGTACATATGAATTTTTAAAATCTAATTTTTTTTTATCGAAAAGGTATGTCACTTATGCTTATAGCTTTGGAAGATCTTACTTCACCACTATATTTTAACTTGAAATAATTCCTCACATCTATAACTAGCTATAACTAAAAGTCTCCAACTAAAATAAGACTGCTAATTTCCATCCTAAATGTCCAATCCTTCAGGGAAAACATCACTATCAGAGTATATCAAACATGTGGTCATTATTTTCTAATTGATGTGGTCATTCTAAGTTACTAATTATAATGATTTCAGACAAAGTTCTATGATCAATGTTCCCCTACACCCAAATATACCATTAAACGCTCATAAAATTACATGCTCAATTGATTCCGAGACTCAACAGTTTGATCAAACACTTAGGCCACTCAAACATTTTGTTTCTTGACAAGGTAATACATCTGTTACAAGTATTCATAAAATTACAGCTTATTTGATCTGAGATTCAACAGAGTGATCAAACAACTAGGCCAATCAAACATTATTTTTTGGTTTTTGTCCTGGGTTGACAAATACATACAACACTGATTTTTTTTTATGTTTCAAAAACTGTCTTCTGTCTTTAGGATTGGGAAGATTGAAGTTCTAAAGTATAGCAAACTGCATTACCGGTATGCAATCTGCGTGTAATAACTAAGTTCCTCAATGCAAAGATGCGATTGTGACAATACTTGAAATTTATTTTGTGGGCGAACGTCAACTAAATTAAACTTTTTACTGTATTTAGGTCAATCAGAAATAATTTTTATATTAATGCCTTTAGTTGTTTATGTTGATCAAACATTTAGGCCAACCATAAACATTTTCATGTTTCTTGGCTTTGGATAGTTTAACTGTAGTGCATTTGTATCATCCTGAACATATGTAGTTTTAATCTATATTTTTTCCTATATCTTGATTCATGTCCGAAATTTAATAAATGAATTAAAAGTATGACTTTTTCCCAAACAAAACCAAAAATCAAAATTTTCTGCCCTCAGTCAATGTGCATTTAGGAGGGTGTGTGGGCCAGGTAAAACTTTTATTATCCCCTTGCTCTAGTAAACACGGCAATCTACCTATAAATTATCTGTACATTAAATCTATGAACTTCTATGACCCTATAAACTCACTTAATGATTAGGTAACAGTATTTTATTGTTCTGCTATTACACAATCATTTTAAAATTCAATATGTAATCATTATAGTAGATTAATCTTGCAAAGTCATTCTGAATTTAAATACATGTATAAAGCATTATAAAGTCAGTTTACAACATAAATCACCCAGTGTCCATTAACATAAAACTGTCCAGCCTCTAGCTATAGGCCAGTTATATTAAAAGGGTGTCATTTAAATTTTCCAGTCATCTAGGAAGTACATGCATGTTTATATAATATATAAAATGATAAAAATATAAAAAATATTTGATTAATTTTGATTAAAGATATGAGTAAAACACCATAGGTTTGTATTCAGATACATTTGTACAACTACCGGTATATATCTAAACCTTAGAATGCAATTTTGATAATTATGGCCCTTTAAGTAGGTCACAGCAATCTTAAAGTGACATACTTTTAAAATGAATGGTATGACTGAGTGCATAAATGTTTCAAAATCAATCCTTGTATAATTTTTTTTAAAACTTGACTCATAAAACCAGGCCAGCTGCTGGAATGAGAGAGAGAGAGAGAGAGAGAGAGAGAGAGAGAGAGAGAGAGAGAGAGAGAGAGAGAAGAGAGGAGAGAGAGAGAGAGAGAGAGAGAGAGAGAGAGAGAGAGAGAGGAGAGAGAGAGAGAGAGAGAGAGAGAGAGAGAGAGAGAGAGAGAGAGAGAGAGAGAGGAGAGAGAGAGAGAGAGAGAGAGAGAGAGAAGAGAGAGAGAGAGAGAGAGAGAGAGAGAAGAGAGAGAGAGAGAGAGAGAGAGAGAAGAGAGAGAGAGAGAGAGAGAGAAAGAGAGAGAGAGAGTTGAGGGCTTAACTAGTCCGACTAATCAGCCCACTTAACCAACATTTTAATTTTTCTGCCATTTTCCCCAGAAATTTCAAGAATTCAATAATGGAAGCTGTCAGACCACAAACCCCCAACAAGTCAAAAATTAAAATGGGGGTTAAGTGGGATGATTAGTCGGACTAAGGGGTTAACTAGTGTCAGGATAAATGATAGTTGGGGTAGCAACTATTGTTCCGGTGACATACATGTTATAACTTCTGGAATTTCAAGGACATCCTCAGTTTTTTTACTCTTTCTAAAACTCATCCCATTGGGACATACAAAATTCCAGGAATGTCCACCTTATCACAAATTTGCAAAACCTGCCATTCGTAACGGAATTTGGAGTTGAGTTTTTAATGTCTCAGTCAAGAATATTTCACTTATATCAAGACGTCGCAAGCTGTTGACGAATGTTAAATTGGCACATGTGGATGCATGAATAAGTAATAATTTTATCCTTGAAAAATGTGAAGAGTTATTCAATTTTCAGATGGGATCATTTCAAAAAAACTTTCTGCTAAGACACCATTACATCAATAGTTTTGCATTCATGTAATGTTAAATATGACCCAATAAGCTTTAACAGTGGGGTAAGGATCAATGGCCACATGTCTACTTTTCAAATGAACACTGTAAATATAATTTCATGGGGAATAAAATTAATTATTTCATGTGTCTGATATGTATTCATAAAAATAATTGTGCACTGACCACATAAGAGAAGAAAATAATTGGAGCAGTTTGGAAATCCTACCCCAAAAAGGAGATTCTACCAGAAATGGGAGAAATTCATTAAATTTTAATTTCAACATTTTTGTTGCAAATCACATTTCCTCATTTAGTTTGAACAGTTTATTTAGCGCAAAAAATTAACGGTTTAAACTAAACATTTTAAACAAAATTAATTTTTTTTTAATTTACAAGAGGAATGTGATTTTCAACAAAAATGTTGAAAATAAAAATTCATGAAAATTAATGGGAATTCCAGACATTTTTTACCCAAACCTGGAGAATTTCTCCTGTTTGCGAATTGGAGAAAGAGTCCCAACTTGTAGAGTGCACATGGAGAGCTTATTCAGAACTGATTAAAATCTTTACTTTATAACACTATAACAAGTCTGACCATGGTCACAAAACAAGAAAGTATCTGTCATACAATACATGAATGTCATGTCATGATCAATTCTAAATTATCAGGCAGATCTACAAAAATATTTGTCGAATTTTTATAATTTAGACGAGTTTTTCAGTCTTAGTGTCGTGTCTAAAACATGTAAATAAACATTAAGTTTCAAAGTGTATTAATATCACATTATTTGTGCGCGTTTTGTAGATTCTAAATAATTACAACTCACCTGTTCATTTCCCAGATGAAAATGAAAATAGAAATATGGAGCTAATAATAGTTTCGTATTTTTATTTCCGTGTCTGTCGATGTGGTTTGATATTTTACCATTTGAATCGCTACCATAATGGAATAAATATATCAAATAAATATCTACAATCTTTTCCAATGAAAAGGTAATGTCAATGAAAATAACAACAACTTGTCGGAAATTCGAAACTAACACAACGAAAAAAGATGGCGCCCTCCTTGCCGGCGTGAGGGAATATCACAATTTATGCAAGTTTTGTACCTGTTGGCTTGTTGCCTGTCAGGTAGTTTATGTATGTGTGTTATTTCTATCTACATTCTTTAAAATGCATGCTTGCCTCGTCCATTTATGAAACGATATTCTCTGAAATAACACTTGGTTTTTTTGCAAGGGGGGTGTGTTTACTAAGTTCGTTGTACCAAAAGTTTGTTGCATAATTTAATGTCAATTCGTAGTCAAATTATCAACATTTAATCTTATATTTATTTTCTGTAACTTCCCTTTTAAAAGCAAAGAAAATTTTGTTTTCGTTTAAAACCTATATTTGTTTTTTTCTAGTTAACAAAGCAAAGTTTAACTCTTGGAGTGGAGAAATGGAGTTTTACACCCAGTCAAGATGTTTGCACTTTAAGTTCTTATACAGAGTTCCTTGAGAAAACCACCAACTTCTGACGAGAGAGCTTGACAAAATTTTTCACACTAGGATCTGTCAAAAGTGTGACTTGTACCCAGGCGATATAGGCATGCACCAAGGTCCCTATTTTAACCATTGGGTTGACTATTTAACTTTGAGTCTTTGCAGTGATGTACTTCCTATGAATGATAAAGATAAACAAAAATGTCACAAAATTTATCCTACCATGAAAATGGCTGTCTACTTTAAATATGTTTCATGGTTTGAAGGTCTGAATACTGGAAGATAAAGAACCATTGCTATATTTAAGTATTTAGAGAGTTTTTGTGCGTATGATGGCTTAATATGGATATATGAAAAGAATTGTAATTGTCATAACCTGGGAGCATCTAATTTACTGGACTTTATGGCATGTCATAGAAACATGATGTAACATCACTTACATCAGTGAATAGAAATTGTGTCGTGCATTAATTTTGTATGCATTACTGCAGTGTTTGATGAAATGAAAACCAAGGAGAACATTAATCTTCTTTGTATTTTTTTCAGAACTGAATTGCACTATGTATTCGATTTATAAACAGACTCACCCTCCCACTGGTATTGAACATTGTGTATACTGTAACTTCTTCAATGCATCAGAGAGAAACCTTGTAATAGCAGCAGTCAATCAACTTCATATCTTCAGGCTTAATCCAGATTTAGAGGTAATATTTTCCTGTCATTTTGTTCCAGATGAATACTAGTCAACTCGTTCCAATTCCAACTCGTTCCAACTGATTTTTGCCAACTCGTTCCACTTTTGACTACCAACTCGTTCCAACTGAATTACCAACTCGTTCCAACTTTTTTGCCAACTCGTTCCAACTACCAAATCGTAACAAATTTCTCAATTAAGTTGATTAGATCTATATGCGTTTTTATTTTATTTTATTTCATTTCATATTTTATTTTATTTTAAATAGATAAATATTTTTCACAGTTTCCTTTATTTCAAGTGATAAATAAACACACATTAAACCTGACGTACTAAAAATAGCATAATATCAGCTGAATATAGATCAACAGTTAAATTAACAAATAAATTATATCACAGATAAATAAAAAATAATATTATGTATTGTGATCACAATTAATTGCTATGTCTTTGTTTATCAAGACTGTCGGAACTATTAGGTAGATCGGCACCATAAACAGATAGTTTGTCCAGTTAACAAGCGCATTAGCAGCGTATCTTTTATTTTTTAAAGGAATTTTAGTTTCGCAAATAAACCCTTGACTTGTTTTGTAAACATTAGTGTGCGATTGAAAAATTTGGTTGTTTTTCCTCTTTTTACCGTCAAGTGTGTGTGAAAAATACATGCAAATGGTTTTAAAACACAAAGTATTCTTAAACAAGATCAAACGAATCTACGAAAACTACTCACGATAACAGTAACAAATAACAACGAACCAAACAGAATGAATAAAAACAAACACAATAAGAAAAGAAATGAAGAAAGATACAAAAGAATTAAAAAAGAAAAGAAAAAGAAGAAAATATAAAGAGAAAATGTAACATTAAAAAAGAAGAAAATCTCTTTTGGGACTTTGGACTATTATGGCTCTTGAAGAGGATACATCCACGTGGTTAGAGCTGAGCAACGTTGTGATTAATTAAAAATTAGAGGATCCTTGATTTTTAAATGATCTTATATTAAATTAATTATTTAATTATATTAAAAGTTGGAACGACTTGATAACGACGAAAATCATTAAAAATTCTTAAATTTGGAATGCGTTGGTGAAAAAGTTGGAACGAGTTGGTAAAAAAGTTGGAACGAGCTGGCGAAAATCAGTTGGAACGAGTTGGAATTGGAACGAGTTGACCAGATACCTTCCAGATGAAGTAATTTCTATAGATACCAAGGGAAACCGTCTTCTACTCGTGTGATTAAAGATTCTTGTTGTCACATACCTTTTGATAAGATTACAATTCCTTAAAGAATCTAAGTCTCTTGTTATACAAGAGACTTTTGTAAAATAGTTGTCTACAAAGCATGTTAAAATGATGCCATTCTTCCCAGACCTTTTGTTAAAGTTTAATTTTACTAATTTTTTGTCTGTATTTCATTGTAGGATGAAGTTGAAAAAAGTCCTGATAAACCAGCAGGTAATCATCATAAACTTTTATAGCTGTCATCACAATATTGTTGATAAATATAATGTCTGTATCCAAAATTACCCTGGATATATTTGGCATCCCATAGTTTTATGTTCCTTTCATTCTCAATTTTGATTGCACAGGTGGCAGGTGTAGCTAGCTGAACAGGAGGTGCTTACCCTTCCAGGGTACCAGACCTCACTTTCCGGGTGGAAGTGTTGAACTTAATTTGACAGTTTCAAAAGTTTTTCTTTTTCTTTATATCCTTTGGGATTGTGATTTGGACATGGATAAGTATGTTTACCGGTATTTTTTATTATAATGAAATATGATTAATAATAATAATGGTCATTCCGAAATAATCAGCAGGTTTTATCTATAGATGATATTATGATTTACTTACCTGTCTTAAGAAATCCTCGAAAACAACCATTCTCTTGAAAAATTGTTGAAAATGCAAGTCAGGTCGTTTTATTTGATTTTCATCTTATCAAATTAAGTCAAAAGCATATCTATGTGAGGGCGCGGTGGCCTAATGGATAAGACGTAAGTCTTCAAATCCAGGGTCTCTCACCGCTGTGAGTTCGAGTCCCACTCGGACCACATGTGGGAAAGTGAATTTTCCTTGCCGTTGGCCTTTACTGATTCACCTGGTATCAGTATAATGGACTGGGGGAGTGGTACGCTTGTCTGCGGCGTACTGGCTCTGTGAGCTAGCACGGTAAAGTCGCCCTGAGTGCGCGCTAGTACAAGGCAGACCATACAAAACACTCGCACCTCACATGCATACACAAAAAATTGTTCATAGATTAATCCATAGAGATTAATTAAATAGTTCTCGTCGCGAATAGCTGAAAAATTGCTGATGCGACGTTAAGCAACATTCAACCAACCAACCATATCTATGTGCTAACTCTCTGTTTTAATTAAAGTATTCTGTGTTCTTCGATCCAATTGAAATTCTGTCGGAAGATTACTCAAAAATTACTATTCAAAACTGAAGATCAATTAAAAGACAAGGAAAACACCATCTTAAAGGTCTCTTTAGTTTGTACTTACACATTTACACTAATATAGAACGTTTATATATGTATTTTTACTTGTTTTAGATTACAGAAGAAAGCAAAAGCTGGAATGTCTGGCTACATTCAGTTTATTTGGCAATATTATGTCAATGCAGCATGTAAAGTTACCAGGAGCTCAGCGTGATGCACTGTTACTAAGCTTCTCTGAGGCAAAGGTAAGCTACTGTACCTTGACTTCAACAAGGTCAGGGTAATCCATTCACCATCAGGGTTGCATCTAGGGTGCGGCATTGCGGGTTTGCCGCAGAAAGTCGGCATTGCACGCAAAAATGAAAGCAGGGTGCGTACATGTTCCCGCAAGAATGTTTAAATGCCCGCAAATATATCACGGCTGTGGGTGCAATAAAAAATAAGTGAGTCGATTTCAATCGCTGAAAATAAAATAAGTAGGTCTTTCCTTCTTTTTGGAACTCTAAAATTGTTTAATCATAACATTGACATTGTTGGTGTTCACCGTCACGCTGTTGTTAAGAACGGAAGTGCACCAAACTGAAAGTGAAAGTAAATTATCGCCCCTGAATTTAACGAAAATGTATCGAACGGAAGCATGTTATGACTGATTTTTCGGGTTAAATTAAAACATCTAACTGACTAGATGTTGCCAGTCTGGATGCAGGAAAAACAAAAGAACAGAAACTGACTTATTTCTTTCGGAAACGCGTTCTTGCATTAGACGAACAACCAAACACTGACCAACCACCCGAGGATGTGTCTACAGAGTCAAGTGCAGCAGAAAATGTCATGGACGCTCTCTTGGAGTCTTGAGTTTGACACGGGCGCACCTGCAAAGAAGAGAAGACCACATGTTTTCATAAATCAGTGGACAGAAAGCCTTTACTGGCTTCACCTTAATGACAATAAAAATGATTTGTCAGTCGGGAAAAATAACGCATTTACTACTGGAAAAAACATTAAGTTTTAAACATAAAAGTATTACAGGATATATAACTATGGAAATTTAGGTTCAAAATGTTGCACAATTTTAATCCCCCTTTTTTGAAATTGGAGGGGGGGATTGATGGCCCCTTTTTCTGAAAGCAATGGGGGATGTCCCCCCTTTTTATAAATTTCTAGATGCAACCCTGCACCATTTTTCTTAAGCAAAATCTTTAGTACATTCCATAATGAATTTGTCAAGTTCAACATTCCTATCAATTACCAGTACAGTTTTTGGAAAAATGAATATAAAACAATTGATTTTCACCAAAAAGTTTGCATCAATGTAGATAGAGACACTGATTTTACAACATGAATGTTATGTCATTACTAAAATGTGCAAGACAAGTAGAAAAAAAAAACCAAAACATTTTTGACTAGATATAAACTGATAATATTATTCATTTGACTTTTATATTTTTATTTCAGTTGTCAGTGGTAGAATATGACCCTGGTATGCATGATTTACAAACAACTTCACTTCATTTTTTTGAAGAGCCTGCCTTAAAGGTAATTATAGTTTCATAAGGTACAATATATAGTAGAACTGGATTGAAGGTGATTTTTTGATTAAACAAGTATTCAATGCACATATGTTAACTTAATTTAGGAAATTATATTAATTGGTATGTTCTGGTAAAACAGTTCAATTTAGACAAGTTTTTGGTTTACTCAGGAATCTATTTTAAAAAAATTCAAAGATATGCCATACAAATTTTTTTTAAAAGTTCAAAAAAGTAAAAATTTTGTCTTCTTATTGAGTCTGAGCAAATGTAGAGTTATATTGCATTGACATCCTTTTATTTAGAGTTGGAATGGATGGTGCTGTAGGCCCAGATAAGAGGATTTCATTTTTTATTGAGGTAGCCTGCTCTTGATTAGTGAAAGAATACCTGCTATCTACCTTCATCAACAACTTCTCACTTTTCACACTAAAGTCCCCCCTTTCTGTGATTCATTTCTTTGGTGGCGAGAGGCACTGTATTTCATATCTAACATTTTAGACCACATGACTACCAAGGTCATAGTTTTGGTTTTATTGCTTTTTCTGTGAATTGATTGCAATAAATGTCTTTGTAAATTTAATAGTTAAACTAGATTAAAATACAAGGATATTGAAATGATAAAAAAAATACTGTTACTGTATAAGAGGAAACATTACTGGGAGG
This sequence comes from Anadara kagoshimensis, assembly GCA_021292105.1. Taxonomy (NCBI): domain Eukaryota; kingdom Metazoa; phylum Mollusca; class Bivalvia; order Arcoida; family Arcidae; genus Anadara; species Anadara kagoshimensis. The sequence goes on along the minus strand of CM037875.1, from coordinate 38,142,730 downwards.
AAACTTTCGCAGTTTTGATGTTCTAAACTATTTGGTGGTAAGTAATTTTCACGGTTCTGACTGAAGGTAAATTTTTTCAAGGGAAATAAGAATTTTTCGCTTAGAAGATATATTTGCAGTACAAGAGTTACTTTGGAAATCGTGAATATATTCCTCGTGAATGTTTCTTTTTATACAGTAACATCTTGCTATTTGTAACATTTTGAAAAGTGATTTTTCTCTTTATTAAATATTTTTCTAGGATGGTTACTTTATGACATATTCTATACCTACGATACGTGTTGATCCTGACGGACGATGTGCAGCCATGTTGATATACGGGACCAGGCTGGTTATATTACCATTCAGGAGAGATATACTAGTGGAGGACCCTGATCCTGCTGCAGGACCTGCTGGGTAAGTACATGTTGATATACGGGACCAGGCTAGTTATATTACTGTTCAAACCAGATATACTAGTGGAAGACCCTGATCCTGCTGCAGGGCCTGCTGGATAAGTACATGTTGATATACGGGACCAGGCTAGTTATATTACCGTTCAGACGAGAGATATATTAGTGGAGGACCCTGATCCTGCTGCAGGACCTGCTGGGTAAGTATTTACCAGTAATGAAATGAAATATACAGTAACTTTAAGTGTCTTTGTCCAAAAACTTGTATACCAAAAACGAAACTTGTAGGGGTTGAAAGATAAGAATAATTCTGCTTCTGGTATTGTTTTCGACATTTTCTTTTCTTGAGTAACTGAATTTAATGCCAATACCAGATGTTTCTTTAATATTTTCATGCTTCATGTTTTAAATTTGCTTCTGATAAGCATTGCAAATCAAATGATAATTATTAAACTTTTGAACTGTCTAGAAATGGCGTTTATAGTATAATTCCATTGCCTTGCAAAGCAAACTGAATAATGTGTGCTGGTTTAATACACTAAAACATCCAAAATGTAAATATTTTCTGGTGAACAAACGCAGGCCTAAAGTATGAATGTGTGGATAATGTATTTTGAATATCTGATTTATGTTCTTGGTGTATTTTATTTGTAGGAAGTCTCCAATAATGTCCTCCTATATAATAGATCTTAAAGGATTTGATGAGAAAATCACAGCAGTAAAAGATTTCCAGTTTTTACATGGTTATTACGAACCAACTGTATTTATATTATATGAACCTTTACAGACTTGGGCTGGGTAAGATTTTCTTGTCAATTTTTAACATTTTGTCAGATGTAACATTGTTATTTACTTCTGGATAAAACCTCTTTATATATACATGTTTATATACATGTACATTTTTCTGCTGTACTGATGTTTTATTCTATTATAGAGGAATGGAATATAAGTTTACAATTTAGTAATGAAGAGTGAGAGAGAAAGTGAGTAAATGAGAGACTAAGCAAGTAGGTGAACAATTAAATGAGTGAGTGGGCATAAGTAAATGAGTGAGCAAGAAAGTGAACTTGTGAGTGATTAAGCAAATGAGTGCATATGTTAGTGAGTGAGCAAATTGGTGAGTTAGGCAAGTGAGTGAACTTGTAAGTGAGTGAGTAAGCAAGTGAGTGACCAAGTAATTGAATATTTAAAGTAAGTGAGCAAGTAAGTCAGTTATTAAGAAAGTGAGTTCAAGTATTAGGTTTTAATAAAACTAACTCAACAGAACTATTACATTTAGTATCATTTTTGTAATATTGTTTCTTGTACAAAATAGGCAAACAATTCACCAAAAAAGGTTTACTTATTTGATACTTATATATTTTAGTAAAATTTTGCAGTATTACATCCTTTGCAAAGGAAGCCAACAATTTACCATCTAAAATCTACTTAGGCTGGTAGATTTACCATGTCTTATCAAATTTATATTTATTTTATTGTAGGCGTACAGCAGTACGGACTGATACTTGTAGTATTGTAGCTATATCATTGAATGTACAAGAGAGGGTACACCCAGTAATTTGGTCATTATCAGCTTTACCATTTGACTGCTGTCAAGTCATGGCTGTACCTAAACCTATAGGTATGTTTAAGATGACACATTTCTGCATTTAATTTGCAGTAGTACTATCTAAGGTTTGGATCTTCAGGCTAATTTCAATAGCCCAATGTATGTTACTTCTCTTTGGCCTGAGAATTTTATCAATGTTTATAATGTGTAATATTGGTTTTAAAATGCTATGATTTTTGGTCTACCAGATTTGAGTATTAAAATTTTGAGCTTTGACTTTAATATCTTTTGTTTCTATGGATTTAGCCAAATATCTTTTTGTTTTGGATCACTTAAAATAAGGTATAAAAATAAAGAATAGATTTTTTAAAAAGTTGAGTCTAGTTAAAACTTAAAAAATTTGTCAGTAAAATCTCATAAATGTACTATATGACATAAATAGAGGATCTTAGACGAGTGGGGGTTTAAAATGAAATTTATTAAACGAGTTTAATAATTAAATATGCCACGAGCCTTGGCGAGTGGCATATTTAATTATTGAATGAGTTTAATAAATTTCATATTAAACCCTCACGAGTCTAAGATTCTATATATCACATAACTCAAAATACCGAGGCATAATGACATGTACATATTTTGATGCCATATAGAAACAGACGATTTCTATGTAGGTCAGACAAATCACCTCCAAATTAACTGCGCAAGTAAGAATATAGTTCTATTTAGTTATAGTAAAAGTAAATTAATCACCAAGAAAAAAGACATAATCAGTATGTAAGTTTAAATCATAATATTTTTCCGAATGCATCAAAATTATTTTTCAAAGAATCGGAAAGTCTTCAAAAGTCTAAAAATAAACAACAGACTGACACAGTTTTCATATGACGTCATTAGGCATGACCACTACGTAAATCAGAAGCGTGATAACTGATTACGTCACAATCAAGTGATATCACATGGGTACCTGTGTAATACGAAAAATATTACACCGTTTTATTCCATCAATAAACAGGAGGGTTATGTGATATATGCAATATATGACACAGTAGATTAGGAAGTTTTTAGTTGTTTGCTACATACCTTATACATGTCAGCTAAACACTACAGTCAAACCTGTCTATAAAGGCCACCCAAGGGAACTAGTAAAAGTGGCCTTTATATACAGGTTGAAATAATATGAATAAAGAACAATTGGGATACAATTCTACTGGCCTTTATAAGCAGGTGGCCCTTTTATAGAGGTGGCCTTTAAGGCAGGTTGGACTGTACATATAAAGACTTCAACTTGCATCTTCTCACTTTTGTAATCTGAAGTCACTCTTTGATGAGAAATATTATGTGTAGGTATGAATACATCTGTGTTGTAATTTATTATGTCCCCAATTAAATTGACAAAGAGGGAATATAATGTTTACTACATTTCTTCCATTAATATTTTGTCTGCCACTTTTCCCCCAAATTATGGAATAGGTCTTTTAAAACATTGTTTTTCCATTTGGGGTTAGTTTTGTGAACATGTTTGAAATTGCATCCCATTTCACTTGTTCCTTCTAATTTTTCTGATACCATGTTATAATTTCTGTTTTAGGTGGAGTTTTAGTGTTAGCAGTAAACTCATTACTTTATTTAAACCAGAGCGTACCCCCATATGGTGTAGCACTTAACAGTATATCTACAACTTGTTCCACATTTCCTCTGAGTAAGTGTAATATTTGAAATCCTATTGTAAATGTTATGATATTGTTGTAGAATGTTTGTATAATGGTTACCATATATATATTATTGTAACCCTTCAAAGAAATTTCTCGCATAGCGATTGGTTAACTTGCCAGGATACATAGAACTAATTTTGTAAGTCTGCCGGATACATAAACCCGCACAACATTTAGCTGTAAAAGGTAAGTAACTCGTACATCCCGGACGTCTAGTTACGGTAAACAAAATGCAAATCACACAAAATACAACATGGAAGTTGAAAATATCAAAGTAGTACCGCTTTAAAGGGTGACAAAAATTTTATACAGGGTTTTGGCAGGTTACACGGCCCCATGTATCCTGTCAAGGATTTATGTACCCTGAGCCTCCCTGTATAACTTATATTGTCTGAAGTATGTATGTTATTACTTTATTCCTCTTCTCTTGTTGTATAATCATTATGGCTCAAAATGTTTTTATGTTTAAATGTTTTAATGACACCCAAGAAAAGTAATAAAGAAAAAATGAAAAGAACATTCTTATTACATATCACAAATTTTTGAAATACTAATATGATTATCATTCATAATACAAGCCGGTTTAATTTCATATGATTGTAACTTGAAGTAAGAAGCAATATCATATGTATTGATTGTTTCTTTTGATATTACAGGGACACAGGAAGGTGTTAGGATTGCATTAGACTGTGCTCAGGCAGCGTTTATGTCATGTGATAGACTGGTGTTATCACTGAAGAGTGGAGAATTGTGAGTATTATAAGCAGCAGTCAAAACTGAGGTACAACAGAAAACATAAAAGTCCTCATACACCAGATTACTGTAAACTGAAATTTTAGCCGTGGTTTTATTTGAGCGCATCTTTCTGCTGAAATAAAACTACTCTAAAATACCTATAATGGACTCTTGAGTACAAACAAATAGTTGATGCGCTAAAATAAAGATGTGCTTATCTCTTATATTGAAGAAAATCGCTAAAATATGTCTGAAACATGTCTGCTAATACATGTATGAAGTTGTTTACAGTATCAAACTTGTGCAGGGTTTGATTCCATGACTGTTGAATCATAAGTGTCCAGCCTTAACATCTTGGCTACTTGTCTTCACATATATATACAGCAGTGTTCATTCTAGGATTTTTCAGAAGTGGTCATTTTTAAAAAGCTTTCCTGAAAAGCACCATTTTAACAATGTTATTACATTCATGTATTGTTAAGTATTGCCCCCTTAAGGTCTTAACAATTTGCCAAAATAGGGGATCAATGGCCTCATCGTAACCTTGTAGAATGAACACTGCATACATGTATGTTATTTACTTGACATATGGTCACACAGTTTATTCCGTCATATTTTAGTGAACATTATGAAGTGGTTTTGCAATAAACCAAAGGAGAAACAAAACAAATGAGTTTTTGGGACTTTCAAATAACTGTATTGATAGGCATGATGGCAAATGAATTAAGTGCATTATATCAAGGTTGTACATTATCTCGCCATAATCATTTGATTATATTGTAGGTATGTGTTGACATTGGTTGTAGATGGTATGAGAAGTGTAAGAAGTTTTATTTCATATATCTCATGATTTTGATTTTATGATATTGTAGGTATGTGTTGACGTTAGTCGTAGATGGTATGAGAAGTGTAAGAAGTTTTCATTTTGATAAATCAGCAGCTAGTGTTTTAACAACATGTGTAAGTTAATCTACCGGTAGACTGATAATATCTTTTTAAACTTATTCTGGTTATCAATTCAATAGAAAATTAAGAATAAGAAATCTGAATTTCAAATGGTCCTTATAAGAGCAGTGATATTTTATTAATATAGTTACAGATACCAACAACACCCTTGTATAGACTTATAAGCAATAAAATATTATGACTTTAATTTTTTTTATATATATATATTTGCGGTATCTCTATGCATTCTTTCTCATTGGTTGTATTTTAACATCAGATATCTCCTTATTACGTTTTCCAAATGATATTTACATGATATCCCATAAAATGTGTAACTATATGAAAATATGTACACTGATGTTTTCCCGTAAAAGTGACATTAATCTTGTAATTTTAGACATAAATGTTTTCCAAAATGTTAGGCATAAACATGTGGGGTCTTGTGGTCAGCTGGTGAACACCAATAATAACTAGTTTGAAATTGTATGTGTGTTACTATCTATCTTCTATAAAATTGTAGTTTGAAATTTTAAAATTCAAAAACAATAGACGAACATTCAAAATTCTGTTTATTCCAAGCAAATACATATGTATAACTTTATGTTTTTCATAGATTTGTATTTATGAAGAGGGATATGTATTTTGATAACTGGTGTTTATGTTTTTTGTAGATGTGTATTTGTGATGAGGGATATTTATTCCTGGGATCTCGATTAGGGAACTCTTTGTTATTAAAGTACACAGAAAAGACATCAGATCTGATAGAACCAAAAATAGAACAGGAAAAGAAGGTAAAACATGTGTGTGGGGAATATATAGCACAATAACATAAAACAGTAACAATACAATGCACAAAAACATGAAATAGTAACAAACTCACTTCCAAAATAATAGAGACATCATAATGTTTGAGATAATAAAATGGCAAATATATTTTTTTGAAATATATCATAAGTTGGTCAGTAGTCCTATCCAAGCTCTAGTCTGTTAGCAGATATTTTTACCAAGAACATTTTATAGAGTCATTGTTGGAGTTACAAATGTATATTGTGTTTGATTTATATTAATAAATTTGTTTTGACTTCAATGTGTAGGGTAGTGAATTATTTTATAAACAAGATGAACCGCCATCAAAGAAGAAGAAAAAGACCGTAGATGGATCTACAGATATGGGTAATTACATGTATATCATTACCTCACTTAAATGACTTTAAAGGGGACAGCATCCTAAAGTATCAGAGAGAGGTTTCAAAATTTATATTTTCAACTATAGATTTACACATTTTATAATCAATCATCTTTAAAGGGCATTTTGAATTTTTTGACTAAATGATTAACCAAATTCAGAGATGTATATGCTGAACAAAAATAACAAATTCTTTTTTCCATATGATTCCAGTCATTCACACTTTTTGTAGTGAGGCAATACCTGGTAATTGTAATTTGAAGTTTATGAATGTACATGTATATAGGAATCACCCTGTCCGTCTGACCATTAGTCTGCCCTTCCTTCTGTCCCAATATCATTTTTGCATTATATCTTTCAATCCATGTGGATAGATTTTGATCAAACTTTTCACAAAAATAAACCAACATGAGATAATGTGAACCATACTGAATTTTCACTAGGTCAAATCTTAGAAATAACAACTCAGTAACGTTTGGGACAGGGGAGTATTTGTCTCGCAAGAGACTGCTTTAGTTAATTCATATGTGTTTTACTTTATACAGCCTCAGATGTGTCACAGATAGAGAACCTGTATGAGTTAGAGGTGTATGGAAGTGCTGAAAACCCAGCAGGAACAACCATTACCAGTTGTACATTTGAGGTATTGTAGAATATTAAGCTAAATGACTTTTAAGATTAAAATTTGCTGTTACAAAAAGCATATCTGCATGACATGCTTATTTTTTAATATCTGCAAAATCCTGAGAGACACAAAATTGAACAGGATTATTTTTGTTATAATAATATTATACCAACTCCCTTCTTATAAGAGGCCATTTTGAATGCACTTCAATTAGTAAAATTTAAAATTAACTTTCTGGAAAAGTTGTTATTGGTACTTCTGGTAGGGGCCTCAGTGGCTAAGTTGTTTAAAACACACACTTATGGATCAGTGCTTCTCACCATGTAGGTTCAAATCTCATTATCAGTACAGATCATAGTACAAAAAAGTTTGTCAATTAACTTGCCAAAAGACAGTGGTTTATCCCCAGGCACTCTGGTTTCCTTCACCATCCCAGAACTGATGAAAGTGAAAGAATTTTGAATGTGGCGTAAAGCTTCATTACTTTACCCTCTTCTCCACTGTTACTACAATTTATAAAATTTTGATTTATGTTGTGAAATGTACGTGTTCCTATATGTTTATATTTTCTAGGTTTGTGATAACATTTGGAATATAGCTCCATGTGGTAACATTGTGATGGGTGAACCAGCCTTCTTATCTGAAGAGTTTGTAGGACAAGATGACCCTGACCTTGAACTCGTAACAACCTCTGGTTTTGGTAAAAATGGAGCAATATCAGTCCTACAGGTAAGTTGAAAAAAGTACTTTTTAATTATCTTTTGATTGATTCTTGGTTTTAGAAAAACAAGTTTTAGATTTTTTTTTACTCAATTTGATCAATTTTACTTGAGAGCACTTAGTTTGTATGCTACTGCAGTCATTTATAATATCATTTTGTTGTTCAATATATTCTTTATTTTACAGAGAAGTATCAGACCACAGGTTGTAACGACCTTTGAACTTCCTGGATGTCTTGACATGTGGACAGTTAGGGGAATTAACAATGAAACAAAGGTAAGATTATCCCATCAAAAGTTATCTCCCCTAAGTTCTTTCTTTTGCTTTCTTTTTAAATTTGAAACCTTGTAGCTCTAGATTCACTTTTCATTAAGGGGATATTTTGGAAGACCTTAAAAACCAATTGCCATGAAAGGCATGGCACGTAAAAGAACCCATCCCAGAACATATACTTAAGCGCACTGCAAAGGTAAAAATTTTGCCACTTCACCTTTAGCTGGTATTGTTTCAATATAAGTGAAACTTAAATTCTTGACTGGGACTTTAAAATCCATTCAATTAATCAATCAATCTTTTCATTATGACTGGGAGGTAAAACCCCATTCAATCAATTGATCTTTCCATTATGCTTGCCATATTTCCTTTGATGTCTCCATTTCAGATGTCCAGCTAAAAAAATCTTTGTTATATAGCTGTGCTGATTTACTCATTTTCTGGATTTCAAGTCCTATAGCCATTCCAATACTAGATTTGTCTACTGAATTTTGCAATCTTGTTTAATTTATCATGTACAAAATTTAATGCAAAAGAGTTTTTAGTGTACATGAATATTTTATTTAATGTTTGAAACTATCAATGAACAAAATTAATACGTTGGATATGTGCACATTGTTTAAATTCAATAATTGCAGTTAATTTAGACCACTTAATGTTGTTTTCAAATCAATAAAAGTAGTAAGCATGTATGTGAGAAACTTAATTTCATTCTCAAGTTTTATTTCATATGTGGCTGGTGTAGCTAGCACAGCTAGCACCAGACCTCACTTCAAAAATAGAATTTCACATGTTTAACTTCATCTGTCAGTTTTCAAAGTCTTTACTTTGCTTTTGGGATTGTGACTGGAACATGGGTTAGTATCGTTGTGTGTGATTAGGTGGGTGGGGACAGTAAAATTTAATTTAAACTCGAATAAAATGGTTAGTTTACGCACATTATAAGGTACATTTAGGTGTTTTAATGAAAACGCCAGTATGTTTATTCTGATGTTTGTTTTATGATGAAGAGTAATGATGAAGTGAAGAAAGAAGAAAAATTATCAGAAGGAGATGAAGAAAAAGAAACAAAAGTCGAAATTGAAAACGGCCATTCCTTTCTTATACTTAGCAGGGAGGACTCTAGTATGGTAGGTTTTTATAGTCATTATCATGAAGAAATATGTAATTTACCAATAATCTGTTTAATAAACAGTTTGACAAGATGTAAACTATTTCTTAAACAGCCAAGTTCTCAGGGCTTGTCCGGCAGAACCCGTTTTTGTTGGAAGTACATTTGTTGATTTTTGTAATTGTAAAAAACAACCTCGACAATACAATCCTTCATGGAACTGGCAGATAGTCTATTACAAGTAAACATTACCAGTAAGGAATCCAATTAGTAGAGTACTGGTATATTTTTATAGTCTTAGCATATAGTGCTCTGCCTGGTTGAAATTAAGAAAAATTTCACATCAATAACATCATCATTTAGATAAATTGATTATTTAGATAATTTTGTTGTATGAGATCAATTCTTGAGTCTTAAGTTTTTGCTTTGTTCTATAGAAATGTTAGAATAATTTAGCAGACTTCATATAAAGTACTTCACACTGACCAGTGCCAAGTAAATCATTTGTCAGACATCATCTTTGATTCCAATTAAATTGTCGAAATTTAATGCTAAAATAAAATAAATAACATAAAACAAAATAATGATAATGTCTTTTTCTAGTGCCCACTTGGTTTCAGAACACAACACCACTTACTTGGCACAGTGCTGAGCAGTTTCCAAATTTTATCTTATCCCTGCAAATTAAAAACATTATGATTTATATCTTTATTTATTTTGTAAATTTAAGATTTTACAAACTGGTCAGGATATTATGGAGTTAGATCATAGTGGATTTAGTACACAGACTCCTACAATATTTGCTGGAAACATTGGTGACAATAAGTACATTGTACAGGTATCAACGGCCGGGGTACGACTTTTACAAGGAGGTATGACAAATATTTAACTCACCCATAGACAGTTTTCTTTGCCATCCCTGGTGTGCAATTTCTCTATCTGTCCCTAGGGTGGGATTACTTTTCCCAACCCTTATTTCACAATCACTTACATGTACATTATCTTAATTGATGATGTCATAATCATTTTACCAGAGCAGCAACAAAAGTTGATTACATCAATTTAAGAAGACACCAACAGTGGCAATAAAGCAGAAAATATGATGTTTTTGATGAAAATCAGTAAGAAAAAGAATCGGACACCAGTATGGGTGTAAGAGATGAATTTCATAATGCCTTCTTTTATTAATAGGAATTTCAGCTAAGTTTTAGTGGTTTATATAACCTTGTTTTATCCACACTGTTTTTTAAAATTTAATTAGTATGAAATATTCTAACTATGAATAGTTTTATTTTTTCTGTAATAATACATTAACATTCAGAATGTCTTATTTGTTAATGAGACAATATTTATATATAAAATTTAAGTTTACAAAAGCAGTCTTAAATTTGTCTTATTTTATTTTTTCAGTTTCACAGTTACAACACATACCTATAGATGTAGGATCTCCATTAATCCATTGTTCATTATCTGATCCATACATTGTCTTACTAAGTCAAGATGGTCAAATTGTCCTGCTTACGCTGAAACCAGATTTTGCCTCCAATGTCAGACTTGTCATTCATCGCCCAACCATTCCACAGGTTAGTCTATAGAATTGTATGAGGAATTGATAGCATTTTAAATGAATATTTCTTGTGTGTGTCATATGTTTCTTGAAAGTTTCAGTACAAATTTTGTGCAAATACCTATTGATGCTCTTGTTATGGCACCATCAAGTTTGAAATGGAAAAATTGGATTGAAATTGAGATTTATCATCCTAAAACCTCACTAATCAGTAAAAATGTATACATATGATGTGACATTCCTTTTCAAGTTGGAACAGTTTGAAATAAGAAATATGTTATTTTTCAAAGTTTTGACATTAAGAATGGACAACAAGTGAAGAATAAGTTGAACACACTTTCGGATTTATGCAAAAACAACAAATGGATTTAAACCTTAGCACCACCTGCTAAGTAAGATGCACCCTACCATTATATACCAGTACCAGTATCTGTGTGCTATGACTTAGAAATACAGATACATATGTACATATACAGACATAAGAGTGAGTGAGTTATGGTGTTTAATGTCTTAGTCAAGAATATTTCACTTATATTGAGACGTCGCCAGCTATAGGCGAAGGTGCAGAAATTTTGCCTGTGCGTTGCGCTGATGGCATTATACAGCAGGGTTCTTTAACGTGCCAAGCCCACCGTGACACGGGACCTCGTTTATTTTAAGTGCCCATCCGAAAGAACCGTGACTTTTATTTCGTAATGATACAGACATAAGAGTATTCTGCATTTTAAAGATTTTTCACCATTCTTATTCTGAAGTTAAACCAATATGATGTGTACATTTATATATTGTACTGTTCAGTTTACTTGCTAATGATGAATTTCAAAGTAAAAAACATTCTTTGTACAATGTACATGTAGTTAGAGAGTATTCTTTGTATTGCAGTATTCTAAGATAATAGCACTCTGTACATATCGTGATGTGAGTGGTGTATTTACAACAACTACAAGTAAAGAAGAAGAAGAAATTATAGCAGAACAAAAGGCTACAAAATCTGCCATAGATAAAGCTTTTAACTTAGATACTAGGTAAAACTTACAGTACAACAGGGGTTCAAAATTATGTTTTGTAATGGACCCTTTGCCTCTTTTTTTTCCCAGGTCACACATAAAGTTGTCCAATATCATCAATGAAACCTCCATTTGCGGTTATGTAATCATATAGAAAAAGTAATACCATCCTGGTAAAAAATGACAGGTCCATCAGACCCTTACAGTTTAAATAGCAGAGGTCCAAATGTAAAATCAATAGGTCCTGGACCTCAGACCCAATTAATTTTGAACACCTATACAACTGTAATCACTCAAACAAATATTTTAGCTCAACTGAGCACTAGGCCCAATGATATGAACTCATTGTAAACACCCAATAAGCAAAATTGTATCGGGTTATCTTCATCAAATTTGCAAAACATTATTTTCTTTGCATAAGCTAGTCCAATAAATAGTTCACCTTGAAAAAACATTTGATCTAATCTCAGTGATTGCTCTTGAATGAATGAAGTTATGTGTTTTAGCAAACACCAGATATGCCTTTAAATTTCAAATTTGTACAGTGAATTTCTCTGAACAAATCACAACATCAGAATATTAAAAGAGGAACAATTTAGTCTCTGTGATTTCAATTTGTGTTTGATCTCAAAGTCACTCACTATGTATCTCCTCTCCCCAAAACAAAATATTTCAAGCAAAGAGAATAAATAACCAGGCAATTAATTGTGCACCATAATCAATTTTGTAAACATGATCTTAGTGAATATATTTCTCCATTTCAGTAATATAGATGATGAAGATGAGATGTTATATGGAGACACGGACACATCTGTATTTTCATCATCTTTTGATACAAGTATGAAGACAGATCAAAGGTACTTACTTTTGAACACTTTCACTAAATATATTCCATTTAAGTAACACATGTCTCTTTATACACGCATGATTGACCTTTAACAGGTATAACTACTAAACTTGGACATTCACGATGTATAACTGTCTTACATATTGTTATTATTGAATGATCGCGGTGTATAACCGTTGTTGCTGTCTATTGATATGTATTTATACATGTATTATATATAAAACTATAAAATTTATCATTATATACCTTTTTATGCCAATAAACATAAACATTATAAAAAAAGTTATTGGAGTGTCAGTTAATCAATATTATAGACATCTAACTGTTTTCTTTTATAATTGATCAAACTTACCACAACTTCTAGTTATCCATCAAATCCAATCTGTAGACTTAATTTGAAAAGGAGAGCTATAAATGTACATGTATGTCAATGAATTCATGTTTTCAGTTATGATGACTTGCTGAAACCTCTTTTGAAATATGAATTTTGATTGGGAAATACTGATGCAGTTTTTGTGTAATATCAGCCAGTTGAATCATGGTTAAATAAAGTGTGCATGTTCCACATTCAACAGTAGCACGAAGATGTGTTTGGGTTGGTGGCAAGTGAAAAATTATCTTACATATGTGCTGGTCTTGTTAGAATTTCTCTTAAAAAATTGTTTGGGATCACTTTTATCAATTTTAATCAGTTTATCTTTTCATTGTTTACTTTCAGTTAGGTAAATGTTTTATATCAGCATTAACATGGCATTGTTTTCAAATTTTGACTGACCTTACCACCAGTGTGAAGATTCAGAACAACATAATTTATAACTACAGGTTATTCTTTTCATGACTTAGTCATACATTTCTTCCACTTTGTTTTATATTTTTATTTAAGTGCAAGAGATGCCAAGAAGATAAAAGAAGTAAAACCTACATATTGGGTTCTTATATCTAGAGATAATGGTGCTCTGGAGGTACGTAAACTTACTGTGTCATTGTGTTTATGACTGTGAATTTTGCAAATAAAACAGAAAAAAACATTTACTAACCAGTAGAGTTGTACTGAAAATCACTATGCACATTCTTGATAATTATAGAATGTTTCTGTAGTAAGAAAATGTTGATATAGGCATTTTTCAACATGTAAATTACTAAATACAGTTTCTACCCTTGTTGGTGCTGCACTACTGATTACACTTAACATGTTAAGATATTTAAACTTACACTTTCAGATTTTTTAGCATTAAAAATGTTACAGTGGAATCTGTTTAAATTGAACACCTTCTAGATAATCTTGGACAATGTATTTGGTCTACACATACATATAGGCTAATTCAGCAAATAATATAAATGGAATGTTATAAAAAAAGTATTTCAATTTATACAGGTGTTCTATTTACTCAGGGTTCCAATGTACTATTTAAATACTGACATATGTAATAACATCTGAAATTTGCTGTTGCATATTTTGTCACAGTTCAGATAGAAGGAAGTTTATAGTCACTGAGACACACCCCATTAACTTGTTTGTACTTTTAATTCATTAGGGTTTACATGTACTGAATAAAAACATTTTATTAATGTTCTTAAATTTTAATACACAATTTATCATCATTTTATAGAATTTATACATGTAGTTTAACCAAATTACAAAATTTTACAAAATTTAACCATTGCTTGATTAGGATGAAAAGCTCATTTTACATTAAAATATAGTTACATGGTGATAATGATAATTAATATTAAATTATGTATAATACCATACCCTGTCTAATATAAATTGCAATTTTTTTTATGCTATAAAATTTTTTTGCAGATATTTACATTACCAGATCTGAAGTTATGCTATTTTGTAAAGAATTTTCCTATGGGGTCGAAAATTCTGGTAGATAGTGTTCAGCAAACAGAAAAGCTTAGGTAAATCTCTTTAAGTAATTGTAATTAATAGAACAATATACAACAATGTATTATTTTATAGGAATGTGAATTGATTATTATAATGATTTACCTCTATCCGTCTGTCTGTCTGTCTGTTCATCTGAAACAAAAATTTTTGTAACAGTTTTCTCAGCAACTGCTAAACACAGGAACTTGAAATTTTGCATGCGAGTTCAGTATGAGATCCCATGTGGCAAGTACTCGTTTCAAGTCTGTCAGACTTCTACTTCCTGTTGACTTTGTTTATTTTTTGACATTTAAAGTCAATGGTTGGAAGTTAAAGCAGGGGTATACTAAGTAAGCAGTAGCTGCTCACATATTTCTTTTTGGATAAAGTACTGAATCAGGAAAAGTTTGGCTTTATTTTATTTTATTTTATTTTATTTTATTTTATTTTATTTTATTTTATTTTATTTTATTTTATTTTATTTTATTTTATTGATTGATTGATTGATTGTGTTATTTAAATTGCCATCTGATTGTGAAGGACCTACAAATATAACAGTCACATTGTTTTGTATTTGTAGTACTGGAAGTATAAGTGGTCCGTTCAGTGACAGATCAGAGAAAAGTGGAGATATGCCTGTCCTTAAGGAAATACTGATGGTTGGTCTGGGCTACAGGAACGCAAGACCTTACTTAATGGTTTGTAAAATAACTTTAAATGATAAACTTAAAATAATAGAAATTATATGGAACTAATATCTGAATATAATTTTTTTTAAATAATAAATTACTCTGATAAAACCTATAAATTTATCTACAAATAATTTTCAAAGCCGAATAAAAGTACACTGGCAATGAACACAACACAAATCTTTAATTTCAGTTTGAAGTTTGAATTGCAAAATACAACTTATGTCTTATCTCTTTTATATTATTTGTTCCAGGCAAGAGTTGAAGATGATTTCTACATTTATGAAGCATATCCTTATTATCAGTCAAACATTGATAACCATCTTAAGATCCGTTTTAAGAAATTCCAACATAATTTAATTATGAGAGATCGAAAAGCAGGGAAAACAAAGAAGCGCGGTGAGGAGGATGGTAAAGAAGACATTCTCAAAGAAGGAAGGTGTAACAAATTAAGATATTTTGATGATGTTGCTGGATATAGTGGGGTATGTTACATTTTTTTTTAGAACGTAGAACCTGTATTTGTCATATTACCAGCTTGAACTTTTATCCCCCACCTTGCAAAGAAAGAGGGTGATAAACTGGAATGTTTGTTCATCCTTCAAACTGTCTGTCCAGACAGCAATTCTCCAACACTATGTAGCACTATTTTACGAAACTTGGCGCAAAGTGTCACCATAGATAGGAGATGTACACTTCATTAACCAGTCAGTTTGCACTTTTTCCTGGTAGTTATGGCCCTTTGAATATCAGTACAAATTATAATATAAAAATGTACCTCCTAGCAGAGGATCCTCATTCATTGTATTTGCTTATTCATCTTAAAGTTTTCAGATGCATGTACAAGAATAATCATTTGATTAAAATTGCTTCAATGACGGAAGCATTATTGTTGTTTCTGAGGTCAAATGAGGTTTCCCAGCATACTATGTGATGCATGCTATATAATTATTTGGAAAAAAAATGGAATCACACAATCCTACATTTTGAAAATATTAAGTAGATAGCAGGGAATTTAACATACATGCATGTAATGGGTTTTTACAAGAAATTTTTTGTTGACCCAATTTCATGAATTATGCGAATGATACATTGTACTATTAAGTAGAGATGTTATTATATATCGTCATGTGATTATCATTGCTGAGCATTTGCAGATGGCGGCGATATTGTGGAAGAAAGCATACACCACGATATCATAGAACCCAATTACCTACAACAAATTTTTTTGAAATCATTGCATCACTTGTGTATTGATCATGATTAGCAGATTAAACACATGGTTTTGCCATGAACTTCAATAACTTTCATAAAGTTTGCAATTTTATATCTTATTATTCTGTTATTATGTTTGACTTTATTGCAGTCTAGTAAAAACCAAGCCCATCTGAGCATATTCATCTGTAAATATTGTGATATTAACGTGATGATATCATTTTTTGGCGATATCAAAATACCTTTTTTGTCCACAATAACATCTCTACTATAAAGTCAATTCTTTGTCAATGCTTGTTTCAAATGTAACCTTTTCTTATTTTTATTCAAGGTATTTGTGTGTGGACCATATCCTCACTGGATATTTATGACAACCAGAGGTAGTCTGAGAATTCATTCTATGAGTATAGATGGACCAGTAACAAGTTTTTCACAGTTCCACAATGTTAATTGTCCTAAAGGTTTTCTATACTTCAACAAACAGGTATGACTTTTGTAGTATTTTCTTTTTACGAACAGGGAAGTTACTTCCCTGGAAGTATTGGCATAGGGCTCGAATAATCTGAGAGCGATTCACCCAACAACTACACTTGACTTGTATTCGTTTCAGAAAAAATAGTTCCTTAGATGCTTTAATGTCCAGATGTAATAAAAGTGAATTGTGTTGACTGCAAGGAGTATTTAGTGTTCAGTTGGTAATGTAAGAGAGGTCCTTGTTTTTATAGGCCGATGTCAGTTTATATTTTTCTATTGCAAGTGTGTCAGTGTATCAGTGCAGCAATAAAAAATTTTATTTGGGATATCCTGACCTGGTTCATTGATATTTTCATTACATGATACGTCACAAGGATTTTCCCGCTTTTATTTTCTGAAATTTCAGTTATTCCAAGGTTATTTGATATTAATTTTGTGACTTGTAGGTTTTCAGGATGTTTAGACATTCAAAATTTAATAGATGACGGTGAAGAATTATTTGGACAGAATTATGACAGGGTTTATGAGATAACATACTCAAATTGGGAAAGTCCCACTTTACATGGTTTACAAAATTATCATAAAAAACTTTCTGTCAGTAAAGTATGATAGATTTGAGAAACTAATTAGATGTGATCATTTTACTTACTTGTTTTAGGAATGGATCGTAGTAAAAAGTTTGTTTTATCAATTTTCAATTCATTCCATTGTCAACTGAAAAGCATATTTAGAAAATTATACATGTACATGTACTTTAATACAAAAATTTTGCAGATTTTTAATATTTACTCAATCTTTTCTGTAAATTATCAGGGAGAATTAAGAATCAGTGTTTTACCTACCCACCTAACTTATGATGCTCCATGGCCAGTCCGGAAGGTTCCATTAAGATGTACACCACATTTTGTCTCATATCATCCAGATAGCAAGGTATGTTATAATAATCAGTGAGTTGTATAAAAATCAGATTGAGAATAGAAGGGCCTTAGTTGCCTATGGCTCCTAGAAATAAGTCTGAGCCTCTAAATTTTACATGATTTAGATGTTCATTGCTATTACACCTCCTTTTCTGAAATGAGTTGGCACCATTTCAGAATGGTTAAGCTTCATCCCTGAATAATGTGTCTGAATTTTTTTTCACAATTTTGTGTGACATAGTTTGTAACTTTTATCTTCATTTTTGGGATGATGTTTTCTTTTTATCAATTAAGTATAAGTTTGTTGAAATTTGTGTAATCAATCAAATATTGAATTAATTTATTTTTATGTGAAATGCAAATTCAGTAAATAGATGGATATTTTCAAAGTTCTAATAACACTATTTCAGACATATGCTGTGGTAACTAGTGCTCCAGAATTTTGTGATAAACTTCCAAAAACAACTTCAGAAGATAGAGAATGGGACACTGTGCAAAAAGGTAGGTCAAAGGTCATACAGATTTCTCTATGATTTTGCTTCATAAAAATACCTTTAAAATGAAGAAAGGGTAATGAATAGTCATTCAAATTTTGTTGTTGTTTTGGGGTTTTTTGGGTTGTTTTTTTTAAACTAAGTGTGAAACTTGAAGTTTTGAAGGATAACACATTTACTCATTTTTAGTATAGAAAATATTTTGAATGTTTGCCTAAAGGAAAGTCTAATTTTATGCCATTGATTATTGAGTTATTTATTGAAAACAGTCCACATGGCTTATAGAATCTATTGCTACCTGTTGCTTTTATAATGCTTTTATTGTAAAATTATCACATAACTAACTTTGCATTACATAAATGTTTGCATTGTCAGCCAATGATGTCACAATCTAAATTATTGATGTCACAATCAAAATGATATTGTGACATCATGTAGTTTGTGTTTGCTCTATGAATAAAATCTTGCCCTAGTAAAATGCAGGATTTTCTTGTTTACTTGTTTTGTTGCAACAATCAAGATGTCAAAAGTATTTAACAAGTAAAACCGTTAGCTGGAAATCATAAAAGTTATAAATCAAGCTCTTATCAATATGATGAAGCAATTAAAATGAAATTATGTAAAAGATTAATTAATGGTGGCTTAGTGGTTTACAGTGTCAACTTACAGATCATAGTGCCTGGTTTGAATCCCACTCTGGCCAAGCCTAGTGTGAGAAGAAAGTTTCTCAGTTTGCTCACTGAATTTCATTGAATTTCTTTTTGTACTCTGGTTTTTTCCGCCACTCCAAAACTGACTGCCATTGATAGAAGTCAAAGAAGTTTGATTTGGGACATTAAACACTATTATTTCACTCCATCCTGAAAGGTGACTGATCTGCTTTGAGTACTTTCAGTACTTTGATTATTTTTCCACATTTCTGGTTTAATGTAGTATTTTGTACAGTCATGGGTGATTTGCTTTGTGTACTTTCAATACTTTGATTTATTTTACCACATTTCTGTGTTGTAGACGAGCGGTTTGTTTATCCTAGTTTGATGCAGTACTCTGTACAGTTATTTAGTCCATCATCCTGGGAAATGGTACCAAATACAAGGTAATATAAATATTGTAAACTTACACACTTTATCTGTGAACACACATACACGTATTATCTGTATCTTGAGTAAACTGACTATTGGTGTCATCTGCAGACAAATATTTTTAATTTATACCTTTCTCAATTCTATTACAGTTAAACCATATTCATTATTACTAAAACTCTGGATTTTTTTAGAGATTGTGGCCACATTTTACAAAAAAAAAACAAAAAAAAAACATTGTTTTCTAATTGTATCATTTTAATAAGAAGTGTAATGTACAATGTCAGCCTCTGCTCAAAATCTTATTTCAAAAAGTCTGCACACTCCGTAAAATTTTCAATTTCACTTCAAACAAAAACATTCAACATAAATGCAAATAACCAAAAAAAAAAAAAAAAAGAGAGAGAGAACCTGCTGGTGGGGGATCCTAATTCACTGAATTTGCTTGTCATCAATATAATCATTTGCATCAATGGAAAAAACAACCTAATTGTTTCAATGCATCTTTTTAAAAATTTTTGCAGGTAAACATTTTCTATTTGTAAACCTAATTATAATTACAGAATAGAGTTACAGGAATGGGAACAAGTGACTATGATGAAATGTTTAAACCTGTTGTCAGAGGAAACACTTCGGGGTTATAAATATTACTTAGTTGTATCCACTAATATAGTACTTGGTGAGGAAGTCACATCTAGAGGGAGGGTAAGTCTAACTTTTAGTGATTTTCTCAGTCACATAGATTCCGGTTAAAGGATCCATTCCCAAAAACCATACACTTTTCCCAATTTTGTAGGTAAAAATTCCCAAATTGACTGTGCATAAATACTGAAGGGTAACCCAAGAAAAAGTGACAAAATTTGATATTTTTGGCTTAGCTTGTATATCTTTATAATAACCTGCATTTACATATATGGCAATGTGTAATCAGTGTCTGATACAAGGGATGCAACTTGTCTGAAAAATATGTACTCACAGTACTAATAGATTATTATCAAAATGTGTCAAAATGAGTAAGTCGGAGTATCTTCTTTTTTTAATTTCCTTAAAATATGGATTTTGGTGATTAATAGTACTCGATATCACTCCAAGATCACTCTCCCAAAATGGCCAGAAATATGCCCGAACTGTGCTGTGAAATGTTTAGTACAGGTATTTTTTAATTATGATGTTTTTTCTTATCTTACATGTGTGAACATACTGCTATTTATATTTTTGGTAAAATAGTTTCCTGTTTAAAGTTTCTTAAGCTGTTAGGAATTTTATGATAACTTGAATTTTGTCCATGTTTGTTGCATTAAGAGTTTGTTATCTATGCTGAATCAAATATTTAAGTTTTTAAGCTCCATGTTTATTTGTTTCAGCTTATAATATTTGATGTAATCGAAGTTGTTCCAGAACCAGGTCAACCACTAACAAAACATAAAATTAAGGTAAGGGATACCTCTCTGGGGAAAAAAACAAAAATTTGTATGTTGATTTGAGAGAGAAAGAGAGAGAGAGAACTTCTTACAACCCTCCTTGTAACACCGTATTTCTGCAATTTCACCTGTAGGTGGCGATGTCTCAATTACAGGTGGCGATGTCTCAATATAAGTGAAATATTCTTCAATGGGATGTAAAACCCCATCCAATCATCAATCAATCAATAGCCCTTTTCATATATATTCAATTTATACAGGTAAAAACAATTACTGTGAAATCATTAATTTTCGTTGGGGCTCAATTTTCGTGGTTTTCGTGGACAGTCTGAACCACGAATTTACGACCACCACGAAATATTATTCACAAGTAAAAACTACCTGGTAATTGACATGTACCATATTTAATCGCATTCATAAATTACTAGCGTAACTCACATTTTCACACCAATAAAAACTTTTTGGGAGGTGAAGATGTTTAGATGTCTTAATCTAATTGTGAAAATTATTTAAGTAAATATATTATGTTTAATAAAATAAATATTTATATTTAAAAAAAGTTTATTTTTAATTGGGAACTGGGGACAGACAGGTTACTAGCCGTAGCTTTCATCATAAATTATGGTTTGTCTCATTTAAATTGAAATTCGATTAACTAAATAAACATTTCAACAATCTATCAACTAACATCCTTTATATTTAATATAACTAAATCAACTGTTTGTCTTGTAAAAACCGCACCTTCTTTCGACATTATACAGTATCGGGAAGAGCCGCCATTGTTACTCTCGGGTCATCAGAGGTCAATAATTAGAATGTTTAAAAAGTTGCCGATATCAAAGGAAAACAAAATACTATTTTGCTTAAAGGGATTATGAACCACATTCTGATTGATGTGATATAAGTGAACTTATAAATCTGAATTAATTGCCGCTTAATTATATAATGTAACAGGTAGATTTACTCAGGCTAGGTGTCACCTCGTGTATGAAGTCAATTGTTATTGATATACTAGTTACAGGTAATTAACGCCTACCCTAGACTTGGGTCATTAATCCACGTCTCTAGATCTGTCACAGTCTATGGCTTTGGTAATCCCTAATTACTCATCCTATAACTGCCGATTAACAAACAAATCATCACTTTCTACCCGTTATCAATGTTCAAAGGACAATCTAGTTTTTGACATTTCAGTAAAACCACGAATTTACGTCCCAACGAAATGTTATTTATTACAGATTCCACGAAAATTTGGCCCCACGAAAATAAAACCATTCACAGTAAACAGTGTTGTTGCCACTTTCACTTTAGATCGGTTTTAATTTTTCTCAGCAGGGTTCAGTTTAAACAGGTCACATTGTATTTATATATTCATGTTTTAGAATTTGAGTACTTTATTTTGCAGATTATATATGAAAAAGACCAGAAAGGTCCAGTGACCGCATTAGCACAAGTTGAAGGATTTTTAGTGACAGCCATTGGTCAGAAGGTAGAGTATAGTGTTACTTAAACTCCCTGTGTCAAAATAAAATCTAATGGTTCTTATCAGCTGCAGCTATTCTTACCAATGTCACAATTTTAAACTTGTCAAATATCAAATATATGTAGTAAAAAATCAAATACATATACATTGTAGTAAAAATCATACTGTAAATGTATTTAATTTTGTGTGTATTTATTACGCGGTAAAGAAATTTAGACATATCGGCATAGTTAAATTTTCACGTTTTTGAAATATGCTCTGTATTAATTTTCACACCAAACAACTTTCAGCGAAATAAGTGAAAATTAGTGTACGGCGAAAATAAATACATTTACAGTAGTTACATGTTATAACTAGCGATTTATCAATTACATGTACACTGAACCAGTCATTGTTTAACTATATATCAACTGATTTCCAAAACTTATGGCAATACCTCTGCCACCAAAATGAGTAGAAGTTGAATCATCCAGGTTGTGTTTTATTTAAAAGCTGTGTATATTAAGCCATAATATAATCTGTCAGTGAGATTTTGGCTTGTTTATAAACACAGATGAGTCTATAATACACAAATAGGTATTGACCGTGTTATTGTATGCTTATATTCATGCGTTCATACGTTCATTTGTCAAAACCACTTTTATATATGATCGCCATTTATGTTATAAAGATTCTTCCATGTTTATAAACACTTTGCCAAAATATTGCTAACAGACTACAGCTCATTGTTTTATATCTCTCATTGTATAATGACATAGGAAGAAAACATTTTGATTTGTATTGATGGCATTGTGTTATTTTTTCAGTTGTACATATGGGCATTGTGTTATTACTTTTTCAGTTGTACATTTGGCAGTTAAAGGATAATGACTTGTCTGGTGTTGCCTTCATTGATACACATATTTACATACATTCTATCATCACAATGAGAAATTTGATCTTAGTCGGGGATGTTCTCAAAAGTATAACCCTGTACAGATACCAAGAAGAACTAAGAGTGCTGTCATTAGTTAGCAGGGTAAGTATAGGACTCTGAAGTCTATTCTCTCTGGCTTTATGGATTCATTCTATTATTATACTCCCCAGCAAAAAAAAGTCTAGAGTGGTATATAGGATTCACACTGTCCATCTGTCTGTCCCAATAGCATATCCACTCCGTATCTTCCATATTTGTGGGACATGACACAAATGTAAACCAACATGAGGCAATGTGTCACATGCCAAATTTAGATGCATAGGTTTAGGGTCGTAAGTTGTATATTAAATTTCAAAAAACCTCATGGTCAATATTCAGAATGCAATTTCCCTGACAGACAGACAGACAATACATAACAAAATTTGTTCTGTTATTCTATTTTTAAATTTGATGTACCTGTACTTTTAAAAATGGTAATCTTCAGAGTAGCCCTATATATTGTCCTTGTTATCAAGAGCTCAATAAGTTCATTTATCTAGCTGATAAGATACTGATAGTGATTTCATGGGTTGTTTTTTTTTATTTTTAGGATATAAAACAACTTGAAGTTTATGGTATAGAGTTTATGGTGGACAACACACAGTTATGTTTTTTGGGTAAGTTAATTTAAGAGTTTTGATATTTTAGTTAGTGATAATTTTATTGCCAAGGGGAAAATTTAACAACAGTTTGTTCTAAGACAGCTAGTTTTAAAGAACTGTTGATTATTTTAGAAATCATTTACTTTTCTTGGAAGCCTTGGTGGCTAAGTGGTACAGATCACATTGCCTCTCACTGCCTAGGCTCAAATCTCCTCAGGACAGATCCTAGTGTGAAAGTTTGTCAGTTCGCTTGCAGAAGATCCGTTGTTTTTGCCAGACACTCTGGTTTCCTCATCTTTTCCTGAACTGACCACCTCAAGTAAAAAATTTAGATCGGGGCATAAAATACCACTCAAAATAAAAAATACAAATATTACATATCCCATTAAAATAATTCTCTCTTGAATTATATTGATGTAAATTGGTCTAAGTCATGCATTTCTCATTCATTCAGTTATTTGGTGTATTTATTTATTTATTTTTTACATTTCAGTGTCAGATAGAATGAAGAATTTGTTTGTTTACTCATATCAACCTGAATGTAAGTAGATTGCGGACCGGTGGTTTCAGTGGCAGCATATTTAAATTGTTTTTTGTTATAAGGCATTCAGCACTGTTTGATGAGAGTCAGGAATTGCAAATTGAATGAACTCTGAAGCTATTCCAAACTCACATTCATAATACAGAATGAACACACTGAAATAAAATGTTATTTCTTATATTAACAATCATAAAAAAATTGTTAGCATGACAGAAATGTAAAATTAAAGCTTCAATGATATATTTTATCCAAGTGTACCTGGGATTGATGGAACAAAATTTTTCAAACAATGAAATTTTGTCTTTTTTGAATGCTGACCAAATAACTAATGTTTGAGGTAATAGGATGATGTTTAAGTGACTGAATGCCAGCAAAAACAAATAGGTTCATCCAAAGAATGTCAATTGCAATTGCAAATACATTTATTGATTTGCAGTTCTAATTCAAAAAGTTATTATTGACTCACCAGTATTAATAATTTACAATATTTTACTCTTTCTATTTAACAGCTAGAGAAAGTCATGGTGGTCAGAGGCTTTTAAGAAAAGCTGATTTTAATTTAGGTTATCAAGTAAATACTATGTTCCGTATCAGATGTCGTCTGCATGACCCTTCATCAGATAGAAAACTCACTGGAGCCAGTGAAAAAAGACACATAACTTATTTTGGTAAGAATATTTTACATTTGTACTCCTTTCTTTCTGTAGAGTTATCCCCCTTTATGCTACCAATAGGTGGCATTATAAAGTTTATTTAATTGGCTACTTATGAGTTTGCTTATTTAAAGGTTGGTGCTTTTCTCTAGATATTCTGGTTCTATTTATCCCAGAAACCAACCTTTCGATAAAATTGAAATACATTCAATTGGGGCCTAAAATACCATTACTTTACTCTACCTTATGATATGGATATTTAAAACTGTTTTATAATTAGAAATATCCAATGAAAAAAGGACTTTTTGTCTATCAGGAATTTCACAGGAACTTTCGACAGTAAAGTGTAAAGTTGTACAATTTTCACAAAATTACTGATTTTGTGAATAACAAATATTTATTTCTAGTTTTACAGTGGTATTTTATAATGTTTCAAACACTTTAAATAATTTAGAGTTTTTAGAGTAGAGTAGAGTGGAGCAGTAGTGTTTAACGTCCCAGTCAAGACTCTCTCACTTATATCAAGGCTGTCAGTTCTGAAATGGTGGAAGAAACCAGAGTGCCTGGAGAAAACATGACTTTCGTCAAGTTAACTGACAAACTTTCTTATATTAAGATCTGTCTCAAGTAGTATTCAAACCTAGATAATGAGAAGTGGTGTGATCATAAACCACTGGCTTTAGACCACATGGTTAACAAGGCCCCCATCTTGTCAATCATTTCAAAGAAGATTTGTATAGGTATTGAATTACAGGTGATTCTTCTTATTGATATTTTAGCATCTTTAGATGGAAGTATGGGATTTTTGTTGCCCATATCGGAGAAGGTCTACCGTCGTTTACTTATGTTACAGAATGCTCTGGTTACTCAGGTTCCACATGTTGCAGGACTCAATCCCAGGGCATACAGGTCAGTAATACATGTACTAGCAGTAAGTGGTGGTAAAGCACTAACTTCATGGTGAAAGTACTCAATTCTATACATGTACATGTACAATCCTGTTTATAAAGAGGGTAATCTTGCAAAGAATTGCTACGCATCAAGATACCTCCATCCTAGTGGTTATGAATACATAGAAAAATGGTGCAAAATGTGTAATCCAACATTTTCTGCGAGTGCTCCTTATCAATTTACTTGTTGAAATAATGTATGTTATGCAGTCCAATAGGAAAACTAAGACTGTGTTGTCTGCCATAAAATCTGGTATTTCTGGACCAGTGGACAATCCTGCATACTTAGATTAAACAAACTATTGGATTCAATCAAATTTAATACACAAGTGTTTTCTATTAATGCCATCACTTCCCCAGATAATGACATATTAATACCTCTTACAAATGAGGTTTAAAGGTTTGCTGTCCATCCCACATCCCAATATAATGTATGCTCCATTTCTTCTGTGGCTGTAGATGGATTTCAATGAAAAATTTGGTACAAAAGTAAACTGGTTTGAAGCAATGTGTCATAAACCAAATGTAGGTCATATGTCAAGGGTCAAGGTCACAAGGGCAAATCTCTGTAATGTTCAGGAAGGTGTATTTGTCTCTCAAGATACTCCAGGTTTAGTTCATACAAGTTCAGTACTGATTTTGGCTGATGGATGACATGTTAATGAATAAGTCATTTGAATTACACACATTTAATACCTGTATAAGTTGTTGGATATATTTCCAGAGTGCCTAAATTTGTATATCCTGATCTGAGAAATGTACAGAAGAACATACTGGATGGCGAGTTAGTGTGGAAGTATACAGGACTAAGTGTAATGGAGAAGATAGAGCTGGCTAAAAGGATTGGTACTACATATGATCAGGTTAGTTAAGATATGACTGTTTTTCCTGGATCATCAAGTAATGAACCAGATTATAAAACTAGCAAAGCTGATTAATTAAAATATTGTAAACAGAGTTAACTGTAGGCGATTAGTTAGCATTGTAAATATTGTCTGACATATCTGTATCAAAATAGGTTTCCACAAATTTTAAAATATTATTATCCACATATAGTAATTTTAAGTTTTTTCCCCACAAGTCTGCCAAAATAGATTACTTTTTGTAAGAATTTCTGAGAAATTAGAAGTCAAATGGTGATTATGGTTACAAAGAATGGAAACATAAAGTTAAGAAATGATGACATAGCACATATAGGAAGTTAGGTGAAAAATTACATAAATATTACAGGATTAATTTACATCTCAATGGAAACATTTCAAAAGTACTGGCTAATTAAAAGAAAAATTAGTTTTCCCAATCAATAACAAACAAAGCCCTCTTGTGTCCTAATCACAATCTCAAAAATGAAGTAAAAACTTTGAAACCTGGAAAATTGACTGCCACCAGGAAAGTGAGACCGGGTGCTCTGAAAAGGTAAGCACATCTGTTGAAATTATTCAGTTACAAACTCATTAAGGTAGCAGATCAGCCATGCTATATAGTTATGTAAGTCACATTGGAAAAAATTCTGGTACTCTCATTATGTCCGTCCAGTCACTCTCTGCCAGTCCAATCTGTCGGACCAGTCACTCTTGGTCAGTCCAGTCACTGCCTGTTAGTCCAGTCATTGTCAGTTAGTCAAGTCACTGTCAGTCAGTCCAATCACACAGTTTTGTATTATTTTTGTCACATTGATAACATGCATATATGTATCTGAACAAATACATACATGTATCTGAACAACAAAACAATTCATTACTTAAACATGTTTAGTGTCAACTGGGTAATACTTTTACTTTTATTTAGATAAGACCTGCTTGATAATTACTTTGTTTGTTCTAGATAATGGATGATATCATGGAGATAGACAGATTAACATCTCACTTCTGAATACAGCAAAGCATGGTTGATCTGGAAATAAAAGATATCCTGAAGATTTGTCATCAAGATGTGTATGCCTTAACTTTATACTACTAGTGGATGTTGAAAATAAAAAATAAAGTACAGGGTGGTTAAAAAGAATTACACATTTAATCCGAAAGATACAGTTTGTTTGCAAATGTGTGACCATTGTATATTGGGTGACAATACAGCCTATCCCGTCATGTCAGTGATAATATGGACAAATCTGTCATCTTGGTGTCTATGCAGTCAAACCTGTCATCTTGGTGCTGATGCAATCAAACCTGTCATCTTGATGCTGATGCAATCAAACCTGTCATCTTGATGGCAATACAGCCGAATGTGTGACTGGAACCAGATTGCAAGCCAGTGTTGATTTTGACTTATCAAGCCATATTCTGTACGTGCTGGTGTTGTTGTAACTGGTATTGCAATTTAACTTGTCACAAATACTGAACACAGACCAGATATAAGTGCTACTTATCTGATGCTACATGGTTGTAGGCAGCATAGACATGTTATGTTTAACATACTAGTATTGTGCCTGTTCTGGTCATTGGCCTCAGATATTTTTTCTCTTTGTCTGAAATATATTTCTTTACAATTTGTGTTTACTACAGAGGTGTCCTTTGGTAATCTAAGGCATGCACTTAAGTCTAGGATCTAAGCTTAAATGAGCGATTACATGTATACATTACAAAATTTATTTAAATTAATTAGATACTCTACTGTCACAAACACAGTGATTATTGACAGTAGCTTTGACAATGTTAGTGCTATATAACAAATGGGGTTTGCCACTGTACCATGTAATCAACGTCCCTGAATGGGACTTGTTAGAATATGTTTACGTTGCAAATTCCCGAAATTACCTCGTTTTTACAGGAAAACATGAACTGATATGATTCCATATCCAATAGAAATAATAGTTCTACACAAACTTTACAGGGAATCTTGTGGTATAGTCACAAACCCAGTTTTTTCCTTAATTGGACTGTAAGATTGGGTTCAAAGAGATGATTAACAAAGCTAAGCATAACTGATCAGGAATTGAAAAAAATCTGTTTTACCCAACTAGACCAGCAGATATTTCTCTTGAACTTGTAATAGTTTTAGCTTCTGGTCCAAGGACCAGTATCGTTTTTGTGCAAATTTTCAAGGTTTAGGAAATGAACGATAAGTTAAGAAATTCACTAGGACTGGACCACTTGGAATTTGTTTTGCATATTTCATAAGTTAGTGGTGTAAGACAAGTGAGCCAAAAATAGAGTTATTTATACTGAAAACTTTGTGATGTAAATCATATTCAAAATTCTGAAAACTGTAATTATAAAACTATACCGAAAATGTAAAATTGATATACAATAATTGTATTTAATTTAGAGGGTACTAATTTTTGCAGAACAGAGTTTCTACGACAAGTGCTATAGATATTTATAACTTTTGACAGTGCTATAAAATAAGAACTAAGTGCTATGCTAATATTAGTACATTAATGTGCCATGGAAATAATACACTTTTAGTATTTTCCATATGAATAGATATCTTGTAATTTTGATGTGGTTCAAATATTATGGGGTTTTCATGCTTTCCTATATGTTACCTTCAATCTATGTTTTCAAAATCTCCATTGTAAACTGTCATTTCACAATATGGTTATTTACTGTTACAGTGATTGATAAACAGTCGAGTGATTATGATTGATCATTTAAAAGTGTCAAACACTTCATTTCTCTTCATATTGCATGGCGTCTTGATATAAGTGAAATATTCTTGACTGAGATGTTCAAACCACATTCAATCAATCTTCATATTGCATATAAATCATTGTTACTCATAACATTCATCATGTACAGTAATATGACAGTGTTTGTGTGGTATGTCTCGCATCATCTTTATCATTTTCATGAATTTTTGATTTTGTCAAACTTGTTTTTAAAGCATGTACAGACTAATTCATCACAAATATTTGTTTATCATGTATTGGATGTTCATTTGTCATCCATCATTGTATACATTTATATACTACTTTATGAAAATATTGTTAAATAAATGAAAACAGCCAAATAACTTTGATTTATGGAAGACTTTTTTATTGGATAACCACTATGAGGGCTTCCTTCGTATTTTGGAGGTCATGAGCTTAAGACCTTGACCAGGGTTTGATCATGACTTAAAAATATGTAGTGACAAGCCCTCGGCATTCAGCAAATGAAAGTCACAGGGTCCTTTGGAAGAGACCTAAAAAAAATTGATGTCCCCACACATTGCCTGAGCACATTGCAAAGATAAAAATTTATGCCACATCACCTATAGCTGGTAACTTCTTGATATAAGTGAAATATTCTTTACTGGGATGTAAAACCCCATTCAATCAATCTTTCTTTGGATGATGCTTTCAACACGTAGATTTGTCAGTTAGGCCATATAAAATTAACTCCTAGATTGTCATCACCGGCCGCCCCACTTTTTTTGGCCCTCCTCAGAATTTTTTTTTCGTTTATTTTTGTTTTTGCGATCTACATTCGGCTTTAAATGATGGTTGTACATGTCCTATTGGTATTTCTTTTAAATATGAAATAAAAAATAAAATTTGCCCCAATTTTGAAAAAATAGATAAAAATCTAGAAATTAATTTTATATGGCCTTACTAACCAAAAGTTGGTGGTGATAAAGATGTGTCAGTTGATGATGGTTTTCTCTGGTGGTGATAAAGATGTGTCAGTTGATGGTGGTTTTTTCTGGTGGTGATAAAGATGTGTCAGTTGATGGTGGTTTTCTCTGGTGGTGATAAAGATGTGTCAGTTGATGGTGGTTTTCTCTGGTGGTAATAAAGATGTGTCAGTTGATGGTGGTTTTCTCTGGTGGTGATAAAGATGTGTCAGTTGATGGTGGTTTTCTCTGGTGGTAGTAAAGATGTGTCAGTTGATGGTGGTTTTCTCTGGTGGTGATAAAGATGTGTCAGTTGATGGTGGTTTTCTCTGGATACCCCTGATTCTTACAACCTAGAATTGTTGATTGATCATTTTAATGTGAGTAATGTGGTATTGACAGACAAATCTTTGTTTATCAGACATTTAAGCAGACCTGAATAAATACTGAAGATGATTTATTTAAATGCTGGTTTGTCCATTTGACCATCATCCATAGTATGTAAACTTTTCATATCAATGTATTCTTCTCCAGAACCAGTAAACCTATTGCATTGAAATTTTGATGGGATGTTGCCAGGCTCAAGTTCTATTAAGTTGAAATTGGTTGTCCTTAGCCCACAGTTACCTGAAGTAGTCAATTTTAAAACAATTCTTAATGCAGTGAACTGAATGGGCTAGATGTTGAAATGTCATATATAGCATCAATGCATTAAGTTGTATCAAGTTTGTAAAGTTGGATTACCTTGACCCGCGTTCAAGGTCACAGTGACTTGAAGTAGCATATCTTTTTAACATCAACTGAAAGACCCAGATGCTAAAACCTGATAGTATATACTACCAACGAAAACTAGCATCACTTCAATCTTAAGGTATATGTCTTACAAAAAATAACAAAAACTGCAATACTTTAATCCTTACTATATCATAATACTGGGTATTGATTTGAAATAACTATGAACACAAATGTATGGAAGCACATAGGGGTTAATCTAACAATTTACATCGTTAGTATCAACTCAAAAACATGCATACTGGTGCATAATCCAAAAGCAAAGTCAAAACTTTGAAACTGACAAATTAGGATAAACAAGCGAACATCATCGGGGGAGTGAGTTCGGGTGCTCCGGAAGGGTAAGCACCTTCTGTTTAGCTAGCTACACCCGTCACATGTAATCAAAATTGAGTGAAGGGAATATGCAACTATGTGACGTCAAATATGTCTAGGATAATCCTGGACACGGAGTCATTATACTTATCAACAATATTGTGATGGCGGTCATTAAACCAGGGGCTTAGAAAGGGTCTGATTATAACACAGACAAACTTAAAAGAAGCGTCGAAGTAGCTTCAAATCTAGGAGACCGGGATACACCCCCTGACGCATTTGAAGAATGGTGTTAAACAGTGCATTCTGGCGACAGCTGGACCTGATATTTGCTGCTAAATGATACTAGAACTATAAGATAAAACTTATAAAGAATGATTCCCAAAACGCCGAGCTATCCGCCTATAGGGATATATACGCAAGAAACTAGGTTACACCCTTTTCAGGCCTCTATACCCGTCACTACTTCGAGGCCAAGTACAAATAAATCTCTGTGTAAATATATATATATATTGCATATGAATATATTTTTCCTTTTTTATAATGACATATGTGGAAGCAGGCTTTACTGGTTGGTTAGTTGTCTATATAATTTAAATGTTTGTTATTCTGTGCCAAAGTGTAGCGCTACTGTCAGAAATTGCCATTACTTTCCTACCACAAAAACAAAAACTCGGGTGTCACAATGGCTTGATTTGTTTTGCGGCATAATGCGTATACGTTGTGTCTATTGACGGCATGTCAGTGTGATTTTATAGCTGAATACTTCGATTTGTATTTAGATGAAATCGGCGATACAAGGCATTCAAGAAACTCTGTTGTTAGAGCCACCCGTGCTTCAGAGAAAATGCTTG
Organism: Anadara kagoshimensis; assembly: GCA_021292105.1. NCBI lineage: Eukaryota > Metazoa > Mollusca > Bivalvia > Arcoida > Arcidae > Anadara > Anadara kagoshimensis. Next base: position 38,110,215 of record CM037875.1, on the reverse strand, counting down.
ACACTTATGGAGCTTTTTTCAGACCAAACAGTGTTGCTAAGAGTTCATGGTAAAGACCATTTTGAAGCTTTGTCAAAAGCTGTCCTAACGCAAAGCTTTTAGACCTTAGCGCTGTGGACTTTACGGATATAACCTTTGTTACAAGATGCTAAGTCCAGTCAATGTATAATAGTCATCATCAGAAAGGACATTTGTATAATCGAAATCAATTTCTTTGCTTTTACTATGAAGGATTCTTATTTGGAGATTGTTTAATAATTCGGTGATTTCCGTTGTATGTAGACTTGAGGAAACTTTTTTCATCTTTGAAGCATCAAAGATTATTGAAGGTTTTATATTTGTCTAGATAAATGATTACAAAGATACTTTGACGAAAATGTCGGTTCTTGCCTGAATTGGTGCAAGTTTCATGGCGGAAACTTTTTCTTTGAAAATAAACAAATGGCAATTTATTTGCCGCAGCTCAAAATTGGTGGGTCTATACATTAAGATTTCAAGTCTATTCGACCAACCTCAGGTTCATGATATTCAGTCTTGTCCAGCTAGTGACATTCATAACACATGAAACCTACCCCGACTTTTCGTCTATGGCCTTTCTTCATGCGACGAATGCACTTAGAAAAGTTAATGTTTTGGCATTTTGTTTACGAGTATGTGTTTAATATACACGAAACACACATAGGAAATGACAAGTGGCCTTAAACTGGATTGTAATGTCGTTATATATATTGTATGTATAAAACAAATATGAGTGCATGTTTTTCTTTCTATTATGTTATTTGTGACAGAAATAAATAATATTGCATTTAAATTCTAACATAAAGTAAGATAAAAAAGAAATAAAGCCGTAAAACGTACCTTTTATTGAAATAAAATAAGTTGAAAAATAAAATTGTAACTTTGGGATTCGAACCAACAACTTAAGACTTACTAGTCCCTACATATACCCACTACACCACGCAGGTAATTATTGACAATAAGGGTTTATGAATATCAAGTACGAGTATAGTACGGTATATTAAGAGGTTATATTGTGGCAACTCTCTAAACATTGATTTTTACAAAATTCAGTATCAGCGCATATCTCTCCATTAACCATACTTTGCATATCTAACAGTAAAATAATATAGTTTTTATATTCAAAATATCTTTAATGGAGACGCATGCGCTCCATGTGTATTTATTAAAAACTTGTTGATTTTCACTGACTTGTTCCATGTTTGTATAGAGGCATACGGAGACTTGACCAATGGATTACATGTGTTAAACATATAATGCAATATTTTACTGAAATTTTTACCATATAAACTTTTGCATAATGATAGTAGCTTAAGGTTTTTTCACTATCAATATGTATTCAACATACTTTTAAATTTTGAATCCTATAGGCGGATAGCTCGGCGTTTTGGGTATCATCCTTTAAGTATAGACATACCGTTACATTTTCATAAAACATGAATTTAAATACAGGCATATCGTTCCATGTTCATAAACATTGTCAAACTTGCAGTCAATGCAAATCTTTGCCGAAACCGAACTTTGCACAAATAAAACATCTTAGTAATTCAGTTTTACTGGAGATTTTCATTTAGTCAGTCGTCGAATAGACAACAATTTTCAACAGTGACCAACGTATACGTACATCCTGTAGTGGTAGTTTTATCACAATGCTGAGCTAATGAAATGGAAATAGGAAATGGTCTGGAAAATGTTTATCTAGTCAGTCACAACTAATTCTTCAATGTGACACTAAAAATGAGTAACTTTGGTACTTTCAGAAGAGTTCAAAACATAATTTTATATGTGTTCACTATAATTTTTTTTTTCATTTTCTTCGTGTTTCTATAAAAAATATTAAAAAATAATACAATTTGATTTTTACCGGGTCTTCGTAACTATTCTACGCACCCGAAAACTTTTTGAGGGCGCTGATGAGCCTAGGCTTGCAATTTATTTGTAAGGAGCTTTCTTCGTTGTATAAAGTTTCCGTAGTGGAAACAAGATCCACCATAGCATATTAATTGTGAAGCAAATACACCATAAGCAGTAGAAGCAGGTATATTACTGCATAGAAAAGGAAAGTTGACAATAGAAAAATTGCAGTTATCCAGTTTTCCATACAGTTTCGAATGTGGCCTTTCGTGGGCGTCATAATTTATGAAGCAGAACTTGGAGAATCGGTATAGTACATACATGTAATTCGGTAGTGTGTAAATCTGCCTTGGGCGTTGATACAGGAGTTGAATTGAGTTTAGTAATGGTGTTTAACGTCCCAGTCAAGAATATTTCACTTATTTTGAGACGTCGCCAGCTGTAGTGCAGAAATTGCCTTGCGTTGTGCTGATGGCACTATACAGCAGGGTTCTTTAGCGTGCCATGCCCACCGTGACACGCGACCTCGTTTATTTTATGTTCCCATCCGAAAGAACCGTGACTTTCATTTCGCAATGCCGAGTGCTTGGCGAAAGAACAGTCACTACCCACTTTCAAATCAGGTCAGACCTGGCCGGGGTTCGAACCCACAACAACCCGTTGGTACAGGAGATGAGCTCTATCCCATGATTTACATAAAAACATTTAATTTTTCTATACTATACACCACTATCCCTCATTCTAAATAAAAAGAACGTCTTTAAAGAAATTATTCACTTTTCATTCTTTTACATAAACGGTAAGCCAAGATACAAATTTCTGGTGCTGAACAGGGATTTTGGTTATTTTGTCAAACACCATACGGATTTCAAACAAAAAATGTACTGAAGATGCCATCAACAAAATGTTGGAGTTTTTAATTGATAACATATTTTATTGTGTTTGATAATATAATTTTCCAGCAAACAATCTATATATCAATGGGTACAAACTGTACACCATAGCTTTCTGATTTGTTTCTTTTTTCTTATGAAGCAGAATTTATGCAGAACCTAGTTAAATCTGGAGAAAAGACTGTCGCCATATCATTCAACTCCACATTTAGATATATAGGTGGCGTCTCTTAACAATCCTAAATTTGGAGACTGTGTAAATGTCATCTATCCTAGTGAGCTTGAAATAAAAGATACAACTGATTCCTCAAGTTTTGATTTATATTTAGACTTATACCTGAATTATGACGCACACGAAAGGCTTCATTTAAAACTTGATGACTTATGACACCCGGTAAAGGGTACATTAGGAACTTTATGACAAACCTGATGACTTCAATTTTTCTATTGTCAACTTTGCTTTTCTATGGAACAATATACCTGGTCCTCCTGCTTGTAGTGTATTTGTTTCCCAATTAATACGCTATGGTAGAACTTGTTCCCACTACGGGTACTTTGCACAACGAATCAGGCTGCTTGCAAATAAATTGTTGACTCAGGGGTATTGCAAGCCTAGGCTTATCAAGACCCTTAAAACGTTTTATGGCCGTCATCACAGTATTGTTGATGAGCTTGATGTCTCTGTGTCCAGGATTGCCCTGGATATATTTGACGTCTCATAGTTCCATGTTCTTTTCACACAATTGTGATTACAAACGAGGCAGATGTAGCTAGCTAAACAGGAGAAGCTTACCCTCCGGAGCACCGGCCTCACTTCCCTGGTGTTTGGAATCTTGAGACCAGTTCATTGGTCTCTTTCAGCGAGTCTGGTCTTAGTATACATTATTTAGCGGCAACTTTACTATATTGCAATTGAAATTTTAGCACCTCTGATGAAGGTTGATGGTGATGAAATACATTTACAAATGTAATCCTGTGATATATTAAAAGCATGTTGTGATATTGAATTATGTGAATAAAGAATATATGAAGAGAAAAAAGTATCCCCGCCTGTCACGCGGGAGACCGGGGTTCGATTCCCCGCCGGGGAGAGGTTTATTTTTTCTCTTGTTTTATTTTCACCTCTGTAATGTCATACATTTTTTGCAATGAGTTTGAAATCTTGAGACCGAATCAGTCTAATAGACATTTGAATCACGAATGTATGTCAACAACAGTTTGTGATAACTTTTACGACATCCATCCCCTAAGTCTAAATAAGCCGTACCCAATTCAAATTGTGTTACTGAAACCACAGCACTGGATATAAGTTCATCACTGTCTCCGCTGCCTGTCCAAAGTTGAGAGTTGTTTTATTGTCTATACTCGTAATATATCAAAGCGTTTTTATTGTGATCTGTTTCAGCGAGTCTGGTCTCAGTATACATTATTTAGCGGCAACTTTACTATATTGCAATTGAATTTTTAGCACTTTTGTTTTGCTATTAGCTCACCAGGCGTACATTAGCCATTGTAACTATATTCATTGGGTACTTAAAAAGTTTTCCTTGTAAATTAGGCGTACAGCTTAACAACATTGACCTGTCCGTTTGACTTTGATTTCAATACTTATGGACAAGTAAATTTAAGTAATAGGGACCATGCGTGTATATTTCGTTTACCTGATGGGAACACTAATCATGGGCAATGTGTATTGTGTATTAACTGCGAATCTCAACAATATCTATGTATTGGATGGACCCTCCCATATGAATATTCCTAATGAAAGGTCAAACGGACAGGTCAATGTTGTTTGCCTATACATGCACCACTGTTATAATGATTATTCAGTATTTGTAATGTTCCTCTCCACGGAAATCTTTAGTAAAAGGCGAAAGATTTATGCGTGGATTGAAGAGAAACCAGAGTGGTAGGTGTGTAGGCATAATGCGTTATAACAGCAACACATCCCGCTCTATAACAGTGTTTATGTAGGTAATGGTGTTCAAAAGAATTGTCATATCACTTAACATTGCATTGAAAAGTAAATTTATGCTAACGTTATTGGCTTCAATTTGTTTAAAGGATTGTGACTTTCATAAGTCAGAGAAATGATGTTAATGTACCCTATTTGTGATTTAATCTTTCTCAAACACTTTCTTAAAGGTAGACAATTTTCAACAAACAGTCGGAAATAATAAGAAATGATGTGAGAATTATCTCATTGTTATACATGTACTGATATCAATTCCTCGGTAGTATAGTGGTGAGTATCCCCGCCTGTCACGCGGGAGACCGGGGTTCGATTCCCCGCCGGGGAGAGGTTTATTTTTTCTCTTGATTTATTTTCACCTCTGTTATGTCATACATTTTTTGCAATGAGTTTGAAATCTTGAGACCGAATCAGTCTAGTAGACATTTGAATCACGAATGTATGTCAACAACAGTTTGTGATAACTTTTACGACATCTATCCCCTAAGTCTAAATAAGCCGTACCCAATTCAAATTGTGTTACTGAAACCACAGCACTGGATATAAGTTCATCACTCTCTCCACTGCCTGTCCAAAGTTGAGAGTTGTTTTATTGTCTATACTCGTAATATATCAAAGCGTTTTTATTGTGGTCTGTTTCAGCGAGTCTGGTCCGAGTATACAATATTTAGCGCCGGGCAACTTTACTATATTGCAATTGAATTTTTAGCACCTCTGTTTTGCTATTAGCTCATCTGGCGTACATAAGCCATTGTAACTATGTTCATTGGGTACTTAAAAAACTTTCCCTTGTAAATTAGCCGTATAAACATTGACCTGTCCGTTTAACCTCTGTTTTAAATATTTATGGACACGTAAATTTAAATAATAGGGACCATGTGTGTATATTTCGTCTACCTGATGGGAACACTAATCATGGGCAATGTATATTGTGTATTAACTGCGAATCTTAACAATACCTATGTATTGGATGGACCCTCCTATATGAATATTCCTAATGAAAGGTCAAACAGACTGGTCAATGTTGTTTGCCTATACATGCACCACTGTTATTATGATTATTCAGTATTTTACATTTTTGTTTCCCTGTAATATATACAGGGATTGAAAAATAGTCTATAGACTCATTGTAATGTTCCTCACCACGGAAATCTTTAGTAAAAGGCGAAAGATTTATGCGTGGATTGAAGAGAAACCAGAGTGGTAGGTGTGTAGGCATAATGCGTTATAACAGCAACACATCCCGCTCTATAACAGTGTTTATGTAGGTAATGGTGTTGAAAAGAATTGTCATATCACTTAACATTGCATTGAAAAGAAAATTTATGCTAACATTATTGGCTTCAATTTGTTTAAAGGATTGTGAGTTTCATAAGTCAGAGAAATGATGTTAATGTACCCTATTTGTGATTTAATCTTTCTCAAACACTTTCTTAAAGGTAGACAATTTTCAACAAACAGTCGGAAATAATAAGAAATGATGTGATAATTATCTCATTGTTATACATGTACTGATATCAATTCCTCGGTAGTATAGTGGTGAGTATCCCCGCCTGTCACGCGGGAGACCGGGGTTCGATTCCCCGCCGGGGAGAGGTTTATTTTTTTCTCTTGTTTTATTTTCACCTCTGTAATGTCATACATTTTTTGCAATGAGTTTGAAATCTTGAGACCGAATCAGTCTAGTAGACATTTGAATCACGAATGTATGTCAACAACAGTTTGTGATAACTTTTACGACATCCATCCCCTAAGTCTAAATAAGGCGTACCCAATTCAAATTGTGTTACTGAAACCACAGCACTGGATATAAGTTCATCACCTCTCCGCTGCCTGTCCAAAGTTGAGAGTTGTTTTATTGTCTATACTCGTAATATATCAAAGCGTTTTTATTGTGGTCTGTTTCAGCGAGTCTGGTCCGAGTATACAATATTAAGCGCCGAGCAACTTTGCTATATTGCAATTGAATTTTCAGCACTTTTGTTTTGCTATTAGCTCACCAGGCGTACTATAGCCATTGTAACTATGTTTATTGGGTACTTAAAAACTTTGCCTTGTAAATTAGGCGTACAGCTTAACAACATTGACCTGTCCGGTGACCTTTGATTTCAATATTTATGGACAAGTAAATTTAAGTAATAGGGACCATGCGTGTATATATCGTCTACCTGATGGGAACACTAATCATGGGCAATATGTATTGTGTATTAACTGCGATTCTCAACAATATCTATATATTGGATGGACCCTCCTATATGAATATTCCTAATGAAAGGTCAAACGGACTGGTCAATGTTGTTTTACATTTTTGTTTCCCTGTAATATATACAGGGACTGAAAAATAGTCTATAGACTCATTGTAATGTTCCTCTCCACGGAAATCTTTAGTAAAAGGCGAAAGATTTATGCGTGGATTGAAGAGAAACCAGAGTGGTAGGTGTGTAGGCATAATGCGTTATAACAGCAACACATCCCGCTCTATAACAGTGTTTATGTAGGTAATGGTGTTGAAAAGAATTGTCATATCACTTAACATTGCATTGAAAAGAAAATTTATGCTAACGTTATTGGCTTCAATTTGTTTAAAGGATTGTGAGTTTCATAAGTCAGAGAAATGATGTTAATGTACCCTATTTGTGATTTAATCTTTCTCAAACACTTTCTTAAAGGTAGACAATTTTCAACAAACAGTCGGAAATAATAAGAAATGATGTGAGAATTATCTCATTGTTATACATGTACTGATATCAATTCCTCGGTAGTATAGTGGTGAGTATCCCCGCCTGTCACGCGGGAGACCGGGGTTCGATTCCCCGCCGGGGAGGTTTATTTTTTCTCTTGTTTTATTTTCACCTCTGTAATGTCATACATTTTTTGCAATGAGTTTGAAATCTTGAGACCGAATCAGTCTAGTAGACATTTGAATCACGAATGTATGTCAACAACAGTTGTGATAACTTTTACGACATCCATCCCCTAAGTCTAAATAAGCCGTACCCAATTCAAATTGTGTTACTGAAACCACAGCACTGGATATAAGTTCATCACTCTCTCCGCTGCCTGTCCAAGTTGAGAGTTGTTTTATTGTCTATACTCGTAATATATCAAAGCGTTTTTATTGTGATCTGTTTCAGCGAGTCTGGTTTTAGTATACATTATTTAGCGGCAACTTTACTATATTGCAATTGAAATTTTAGCACCTCTGTTTTGCTATTAGCTCATCTGGCGTACATAAGCCATTGTAACTATGTTCATTGGGTACTTAAAAGCTTTCCCTTGTAAATTAGGCGTACATGCACCACTGTTATTATGATAATTCAGTATTTTACATTTTTGTTTCCCTGTAATATATACAGGGATTGAAAAATATTCTATAGACTCATTGTAATGTTCCTCTCCACGGAAATCTTTAGTAAAAGGCGAAAGATTTATGCGTGGATTGAAGAGAAACCAGAGTGGTAGGCGTGTAGGCATAATGCGTTATAACAGCAACACATCCCGCTCTATAACAGTGTTTATGTAGGTAATGGTGTTGAAAAGAATTGTCATATCACTTAACATTGCATTGAAAAGAAAATTTATGCTAACGTTATTGGCTTCAATTTGTTTAAAGGATTGTGAGTTTCATAAGTCAGAGAAATGATGTTAATGTACCCTATTTGTGATTTAATCTTTCTCAAACACTTTCTTAAAGGTAGACAATTTTCAACAAACAGTCGGAAATAATAAGAAATGATGTGATAATTCATGTACTGATATCAATTCCTCGGTAGTATAGTGGTGAGTATCCCCGCCTGTCACGCGGGAGACCGGGGTTCGATTCCCCGCCGGGGAGAGGTTTATTTTTTCTCTTGTTTTATTTTCACCTCTGTAATGTCATACATTTTTTGCAATGAGTTTGAATCTTGAGACCGAATCAGTCTAGTAGACATTTGAATCACGAATGTATGTCAACAACAGTTTGTGATAACTTTTACGACATCCATCCCCTAAGTCTAAATAAGGCGTACCCAATTCAAATTGTGTTACTGAAACCACAGCACTGGATATAAGTTCATCACTCTCTCCGCTGCCTGTTCAAAGTTGAGAGTTGTTTTATTGTCTATACTCGTAATATATCAAAGCGTTTTTATTGTGGTCTGTTTCAGCGAGTCTGGTCCGAGTATACAATATTAAGCGCCGAGCAACTTTGCTATATTGCAATTGAATTTTCAGCACTTTTGTTTTGCTATTAGCTCACCAGGCGTACTATAGCCATTGTAACTATGTTTATTGGGTACTTAAAAACTTTGCCTTGTAAATTAGGCGTACAGCTTAACAACATTGACCTGTCCGGTGACCTTTGATTTCAATATTTATGGACAAGTAAATTTAAGTAATAGGGACCATGCGTGTATATATCGTCTACCTGATGGGAACACTAATCATGGGCAATATGTATTGTGTATTAACTGCGATTCTCAACAATATCTATATATTGGATGGACCCTCCTATATGAATATTCCTAATGAAAGGTCAAACGGACTGGTCAATGTTGTTTTACATTTTTGTTTCCCTGTAATATATACAGGGACTGAAAATAGTCTATAGACTCATTGTAATGTTCCTCTCCACGGAAATCTTTAGTAAAAGGCGAAAGATTTATGCGTGGATTGAAGAGAAACCAGAGTGGTAGGTGTGTAGGCATAATGCGTTATAACAGCAACACATCCCGCTCTATAACAGTGTTTATGTAGGTAATGGTGTTGAAAAGAATTGTCATATCACTTAACATTGCATTGAAAAGAAAATTTATGCTAACGTTATTGGCTTCAATTTGTTTAAAGGATTGTGAGTTTCATAAGTCAGAGAAATGATGTTAATGTACCCTATTTGTGATTTAATCTTTCTCAAACACTTTCTTAAAGGTAGACAATTTTCAACAAACAGTCGGAAATAATAAGAAATGATGTGATAATTATCTCATTGTTATACATGTACTGATATCAGTTCCTCGGTAGTATAGTGGTGAGTATCCCCGCCTGTCACGCGGGAGACCGGGGTTCGATTCCCCGCCGGGTAGAGGTTTATTTTTTCTCTTGTTTTATTTTCACCTCTGTAATGTCATACATTTTTTGCAATGAGTTTGAAATCTTGAGACCGAATCAGTCTAGTAGACATTTGAATCACGAATGTATGTCAACAACAGTTTGTGATAACTTTTACGACATCCATCCCCTAATCTAAATAAGCCGTACCCAATTCAAATTGTGTTACTGAAACCACAGCACTGGATATAAGTTCATCACTCTCTCCGCTGCCTGTCCAAAGTTGAGAGTTGTTTTATTGTCTATACTCGTAATATATCAAAGCGTTTTTATTGTGATCTGTTTCAGCGAGTCTGGTTTTAGTATACATTATTTAGCGGCAACTTTACTATTTGCAATTGAAATTTTAGCACCTCTGTTTTGCTATTAGCTCATCTGGCGTACATAAGCCATTGTAACTATGTTCATTGGGTACTTAAAAGCTTTCCCTTGTAAATTAGGCGTACATGCACCACTGTTATTATGATAATTCAGTATTTTACATTTTTGTTTCCCTGTAATATATACAGGGATTGAAAAATATTCTATAGACTCATTGTAATGTTCCTCTCCACGGAAATCTTTAGTAAAAGGCGAAAGATTTATGCGTGGATTGAAGAGAAACCAGAGTGGTAGGCGTGTAGGCATAATGCGTTATAACAGCAACACATCCCGCTCTATAACAGTGTTTATGTAGGTAATGGTGTTGAAAAGAATTGTCATATCACTTAACATTGCATTGAAAAGAAAATTTATGCTAACGTTATTGGCTTCAATTTGTTTAAAGGATTGTGAGTTTCATAAGTCAGAGAAATGATGTTAATGTACCCTATTTGTGATTTAATCTTTCTCAAACACTTTCTTAAAGGTAGACAATTTTCAACAAACAGTCGGAAATAATAAGAAATGATGTGATAATTATCTCATTGTTATACATGTACTGATATCAATTCCTCGGTAGTATAGTGGTGAGTATCCCCGCCTGTCACGCGGGAGACCGGGGTTCGATTCCCCGCCGGGGAGAGGTTTATTTTTTCTCTTGTTTTATTTTCACCTCTGTAATGTCATACATTTTTTGCAATGAGTTTGAAATCTTGAGACCGAATCAGTCTAGTAGACATTTGAATCACGAATGTATGTCAACAACAGTTTTGTGATAACTTTTACGACATCCATCCCCTAAGTCTAAATAAGGCGTACCCAATTCAAATTGTGTTACTGAAACCACAGCACTGGATATAAGTTCATCACTCTCTCCGCTGCCTGTTCAAAGTTGAGAGTTGTTTTATTGTCTATACTCGTAATATATCAAAGCGTTTTTATTGTGGTCTGTTTCAGCGAGTCTGGTCCGAGTATACAATATTAAGCGCCGAGCAACTTTGCTATATTGCAATTGAATTTTCAGCACTTTTGTTTTGCTATTAGCTCACCAGGCGTACTATAGCCATTGTAACTATGTTTATTGGGTACTTAAAAACTTGCCTTGTAAATTAGGCGTACAGCTTAACAACATTGACCTGTCCGGTGACCTTTGATTTCAATATTTATGGACAAGTAAATTTAAGTAATAGGGACCATGCGTGTATATATCGTCTACCTGATGGGAACACTAATCATGGGCAATATGTATTGTGTATTAACTGCGATTCTCAACAATATCTATATATTGGATGGACCCTCCTATATGAATATTCCTAATGAAAGGTCAAACGGACTGGTCAATGTTGTTTTACATTTTTGTTTCCCTGTAATATATACAGGGATTGAAAAATAGTCTATAGACTCATTGTAATGTTCCTCTCCACGGAAATCTTTAGTAAAAGGCGAAAGATTTATGCGTGGATTGAAGAGAAACCAGAGTGGTAGGTGTGTAGGCATAATGCGTTATAACAGCAACACATCCCGCTCTATAACAGTGTTTATGTAGGTAATGGTGTTGAAAAGAATTGTCATATCACTTAACATTGCATTGAAAAGAAAATTTATGCTAACGTTATTGGCTTCAATTTGTTTAAAGGATTGTGAGTTTCATAAGTCAGAGAAATGATGTTAATGTACCCTATTTGTGATTTAATCTTTCTCAAACACTTTCTTAAAGGTAGACAATTTTCAACAAACAGTCGGAAATAATAAGAAATGATGTGAGAATTATCTCATTGTTATACATGTACTGATATCAGTTTCCTCGGTAGTATAGTGGTGAGTATCCCCGCCTGTCACGCGGGAGACCGGGGTTCGATTCCCCGCCGGGTAGAGGTTTATTTTTTCTCTTGTTTTATTTTCACCTCTGTAATGTCATACATTTTTTGCAATGAGTTTGAAATCTTGAGACCGAATCAGTCTAGTAGACATTTGAATCACGAATGTATGTCAACAACAGTTTGTGATAACTTTTACGACATCCATCCCTAAGTCTAAATAAGCCGTACCAATTCAAATTGTGTTACTGAAACCACAGCACTGGATATAAGTTCATCACTCTCTCCGCTGCCTGTCCAAAGTTGAAGTTGTTTTATTGTCTATACTCGTAATATATCAAAGCGTTTTTATTGTGATCTGTTTCAGCGAGTCTGGTTTTAGTATACATTATTTAGCGGCAACTTTACTATATTGCAATTGAAATTTTAGCACCTCTGTTTTGCTATTAGCTCATCTGGCGTACATAAGCCATTGTAACTATGTTCATTGGGTACTTAAAAGCTTTCCCTTGTAAATTAGGCGTACATGCACCACTGTTATTATGATAATTCAGTATTTTACATTTTTGTTTCCCTGTAATATATACAGGGATTGAAAAATATTCTATAGACTCATTGTAATGTTCCTCTCCACGGAAATCTTTAGTAAAAGCGAAAGATTTATGCGTGGATTGAAGAGAAACCAGAGTGGTAGGCGTGTAGCATAATGCGTTATAACAGCAACACATCCCGCTCTATAACAGTGTTTATGTAGGTAATGGTGTTGAAAAGAATTGTCATATCACTTAACATTGCATTGAAAAGAAAATTTATGCTAACGTTATTGGCTTCAATTTGTTTAAAGGATTGTGAGTTTCATAAGTCAGAGAAATGATGTTAATGTACCCTATTTGTGATTTAATCTTTCTCAAACACTTTCTTAAAGGTAGACAATTTTCAACAAACAGTCGGAAATAATAAGAAATGATGTGATAATTATCTCATTGTTATACATGTACTGATATCAATTCCTCGGTAGTATAGTGGTGAGTATCCCCGCCTGTCACACGCGGGAGACCGGGGTTCGATTCCCCGCCGGGGAGAGGTTTATTTTTTCTCTTGTTTATATTTTCACCTCTGTAATGTCATACATTTTTTGCAATGAGTTTGAAATCTTGAGACCGAATCAGTCTAGTAGACATTTGAATCACGAATGTATGTCAACAACAGTTTGTGATAACTTTTACGACATCCATCCCCTAAGTCTAAATAAGGCGTACCCAATTCAAATTGTGTTACTGAAACCACAGCACTGGATATAAGTTCATCACTCTCTCCGCTGCCTGTCCAAAGTTGAGAGTTGTTTTATTGTCTATACTCGTAATATATCAAAGCGTTTTTATTGTGGTCTGTTTCAGCGAGTCTGGTCCGAGTATACAATATTAAGCGCCGAGCAACTTTGCTATATTGCAATTGAATTTTCAGCACTTTTGTTTTGCTATTAGCTCACCAGGCGTACTATAGCCATTGTAACTATGTTTTTGGGTACTTAAAAAAACTTTGCCTTGTAAATTAGGCGTACAGCTTAACAACATTGACCTGTCCGGTGACCTTTGATTTCAATTTATGGACAAGTAAATTTAGTAATAGGGACCATGCGTGTATATATCGTCTACCTGATGGAACACTAATCATGGGCAATATGTATTGTGTATTAACTGCGATTCTCAACAATATCTATATATTGGATGGACCCTCCTATATGAATATTCCTAATGAAAGGTACAAAAAAAAAAAAAACGGACTGGTCAAGTGTTTTACATTTTTGTTTTCCCTGTAATTACAGGGATTGAAAAATAGTCTATAGACTCATTGTAATGTTCCTCTCCACGGAAATCTTTAGTAAAGGCGAAAGATTTATGCGTGATTGAAGAGAAACCAGAGTGGTAGTGTGTAGGCATAATGCGTTTAACAGCAACACATCCCGCTCTATAACAGTGTTTTATGTAGGTAATGGTGTTGAAAAGAATTGTCATATCACTTAACATTGCATTGAAAAGAAAATTTATGCTAACGTTATTGGCTTCAATTTGTTTAAAGGATTGTGAGTTTCATAAGTCATAGAAATGATGTTAATGTACCCTATTTGTGATTTAATCTTTCTCAAACACTTTCTTAAAGGTAGACAATTTTCAACAAACAGTCGAAAAATAAGAAATGATGTGAGAATTATCTCATTGTTATACGTGTACTGATATCAGTTCCTCGTAGTATAGTGGTGAGTATCCCCGCCTGTCACGCGGGAGACCGGGGTTCGATTCCCCGCCGGGTAGAGGTTTATTTTTTCTCTTGTTTTTATTTTCACTATGTAATGTCATACATTTTTTGCAATGAGTTTGAAATCTTGAGACCGAATCAGTCTAGTAGACATTTGAATCACGAATGTATGTCAACAACAGTTTGTGATAACTTTTACGACATCCATCCCCTAAGTCTAAATAAGCCGTACCCAATTCAAATTGTGTTACTGAAACCACAGCACTGGATATAAGTTCATCACTCTCTCCGCTGCCTGTCCAAAGTTGAGAGTTGTTTTATTGTCTATACTCGTAATATATCAAAGCGTTTTTATTGTGATCTGTTTCAGCGAGTCTGGTTTTAGTATACATTATTTAGCGGCAACTTTACTATATTGCAATTGAAATTTTAGCACCTCTGTTTTGCTATTAGCTCATCTGGCGTACATAAGCCATTGTAACTATGTTCATTGGGTACTTAAAAGCTTTCCCTTGTAAATTAGGCGTACATGCACCACTGTTATTATGATAATTCAGTATTTTACATTTTTGTTTCCCTGTAATATATACAGGGATTGAAAAATATTCTATAGACTCATTGTAATGTTCCTCTCCACGGAAATCTTTAGTAAAAGGCGAAAGATTTATGCGTGGATTGAAGAGAAACCAGAGTGGTAGGCGTGTAGGCATAATGCGTTATAACAGCAACACATCCGCTCTATAACAGTGTTTATGTAGGTAATGGTGTTGAAAAGAATTGTCATATCACTTAACATTGCATTGAAAAGAAAATTTATGCTAACGTTTTGGCTTCAATTTGTTTAAAGGATTGTGAGTTTCATAAGTCAGAGAAATGATGTTAATGTACCCTATTTGTGATTTAATCTTTCTCAAACACTTTCTTAAAGGTAGACAATTTTCAACAAACAGTCGGAAATAATAAGAAATGATGTGATAATTATCTCATTGTTATACATGTACTGATATCAATTCCTCGGTAGTATAGTGGTGAGTATCCCCGCCTGTCACGCGGGAGACCGGGGTTCGATTCCCCGCCGGGGAGAGGTTTATTTTTTCTCTTGTTTTATTTTCACCTCTGTAATGTCATACATTTTTTGCAATGAGTTTGAAATCTTGAGACCGAATCAGTCTAGTAGACATTTGAATCACGAATGTATGTCAACAACAGTTTGTGATAACTTTTACGACATCCATCCCCTAAGTCTAAATAAGGCGTACCCAATTCAAATTGTGTTACTGAAACCACAGCACTGGATATAAGTTCATCACTCTCTCCGCTGCCTGTCCAAAGTTGAGAGTTGTTTTATTGTCTATACTCGTAATATATCAAAGCGTTTTTATTGTGGTCTGTTTCAGCGAGTCTGGTCCGAGTATACAATATTAAGCGCCGAGCAACTTTGCTATATTGCAATTGAATTTTCAGCACTTTTGTTTTGCTATTAGCTCACCAGGCGTACTATAGCCATTGTAACTATGTTTATTGGGTACTTAAAAACTTTGCCTTGTAAATTAGGCGTACAGCTTAACAACATTGACCTGTCCGGTGACCTTTGATTTCAATATTATGGACAAGTAAATTTAAGTAATAGGGACCATGCGTGTATATATCGTCTACCTGATGGGAACACTAATCATGGGCAATATGTATTGTGTATTAACTGCGATTCTCAACAATATCTATATATTGGATGGACCCTCCTATATGAATATTCCTAATGAAAGGTCAAACGGACTGGTCAATGTTGTTTTACATTTTTGTTTCCCTGTAATATATACAGGGACTGAAAAATAGTCTATAGACTCATTGTAATGTTCCTCTCCACGGAAATCTTTAGTAAAAGGCGAAAGATTTATGCGTGGATTGAAGAGAAACCAGAGTGGTAGGTGTGTAGGCATAATGCGTTATAACAGCAACACATCCCGCTCTATAACAGTGTTTATGTAGGTAATGGTGTTGAAAAGAATTGTCATATCACTTAACATTGCATTGAAAAGAAAATTTATGCTAACGTTATTGGCTTCAATTTGTTTAAAGGATTGTGAGTTTCATAAGTCAGAGAAATGATGTTAATGTACCCTATTTGTGATTTAATCTTTCTCAAACACTTTCTTAAAGGTAGACAATTTTCAACAAACAGTCGGAAATAATAAGAAATGATGTGATAATTATCTCATTGTTATACATGTACTGATATCAATTCCTCGGTAGTATAGTGGTGAGTATCCCCGCCTGTCACGCGGGAGACCGGGGTTCGATTCCCCGCCGGGTAGAGGTTTATTTTTCTCTTGTTTTATTTTCACCTCTGTAATGTCATACATTTTTTGCAATGAGTTTGAAATCTTGAGACCGAATCAGTCTAGTAGACATTTGAATCACGAATGTATGTCAACAACAGTTTGTGATAACTTTTACGACATCCATCCCCTAAGTCTAAATAAGGCGTACCCAATTCAAATTGTGTTACTGAAACCCATCACTGGATATAAGTTCATCACTCTCTCCGCTGCCTGTCCAAAGTTGAGAGTTGTTTTATTGTCTATACTCGTAATATATCAAAGCGTTTTTTATTGTGGTCTGTTTCAGCGAGTCTGGTCCGAGTATACAATATTAAGCGCCGGGCAACTTTGCTATATTGCAATTGAATTTTCAGCACTTTTGTTTTGCTATTAGCTCACCAGACGTACATTAGCCATTGTAACTATGTTTATTGGGTACTTAAAAACTTTGCCTTGTAAATTAGGCGTACAGCTTAACAACATTGACCTGTCCGGTGACCTTTGATTTCAATATTTATGGACAAGTAAATTTAAGTAATAGGGACCATGCGTGTATATATCGTCTACCTGATGGGAACACTAATCATGGGCAATATCTATTGTGTATTAACAGCGAGTCTCAACAATATCTATGTATTGGATGGACCCTCCTATATGAATATTCCTAATGAAAGGTCAAACGGACTGGTCAATGTTGTTTTACATTTTTGTTTCCCTGTAATATATACAGGGATTGAAAAATATTCTATAGACTCATTGTAATGTTCCTCTCCACGGAAATCTTTAGTAAAAGGCGAAAGATTTATGCGTGGATTGAAGAGAAACCAGAGTGGTAGGCGTGTAGGCATAATGCGTTATAACAGCAACACATCCCGCTCTATAACAGTGTTTATGTAGGTAATGGTGTTGAAAAGAATTGTCATATCACTTAACATTGCATTGAAAAGAAAATTTATGTTAACGTTATTGGTTTCAATTTGTTTAAAGGATTGTGACTTTCATAAGTCAGAGAAATGATGTTAATGTACACTATTTGTGATTTAATCATTCTCAAACACTTTCTTAAATGTAGACACTTTTCAACAAACAGTCGGAAATAATAAGAAATGATGTGATAATTATCTCATTGTTATACATGTACTGATATCAATTCCTCGGTAGTATAGTGGTGAGTATCCCCGCCTGTCACGCGGGAGACCGGGGTTCGATTCCCCGCCGGGGAGAGGTTTATTTTTTCTCTTGTTTTATTTTGACCTCTGTAATGTCATACATTTTTTGCAATGAGTTTGAAATCTTGAGACCGAATCAGTCTAGTAGACATTTGAATCACGAATGTATGTCAACAACAGTTTGTGATAACTTTTACGACATCCATCCCCTAAGTCTAAATAAGCCGTACCCAATTCAAATTGTGTTACTGAAACCACAGCACTGGATATAAGTTCATCACTCTCTCCGCTGCCTGTCAAAAGTTGAGAGTTGTTTTATTGTCTATACTCGTAATATATCAAAGCGTTTTTATTGTGGTCTGTTTCAGCGAGTCTGGTTTTAGTATACATTATTTAGCGGCAACTTTACTATATTGCAATTTGGTATTTCAGTTTTCTGGTCTTTTTACATTAACTTATTAATATATTTAAAAGTAATTAAAAAGAATGAATGGAAAAGTAAGAGAGAATTGAAACTAAAATACACAACACTTACATATTTCAAATTGGGTAAAATTATTATTAAAATGGGTATTTTTGTAATTTTAAAGAAAAAGGATCAAAAAGATATATTTTGTATGAAAATGGTATTTAGAAGCCCATGCTTTCAGAAGTATATTGTTTATATTTAGATTGGACCATAATATCTGGGAATACGTGTAATTCCATAACAAGGTCACCTTGATCCCATAGATGAGGCATATAACATTATTATTATTATTACTATTTTTATTTTTAGTTATTATTATTATTATCTTTTTCTCATATAAGTTATTTTGGAATACTTTTGAAAAGACTAGAGTAAATATATATAATGCTTATCTGAATCATTTCAGAGGTGATTAGGAATTATGTTTACATTATTTTATAAGTTAGTAAAGCTTTTGGTATTTTCCATCCAAAATCATTTAGGTATTTTTATATATTCGTTTCTTATAATTCATGTTTTTATATTAAGTACCACATTCTCTTGTTACAAGTATTTTATTAGGAAAATCTGGGTAAAAGTGCAATTTGATTATCTCCCTTGTATCATTATGTTTTTATGTATTGAATAGTAATGTTTGGTTGTATACTGCGTATTGATACCTGTATTTAATTTACAGGGTGTAATTGTTTGAGAATAAATCCAATTTCGAACCAAGAAACCAACGCCTTGAAATTATTTGAGACCTGAGTTGGTTACACAATTGAAATTATAGCACCTCTGTTTTGCTATTAGCTCATCTGGCGTACATAAGCCATTGTAACTATGTTCATTGGGTACTTAAAAGCTTTCCCTTGTAAATTAGGCGTACATGCACTACTGTTATTATGATAATTCAGTATTTTAGATTTTTGTTTCCCTGTAATATATACAGGGATTGAAAAATAGTCTATAGACTCATTGTAATGTTCCTCTCCACGGAAATCTTTAGTAAAAGGCG
The DNA here is from genome assembly GCA_021292105.1 of Anadara kagoshimensis. NCBI lineage: Eukaryota > Metazoa > Mollusca > Bivalvia > Arcoida > Arcidae > Anadara > Anadara kagoshimensis. The sequence continues at coordinate 38,091,004 of CM037875.1, read as the reverse complement.
AAAGATTTATGCGTGGATTGAAGAGAAACCAGAGTGGTAGGCGTGTAGGCATAATGCGTTATAACAGCAACACATCCCGCTCTATAACAGTGTTTATGTAGGTAATGGTGTTGAAAAGAATTGTCATATCACTTAACATTGCATTGAAAAGAAATTTATGCTAACGTTATTGGCTTCAATTTGTTTAAAGGATTGTGAGTTTCATAAGTCAGAGAAATGATGTTAATGTACCCTATTTGTGATTTAATCTTTCTCAAACACTTTCTTAAAGGTAGACAATTTTCAACAAACAGTCGGAAATAATAAGAAATGATGTGATAATTATCTCATTGTTATACATGTACTGATATCAATTCCTCGGTAGTATAGTGGTGAGTATCCCCGCCTGTCACGCGGGAGACCGGGGTTCGATTCCCCGCCGGGTAGAGGTTTATTTTTTCTCTTGTTTTATTTTCACCTCTGTAATGTCATACATTTTTTGCAATGAGTTTGAAATCTTGAGACCGAATCAGTCTAGTAGACATTTGAATCACGAATGTATGTCAACAACAGTTTGTGATAACTTTTACGACATCCATCCCCTAAGTCTAAATAAGCCGTACCCAATTCAAATTGTGTTACTGAAACCACAGCACTGGATATAAGTTCATCACTCTCTCCGCTGCCTGTCCAAAGTTGAGAGTTGTTTTATTGTCTATACTCGTAATATATCAAAGCGTTTTTATGTGATCTGTTTCAGCGAGTCTGGTTTAGTATACATTATTTAGCGGCAACTTTACTATATTGCAATTGAAATTTTAGCACCTCTGTTTTGCTATTAGCTCATCTGGCGTACATAAGCCATTGTAACTATGTTCATTGGGTACTTAAAAGCTTTCCCTTGTAAATTAGGCGTACATGCACCACTGTTATTATGATAATTCAGTATTTTACATTTTTGTTTCCCTGTAATATATACAGGGATTGAAAAATATTCTATAGACTCATTGTAATGTTCCTCTCCACGGAAATCTTTAGTAAAAGGCGAAAGATTTATGCGTGGATTGAAGAGAAACCAGAGTGGTAGGCGTGTAGGCATAATGCGTTATAACAGCAACACATCCCGCTCTATAACAGTGTTTGTAGGTAATGGTGTTGAAAAGAATTGTCATATCACTTAACATTGCATTGAAAAGAAAATTTATGCTAACGTTATTGGCTTCAATTTGTTTAAAGGATTGTGAGTTTCATAAGTCAGACAAATGATGTTAATGTACCCTATTTGTGATTTAATCTTTCTCAAACACTTTCTTAAAGGTAGACAATTTTCAACAAACAGTCGGAAATAATAAGAAATGATGTGATAATTATCTCATTGTTATACATGTACTGATATCAATTCCTCGGTAGTATAGTGGTGAGTATCCCCGCCTGTCACGCGGGAGACCGGGGTTCGATTCCCCGCCGGGGAGAGGTTTATTTTTTCTCTTGTTTTATTTTCACCTCTGTAATGTCATACATTTTTTGCAATGAGTTTGAAATCTTGAGACCGAATCAGTCTAGTAGACATTTGAATCACGAATGTATGTCAACAACAGTTTGTGATAACTTTTACGACATCCATCCCCTAAGTCTAAATAAGGCGTACCCAATTCAAATTGTGTTACTGAAACCCATCACTGGATATAAGTTCATCACTCTCTCCGCTGCCTGTCCAAAGTTGAGAGTTGTTTTATTGTCTATACTCGTAATATATCAAAGCGTTTTTATTGTGGTCTGTTTCAGCGAGTCTGGTCCGAGTATACAATATTAAGCGCCGGGCAACTTTGCTATATTGCAATTGAATTTTCAGCACTTTTGTTTTGCTATTAGCTCACCAGACGTACATTAGCCATTGTAACTATGTTTATTGGGTACTTAAAAACTTTGCCTTGTAAATTAGGCGTACAGCTTAACAACATTGACCTGTCCGGTGACCTTTGATTTCAATATTTATGGACAAGTAAATTTAAGTAATAGGGACCATGCGTGTATTATCGTCTACCTGATGGGAACACTAATCATGGGCAATATCTATTGTGTATTAACAGCGAGTCTCAACAATATCTATGTATTGGATGGACCCTCCTATATGAATATTCCTAATGAAAGGTCAAACGGACTGGTCAATGTTGTTTTACATTTTTGTTTCCCTGTAATATATACAGGGATTGAAAAATATTCTATAGACTCATTGTAATGTTCCTCTCCACGGAAATCTTTAGTAAAAGGCGAAAGATTTATGCGTGGATTGAAGAGAAACCAGAGTGGTAGGCGTGTAGGCATAATGCGTTATAACAGCAACACATCCCGCTCTATAACAGTGTTTATGTAGGTAATGGTGTTGAAAAGAATTGTCATATCACTTAACATTGCATTGAAAAGAAAATTTATGTTAACGTTATTGGTTTCAATTTGTTTAAAGGATTGTGACTTTCATAAGTCAGAGAAATGATGTTAATGTACACTATTTGTGATTTAATCATTCTCAAACACTTTCTTAAATGTAGACACTTTTCAACAAACAGTCGGAAATAATAAGAAATGATGTGATAATTATCTCATTGTTATACATGTACTGATATCAATTCCTCGGTAGTATAGTGGTGAGTATCCCCGCCTGTCACGCGGGAGACCGGGGTTCGATTCCCCGCCGGGAGAGGTTTATTTTTTCTCTTGTTTTATTTTGACCTCTGTAATGTCATACATTTTTTGCAATGAGTTTGAAATCTTGAGACCGAATCAGTCTAGTAGACATTTGAATCACGAATGTATGTCAACAACAGTTTGTGATAACTTTTACGACATCCATCCCCTAAGTCTAAATAAGCCGTACCCAATTCAAATTGTGTTACTGAAACCACAGCACTGGATATAAGTTCATCACTCTCTCCGCTGCCTGTCAAAAGTTGAGAGTTGTTTTATTGTCTATACTCGTAATATATCAAAGCGTTTTTATTGTGGTCTGTTTCAGCGAGTCTGGTTTTAGTATACATTATTTAGCGGCAACTTTACTATATTGCAATTTGGTATTTCAGTTTTCTGGTCTTTTTACATTAACTTATTAATATATTTAAAAGTAATTAAAAAGAATGAATGGAAAAGTAAGAGAGAATTGAAACTAAAATACACAACACTTACATATTTCAAATTGGGTAAAATTATTATTAAAATGGGTATTTTTGTAATTTTAAAGAAAAAGGATCAAAAAGATATATTTTGTATGAAAATGGTATTTAGAAGCCCATGCTTTCAGAAGTATATTGTTTATATTTAGATTGGACCATAATATCTGGGAATACGTGTAATTCCATAACAAGGTCACCTTGATCCCATAGATGAGGCATATAACATTATTATTATTATTACTATTTTTATTTTTATAGTTATTATTATTATTATCTTTTTCTCATATAAGTTATTTTGGAATACTTTTGAAAAGACTAGAGTAAATATATATAATGCTTATCTGAATCATTTCAGAGGTGATTAGGAATTATGTTTACATTATTTTATAAGTTAGTAAAGCTTTTGGTATTTTCCATCCAAAATCATTTAGGTATTTTTATATATTCGTTTCTTATAATTCATGTTTTTATATTAAGTACCACATTCTCTTGTTACAAGTATTTTATTAGGAAAATCTGGGTAAAAGTGCAATTTGATTATCTCCCTTGTATCATTATGTTTTTATGTATTGAATAGTAATGTTTGGTTGTATACTGCGTATTGATACCTGTATTTAATTTACAGGGTGTAATTGTTTGAGAATAAATCCAATTTCGAACCAAGAAAACCAACGCCTTGAAATTATTTGAGACCTGAGTTGGTTACACAATTGAAATTATAGCACCTCTGTTTTGCTATTAGCTCATCTGGCGTACATAAGCCATTGTAACTATGTTCATTGGGTACTTAAAAGCTTTCCCTTGTAAATTAGGCGTACATGCACTACTGTTATTATGATAATTCAGTATTTTAGATTTTTGTTTCCCTGTAATATATACAGGGATTGAAAAATAGTCTATAGACTCATTGTAATGTTCCTCTCCACGGAAATCTTTAGTAAAAGGCGAAAGATTTATGCGTGGATTGAAGAGAAACCAGAGTGGTAGGCGTGTAGGCATAATGCGTTA